>SRMA01026369.1:0-24760 GCA_007224835.1 Danionella cerebrum
TTTTAGTAATAAAGTACAATTTTAATCATTTCTTTCTTATTGACTCTGGGGACTTTTTTAGCATGTGTTTTATCTTAACTTGAAAGTTTAACGACAGAACAGTAAAAGCATGCACAATCATGTTCTTTAAGTCTTGATGTGATGTTTGGCAATCTTAAAAGGACTATAATCTTCCTAGAACTCATGCACTGCAGTATGGAAGTTCAGTGTCATCTGTTGTCTTTAAACGCTTGGAAATGAGAAACTGATTCCACACAGAAGACAAGTGTTAAAACAGGACAGTAAAAGCTAGAGCATCAAGCTTACTGTTCTTATTGGCAAGTTAATCATCTTAGAGAGTGTATAGCTGCATTAGATCTTGTTTGTTTTAGTAATAAAGTACAATTTTAATCAGTTCTTTCTTTTTGACTCTGGGGACTTTTTTAGCACATGTTACATCTTAACTTGAAAAGTTTAACGACAGAACAGTAAAAGCATGCACATCATGTTCTTAAAGTCTTGATGTGATGTTTGGTAATCTTAAAAGGACTATAATCTTCCTAGAACTCATGCACTGCAGTATGGAAGTTCAGTGTCATCTGTTGTCTTTAAACGCTTGGAAATGAGACACTCATTCCACACAGAAGAAAAGTGTTAAAACAGGACAGTAAAAGCTAGAGCATCAAGCTTACTGTTCTTATTAGCAAGTTAGTCATCTTAGAGACTGTATAGCTGCATTAGATCTTGTTTGTTTTAGTAATAAAGTACAATTTTAATCAGTTCTTCCTTTTGACTCTGGGGACTTTTTTAGCACATGTTACATCTTAACTTGAAAAGTTTAACGACAGAACAGTAAAAGCATGCACATCATGTTCATTAAGCTTGATGTGATGTTTGGCAATCTTAAAAGGACTATAATCTTCCTAGAACTCATGCACTGCAGTATGGAAGTTCAGTGCCACCTATTGTCTTTAAACGCTTGGAAATGAGAAACTGATTCCACACAGAAGAAAAGTGTTAAAACAGGACAGTAAAAGCTAGAGCATCAAGCTTACTGTTCTTATTGGCAAGTTAGTCATCTTAGAGAGTGTATAGCTGCATTGGATCTTGTTTGTTTTTGTAATAAAGTACAATTTTAATCAGTTCTTTCTTTTTGACTCTGGGGACTTTTTTAGCACATGTTACACCTTAACTTGAAAAGTTTAACGACAGAACAGTAAAAGCATGCACATCATGCTCTTTAAGTCTTGATGTGATGTTTGGCAATCTTAAAAGGACTATAATCTTCCTAGAACTCATGGACCGCAGTATGGAAGTTCAGTGTCATCTGTTGTCTTTAAACGCTTGGAAATGAGAAACTGATTCCACACAGAAGAAAAGTGTTAAAACAGGACAGTAAAAGCTAGAGCATCAAGCTTAATTTTCTTATTGGCAAGTTAGTCATCTTAGAGACTGTATAGCTGCATTAGATCTTGTTTGTTTTAGTAATAAAGTACAATTTTAATCAGTTCTTTCTTTTTGATCCTGGGGACTTTTTTAGCACATGTTACATCTTAACTTGAAAAGTTTAACGACAGAACAGTAAAAGCATGCACATCATGTTCTTTAAGTCTTGATGTGATGTTTGGCAATCTTAAGGACTATAATCTTCCTAGAACTCATGCACTGCAGTATGGAAGTTCAGTGTCATCTGTTGTCTTTAAACGCTTGGAAATGAGAAACTGATTCCACACAGAAGAAAAGTGTTAAGACAGGAAAGTAAAAGCTAGAGCATCAAGCTTACTGTTCTTATTGGCAAGTTAGTCATCTTAGAGACTGTATAGCTGCATTAGATCTTGTTTGTTTTAGTAATAAAGTACATTTTTAATCAGTTCTTTCTTTTGACTCTGGGGACTTTTTTAGCACATGTTACATCTTAACTTGAAGAGTTTAACGACAGAACAGTAAAAGCATGCACATCATGTTCTTTAAGTCTTGATGTGATATTTGGCAATCTTAAAAGGACTATAATCTTAGTAGAACTCATGCACTGCAGTATGGAAGTTCAGTGTCATCTGTTGTCTTTAAACGCTTGGAAATGAAAAACAGATTCCACACAGAAGAAAAGTGTTAAAACAGGACAGTAAAAGCTAGAGCATCAAGCTTACTGTTCTATTGGCAAGTTAGTCATCTGAGAGACTGTATAGCTGCATTAGATCTTGTTTGTTTTAGTAATAAAGTACAATTTTAATCAGTTCTTTCTCTTTGATTCTGGGGACTTTTTTAGCACATGTTACATCTTAACTTGAAAAGTTTAACGACAGAACAGTAAAAGCATGCACATCATGTTCATTAAGTCTTGATGTGATGTTTGGCATTCTTAAAAGGACTATAATCTTCCTAGAACTCATGCACTGCAGTATGGAAGTTCAGTGTCATCTGTTGTCTTTAACGCTTGGAAATGAGAAACTGATTCCACACAGAAGAAAAGTGTTAAAACAGGACAGTAAAAGCTAGAGCATCAAGCTTACTGTTCTTATTGGCAAGTTAGTCATCTTAGAGAGTGTATATCTGCAGTAGATCTTGTTTGTTTTAGTAATAAAGTACAATTTTAATCAGTTCTTTCTTTTTGACTCTGGGGACTTTTTTAGCACGTGTTTTATCTTAACTTGAAAGTTTAACGACAGAACAGTAAAAGCATGCACATCATGTTCTTTAAGTCTTGATGTGATGTTTGGCAATCTTAAAAGGACTATAATCTCCTAGAACTCATGCACTGCAGTATGGAAGTTCAGTGTCATCTGTTGTCTTTAAACGCTTGGAAATGAGAAACTGATTCCACACAGAAGACAAGTGTTAAAACAGGGACAGTAAAAGCTAGAGCATCAAGCTTACTGTTCTTATTGGCAAGTTAGTCATCTTAGAGAGTGTATAGCTGCATTAGATCTTGTTTGTTTTAGTAATAAAGTACAATTTTAATCAGTTCTTTCTTTTGACTCTGGGGACTTTTTTAGCATGTGTTTTATCTTAACTTGAAAAGTTTTAACGACAGAACAGTAAAAGCATGCACATCATGTTCTTTAAGTCTTGATGTGATGTGTGGCAATCTTAAAAGGACTATAATCTTCCTAGAACTCATGCACTGCAGTATGAAGTTCAGTGTCATCTGTTGTCTTTAAACGCTTGGAAATGAGAAACTGATTCCACACAGAAGAAAAGTGTTAAAACAGGACAGTAAAAGCTAGAGCATCAAGCTTAATGTTCTTATTGGCAAGCTAGTCATCTTAGAGAGTGTATAGCTGCATTAGATCTTGTTTGTTTTAGTAATAAAGTACAATTTTAATCAGTTCTTTCTTTTTGACTTTGGGGACTTTTAGCACATGTTACATCTTAACTTGAAAAGTTTAACGACAGAACAGTAAAAGCATGCACATCATGTTTTTTAAGTCTTGATGTGATGTTTGGCAATCTTAAAAGGATTATAATCTTCCTAGAACTCATGCACTGCAGTATGGAAGTTCAGTGTCATCTGTTGTCTATAAACGCTTGGAAATGAGAAACTGATTCCACACAGAAGAAAAGTGTTAAAACAGGACAGTAAAAGCTAGAGCATCAAGCTCACTGTTCTTATTGGCAAGTTAGTCATCTTATAGACTGTATAGCTTCATTAGATCTTGTTTGTTTTAGTAATAAAGTACAATTTTAATCAGTTCTTTCTTTTTGACTCTGGGGACTTTTTTTAGCACATGTTACATCTTAACTTGAAAAGTTTAACGACAGAACAGTAAAAGCATGCACATCATGTTCATTAAGTTTTGATGTGATGTTTGGCAATCTTAAAAGGACTATAATCTTCCTAGAACTCATGCACTGCAGTATGGAAGTTCAGTGTCATCTGTTGTCTTTAAACGCTTGGAAATGAGAAAATGATTCAACACAGAAGAAAAGTGTTAAAACAGGACAGTAAAAGCTAGAGCATCAAGCTTAGTTTTCTTATTGGCAAGTTAGTCATCTTAGAGAGTGTATAGCTGCATTAGATCTTGTTTGTTTTAGCAATAAAGTACAATTTTAATCATTTCTTTCTTTTTGACTCTGGGGACTTTTTTTAGCATGTGTTTTATCTTAACTTGAAAAGTTTAACGACTGAACAGTAAAAGCATGCACATCATGTTCTTTAAGTCTTGATGTGATGTTTGGCAATCTTAAAAGGACTATAATCTTCCTAGACCTCATGCACTGCAGTATGGAAGTTCAGTGTCATCTGTTGTCTTTAAACGCTTGGAAATGAGAAACTGATTCCACAGAGAAGACAAGTGTTAAAACAGGACAGTAAAAGCTAGAGCATCAAGCTTACTGTTCTTATTGGCAAGTTAGTCATCTTAGAGACTGTATAGCTTCATTAGATCTTGTTTGTTTTAGTAATAAAGTACAATTTTAATCAGTTCTTTCTTTTTGACTCTGGGGACTTTTTAGCACATGTTACATCTTAACTTGAAAAGTTTAACGACAGAACAGTGAAAGCATGCACATCATGTTCTTTAAGTCTTGATGTGATGTTTGGCAATCTTAAAAGGACTATAATCTTCCTAGAACTCATGGACTGCAGTATGGAAGTTCAGTGTCATCTGTTGTCTTTAAACGCTTGGAAATGAGAAACTGATTCCACACAGAAGAAAAGTGTTAAACAGGACAGTAAAAGCTAGAGCATCAAGCTTACTTTTCTTATTGGCAAGTTAGTCATCTTAGAGAGTGTATAGCTGCATTAGATCTTGTTTGTTTTAGTAATAAAGTACAATTTTTATCAGTTCTTTCTTTTTGACTCTGGGGACTTTTTTAGCACATGTTACATCTTATCTTGAAAAGTTTAACGTCAGAACAGTAAAAGCATGCACATCATGTTCTTTAAGTCTTGATGTGATGTTTGGCAATCTTAAAAGGACTATAATCTTTCCTAGAACTCATGCACTGCAGTATGGAAGTTCAGTGTCATCTATTGTCTTTAAACCCTTGGAAATGAGAAACAGATTCCACACAGAAGACAAGTGTTAAAACAGGACAGTAAAAGCTAGAGCATCAAGCTTACTGTTCTTATTGGCAAGTTAGTAATCTTAGAGACTGTATAGCTGCATTAGATCTTGTTTGTTTTAGTAATAAAGTACAATTTCAATCAGTTCTTTCTTTTTTGACTCTGGGGACTTTTTTAGCACATGTTACATCTTAACTTGAAAAGTTTAACGACAGATCAGTAAAAGCATGCACATCATGTTCATTAAGTCTTGATGTGATGATTGGCAATCTTAAAAGGACTATAATCTTCCTAGAACTCATGCACTGCAGTATGGAAGTTCAGTGTCATCTGTTGTCTTTAAACGCTTGGAAATGAGAAACTGATTCCACACAGAAGAAAAGTGTTAAAACAGGACAGTAAAAGCTAGAGCATCACGCTTACTTTTCTTATTGGCAAGTTAGTCATCTTAGAGAGTGTATAGCTGCATTAGATCTTGTTTAATTTAGTAATAAAGTACAATTTTAATCAGTTCTTTCTTTTTGACTCTGGGGACTTTTTTAGCATGTTTTATCTTAACTTGAAAAGTTTAACGACAGAACAGTAAAAGCATGCACATCATGTTCTTTAAGTCTGGATGTGATGCTTGGCAATCTTAAAAGGACTATAATCTTCCTAGAACTCATGCACTGCAGTATGGAAGTTCAGTGTCATCGATTGTCTTTAAACGCTTGGAAATGAGAAACTGATTCCACACAGAAAAAAAAGTGTTAAAACAGGACAGTAAAAGCTAGAGCATCAAGCTTACTGTTCTTATTGGCAAGTTAGTCATCTTAGAGAGTGTATAGCTGCATTAGATTTTGTTTGTTTTAGTAATAAAGTACAATTTTAATCATTTCTTTCTTTTTGACTCTGGGGACTTTTTTAGCATGTGTTTTATCTTAACTTGAAAAGTTTAACGACAGAACAGTAAAGCATGCACATCATGTTCTTTAAAGTCTTGATGTGATGTTTGGCAATCTTAAAAGGACTATAATCTTCCTAGAACCCATGCACTGCAGTATGGAAGTTCAGTGTCATCTATTGTCTTTAAACCCTTGGAAATGAGAAACCGATTCCACACAGAAGAAAAGTGTTAAAACAGGACAGTAAAAGCTAGAGCATCAAGCTTACTTTTCTTATTGGCAAGTTTGTCATCTTAGAGAGTGTACAGCTGCATTAGATCTTGTTTGTTTTAGTAATAAAGTACAATTTTAATCTGTTCTTTCTTTTGACTCTGGGGACTTTTTTAGCATGTGTTTTATCTTAACTTGAAAAGTTTAACGACAGAACAGTAAAAGCATGCACATCATGTTCTTTAAGTCTTGAAGTGATGTTTGGCAATCTTAAAAGGACTATAATCTTCCTAGAACTCATGCACTGCAGTATAGAAGTTCAGTGTCATCTGTTGTCTTTAAACGCTTGGAAATGAGAAACTGATTCCACACAGAAGAAAAGTGTTAAAACAGGACAGTTAAAGCTAGAGCATCAAGCTTACTTTTCTTATTGGCAAGTTAGTCATCTTAGAGAGTGTATAGCTGCATTGGATCTTGTTTGTTTTAGTAATAAAGTACAATTTTAATCATTTCTTTCTTTTTGACTCTGGGGACCTCTTTAGCATGTGTTTTATCTTAACTTGAAAAGTTTAACGACAGAACAGTAAAAGCATGCACATCATGTTCTTTAAGTCTTGAAGTGATGATGTTTGGCAATCTTAAAAGGACTATAATCTTCCTAGAACTCATGCACTGCAGTATGGAAGTTCAGTGTCATCTGTTGTCTTTAAACGCTTGGAAATGAGAAACTGATTCCACACAGAAGAAAAGTGTTAAAACAGGACAGTAAAAGCAGAGCATCAAGCTTACTGTTCTTATTGGCAAGTTAGTCATCTTAGAGAGTGTATAGCTGCATTAGATCTTGTTTGTTTTAGTAATAAATTACAATTTTAATCAGTTCTTTCTTTTTGACTCTGGGGACTTTTTAGCACATGTTACATCTTAACTTGAAAAGTTTAACGACAGAACAGTAAAAGCATGCACATCATGTTCTTTAAGTCTTGAAGTGATGTTTGGCAATCTTAAAAGGACTATAATTTTCCTAGAACTCATGCACTGCAGTATGGAAGTTCAGTGTCATCTATTGTCTTTGAACGCTTGGAAATGAGAAACTGATTCCACACAGAAGAAAAGTGTTAAAACAGGACAGTAAAAGCTAGAGCATCGAGCTTACTTTTCTTATTGGCAATTTAGTCATCTTAGAGAGTGTATAGCTGCATTAGATCTTGTTTGTTTTAGTAATAAAGTACAATTTTAATCATTTCTTTCTTTTTGACTCTGGGGACTTTTAGCACATGTTACATCTTAACTTGAAAAGTTTAACGACAGAACAGTAAAAGCATGCACATCATGTTCATTAAGTCTTGATGTGATATTTGGCAATCTTAAAAGGACTATAATCTTAGTAGAACTCATGCACTGCAGTATGGAAGTTCAGTGTCATCTGTTGTCTTTAAACGCTTGGAAATGAGAAACTGATTCCACACAGAAGAAAAGTGGTAAAACAGGACAGTAAAAGCTAGAGCATCGAGCTTACTTTTCTTATTGGCAAGTTAGTCATCTTAGAGAGTGTATAGCTGCATTAGATCTTGTTTGTTTTACTAATAAAGTACAATTTTAATCATTTCTTTCTTTTTGACTCTGGGGACTTTTTTTAGCATGTGTTTTATCTTAACTTGAAAAGTTTAACGACAGAACAGTAAAAGCATGCACATCATGTTTTTTAAGTCTTGATGTGATGTTTGGCAATCTTAAAAGGATTATAATCTTCCTAGAACTCATGCACTGCAGTATGTAAGTTCAGTGTCATCTGTTGTCTTTAAACGCTTGGAAATGAGAAACTGATTCCACACAGAAGAAAAGTGTTAAAACAGGACAGTAAAAGCTAGAGCATCAAGCTTACTGTTCTTATTGGCAAGTTACTCATCTTAGAGACTGTATAGCTGCATTAGATCTTGTTTGTTTTAGTAATAAAGTACAATTTTAATCAGTTCTTTCTTTTTGACTTTGGGGACTTTTAGCACATGTTACATCTTAACTTGAAAAGTTTAACGACAGAACAGTAAAAGCATGCACATCATGTTCTTTAAAACTTGATGTGATGTTTGACAATCTTAAAAGGACTATAATCTTCCTAGAACTCATGCACTGCAGTATGGAAGTTCAGTGTCATTTATTGTCTTTAAACGCTTGGAAATGAGAAACTGATTCCACACAGAAGAAAAGTGTTAAAACAGGACAGTAAAAGCCAGAGCATCAAGCTTACTTTTCTTATTGGCAAGTTAGTCATCTTAGAGAGTGTATAGCTGCATTAGATCTTGTTTGTTTTAGTAATAAAGTACAATTTTAATCAGTTCTTTCTTTTTGACTCTTGGGACTTTTTTTAGCACATGTTACATCTTAACTTGAAAAGTTTAACGACAGAACAGTAAAAGCATGCACATCATGTTCTTTAAGTCTTGAAGTGAGGGTTGGCAATCTTAAAAGGACTATAATCTTCCTAGAACTCATGCACTGCAGTATGGAAGTTCAGTGTCATCTGTTGTCTTTAAACGCTTGGAAATGAGAAACTGATTTCACACAGAAGAAAAGTGTTAAAACAGGACAGTAAAAGCTAGAGCATCAAGCTTACTTTTCTTATTGGCAAGTTAGTCATCTTAGAGAGTGTATAGCTGCATTAGATCTTGTTTGTTTTAGTAATAGAGTACAATTTTAATCAGTTCTTTCTTTTTGTCTCTGGGGACTTTTTTAGCACATGTTACATCTTAACTTGAAAAGTTTAATGACAGAACAGTAAAAGCACGCACATCATGTTCTTTAAGTCTTGATGTGATGTTTGGCAATCTTAAAAGGACTATAATCTTCCTAGAACTCATGCACTGCAGTATGGAAGTTCAGTATCATCTATTGTCTTTAAACGCTTGGAAATGAGAAACTGATTCCACACAGAAGAAAAGTGTTAAAACAGGACAGTAAAAGCTAGAGCATCAAGCTTACTGTTCTTATTGGCAAGTTAGTCATCTTAGAGACTGTATAGCTGCATTAGATCTTGTTTGTTTTAGTAATAAAGTACAATTTTAATCAGTTCTTTCTTTTGACTCTGGGGACTTTTTTAGCATGTATTTTATCTTAACTTGAAAAGTTTAAAGACAGAACAGTACAAGCATGCACATCATGTTCTTTAAGTCTTGATGTGATGTTTGGCAATCTTAAAAGGACTATAATCTTCCTAGAACTCATGCACTGCAGCATGGAAGTTCAGTGTCATCTGTTGTCTTTAAACGCTTGGAAATGAGAAACTGATTCCACACAGAAGAAAAGTATTAAAACAGGACAGTAAAAGCTAGAGCATCGAGCTTACTTTTCTTATTGGCAAGTTAGTCATCTTAGAGAGTGTATAGCTGCATTAGATCTTGTTTGTTTTAGTAATAAAGTACAAATTTAATCAGTTCTTTCTTTTTGACTCTGGGGACTTTTTTAGCACATGTTACATCTTAACTTGAAAAGTTTAACGACAGAACAGTAAAAGCATGCACATCATGTTCTTTAAGTCTTGAAGTGAAGTTTGGCAATCTTAAAAGGACTATAATCTTCCTAGAACTCATGCACTGCAGTATGGAAGTTCAGTGTCATCTGTTGTCTTTAAACGCTTGGAAATGAGAAACTGATCTCACACAGAAGAAAAGTGTTAAAACAGGACAGTAAAAGCTAGAGCATCAAGCTTACTGTTCTTATTGGCAAGTTAGTCATCTTAGAGACTGTATAGCCGCATTAGATCTTGTTTGTTTTAGTAATAAAGTACAATTTTAATCAGTTCTTTCTTTTTGACTCTGGGGACTTTTTTAGCACGTGTTTTATCTTAACTTGAAAAGTTTAACGACAGAACAGTAAAAGCATGCACATCATGTTCATTAAGTCTTAATGTGATGATTGGCAATCTTAAAAGGACTATAATCTTCCTAGAACTCATGCACTGCAGTAGGGAAGTTCAGTGTCATCTGTTGTCTTTAAACGCTTGGAAATGAGAAACCGATTCCACACAGAAGAAAAGTGTTAAAACAGGACAGTAAAAGCTAGAGCATCAAGCTTACTGTTCTTATTGGCAAGTTAGTCATCTTAGAGACTGTATAGCTGCATTAGATCTTGTTTGTTTTAGTAATAAAGTACAATTTTAATCAGTTCTTTCTTTTGACTCTGGGGACTTTTTTAGCACGTGTTTTATCTTAACTTGAAAGTTTAACGACAGAACAGTAAAAGCATGCACATCATGTTCTTTAAGTCTTGATGTGATGTTTGGCAATCTTAAAAGGACTATATAATCTTCCTAGAACTCATGCACTGCAGTATGGAAGTTCAGTGTCATCTATTGTCTTTAAACGCTTGGAAATGAGAAACTGATTCCACACAGAAAAAAAAGTGTTAAAACAGGACAGTAAAAGCTAGAGCATCAAGCTTACTGTTCTTATTGGCAAGTTAGTCATCTTAGAGACTGTATAGCTGCATTAGATCTTGTTTAATTTAGTAATAAAGTACAATTTTAATCAGTTCTTTCTTTTTGACTCTGGGGACTTTTTTAGCACGTGTTTTATCTTAACTTGAAAAGTTTAACGACAGAACAGTAAAAGCATGCACATCATGTTCTTTAAGTCTTGATGTGATGTTTGGCAATCTTAAAAGGACTATAATCTCCTAGAACTCATGCACTGCAGTATGGAAGTTCAGTGTCATCTATTGTCTTCAAACGCTTGGAAATGAGAAACTGATTCCACACAGAAGAAAAGTGTTAAAACAGGACAGTAAAAGCTAGAACTTCAAGCTTACTGTTCTTATTGACAAGTTAGTCATCTTAGAGAGTGTATAGCTGCATTAGATCTTGTTTGTTTTAGTAATAAAGTACAATTTAATCAGTTCTTTCTTTTTGACTCTGGGGACTTTTTTAGCACATGTTACATCTTAACTTGAAAAGTTTAACGACAGAACAGTAAAAGCATGCACATCATGTTCATTAAGTCTTGATGTGATTGGCAATCTTAAAAGGACTATAATCTTCCTAGAACTCATGCACTGCAGTATGGAAGTTCAGTGTCTTCTGTTGTCTTTAAACGCTTGGAAATGAGAAACTGACTCCACACAGAAGAAAAGTGTTAAAACAGGACAGTAAAAGCTAGAGCATCAAGCTTACTGTTCTTTTTGGCAAGTTAGTCATCTTAGAGACTGTATAGCTGCATTAGATCTTGTTTGTTTTAGTAATAAAGTACAATTTTAATCAGTTCTTCCTTTTGACTCTGGGGACTTTTTTAGCACATGTTACATCTTAACTTGAAAAGTTTAACCACAGCACAGTAAAAGCATGCACATCATGTTCATTAAGTCTTGATGTGATGTTTGGCAATCTTAAAAGGACTATAATCTCCCTAGAACTCATGCAATGCAGTATGGAAGTTCAGTGTCATCTGTTGTCTTTAAACGCTTGGAAATGAGAAACTGATTCCACACAGAAGACAAGTGTTAAAACAGGACAGTAAAAACTAGAGCATCAAGCTTACTGTTCTTATTGGCAAGTTAGTCATCTTAGAGACTGTATAGCTGCATTAGATCTTGTTTGTTTTAGTAATAAAGTACAATTTTAATCAGTTCTTTCTTTTTGACTTTGGGGACTTTTTTAGCACGTGTTTTATCTTAACTTGAAAAGTTTAACGACAGAACAGTAAAAGCATGCACATCATGTTCTGTAAGTCTTGATGTGATGTTGGGCAATCTTAAAAGGACTATAATCTTCCTAGAACTCATGCACTGCAGTATGGAAGTTCAGTGTCATCTGTTGTCTTTTAAACGCTTGGAAATGAGAAACTGATTCCACACAGAAGAAAAGTGTTAAAACAGGACAATAAAAGCTAGAGCATCATGCTTACTGTTCTTATTGGCAAGTTAGTCATCTTAGAGAGTGTATAGCTGCATTAGATCTTGTTTGTTTTAGTAATAAAGTACAATTTTACTCAGTTCTTTCTTTTTGACTCTGGGGACTTTTTTAGCACATGTTACATCTTAACTTGAAAAGTTTAACGACAGAACAGTAAAAGCATGCACATCATGTTCATTAAGTCTTGATGTGATGATTGGCAATCTTAAAAGGACTATAATCTTCCTAGAACTCATGCACTGCAGTATGGAAGTTCAGTGTCATCTATTGTCTTTAAACGCTTGGAAATGAGAAACTGATTCCAACAGAAGACAAGTGTTAAAACAGGACAGTAAAAGCTAGAGCATCAAGCTTACTGTTCTTACTGGCAAGTTAGTCATCTTAGAGAGTGTATAGCTGCATTAGATCTTGTTTAATTTAGTAATAAAGTACAATTTTAATCAGTTCTTTCTTTTTGACTCTGGGGACTTTTTTTAGCACGTGTTTTATCTTAACTTGAAAAGTTTAACGACAGAACAGTAAAAGCATGCACATCATGTTCTTAAAGTCTTGATGTGATGTTTGGTAATCTTAAAAGGACTATAATCTTCCTAGAACTCATGCACTGCAGTATGGAAGTTCAGTGTCATCTGTTGTCTTTAAACGCTTGGAAATGAGAAACTGATTCACACAGAAGAAAAGTGTTAAAACAGGACAGTAAAAGCTAGAGCATCAAGCTTACTGTTCTTATTGGCAAGTTAGTCATCTTAGAGAGTGTATAGGTGCATTAGATCTTGTTTGTTTTAGTAATAAAGTACAATTTTAATCAGTTCTTTCTTTTTGACTCTGGGGACTTTTTTTTAGCACATGTTACATCTTAACTTGAAAAGTTTGACGACAGAACAGTAAAAGCATGCACATCATGTTCATTAAGTCTTGATGTGATGTTTGGCAATCTTAAAAGGACTATAATCTTCCCAGAACTCATGCACTGCAGTATGGAAGTTCAGTGTCATCTGTTGTCTTTAAACGCTTTGAAATGAGAAACTGATTCCACACAGAAGAAAAGTGTTAAAACAGGACAGTAAAAGTTAGAGCATCAAGCTTACTGTTCTTATTGGCAAGTTAGTCATCTTAGAGACTGTATAGCTGCATTAGATCTTTTTTGTTTTAGTAATAAAGTACAATTTTAATCAGTTCTTTCTTTTTGACTCTGGGGACTTTTTTAGCACATGTTACATCTTAACTTGAAAAGTTTAACGACAGAACAGTAAAAGCATGCACATCATGTCTTTAAGTCTTGATGTGATGTTTGGCAATCTTAAAAGGACTATAATCTTCCTAGAACTCATGCACTGCAGTATGGAAGTTCAGTGTCATCTGTTGTCTTAAACGCTTGGAAATGAGAAACTGATTCCACACAGAAGAAAAGTGTTAAAACAGGACAGTAAAAGCTAGAGCATCAAGCTTACTGTTCTATTGGCAAGTTAGTCATCTTAGAGACTGTATAGCTGCATTAGATCTTGTTTGTTTTAGTAATAAAGTACAATTTTAATCAGTTCTTTCTTTTTGACTCTGGGGACTTTTTTAGCACATGTTACATCTTAACTTGAAAAGTTTAACGACAGAATAGTAAGAGCATGCACATCATGTTCTTTAAGTCTTGATATGATGTTTGGCAATCTTAAAAGGACTATAATCTTCCAAGAACTCATGCACTGCAGTATGGAAGTTCAGTGTCATCTGTTGTCTTTAAACGCTTGGAAATGAGAAACTGATTCCACACAGAAGAAAAGTGTTAAAACAGGACAATAAAAGCTAGAGCATCATGCTTACTGTTCTTATTGGCAAGTTAGTCATCTTAGAAAGTGTATAGCTGCTTTAGATCTTGTTTGTTTTAGTAATAAAGTACAATTTTAATCAGTTCTTTCTTTTTGACTCTGGGGACTTTTTTTAGCACATGTCACATCTTAACTTGAAAAGTTTAACGACAGAACAGTAAAAGCATGCACATCATGTTCTTTAAGTCTGGATGTGATGGTTGGCAATCTTAAAAGGACTATAATCTTCCTAGAACTCATGCACTGCAGTATGGAAGTTCAGTGTCATCTATTGTCTTTAAACGCTTGGAAATGAGAAACTGATTCCACACAGAAGAAAAGTGTTAAAACAGGACAGTAAAGCTAGAGCATCAAGCTTACTGTTCTTATTGGCAAGTTAGTCATCTTAGAGACTGTATAGCTGCATTAGATCTTGTTTGTTTTAGTAATAAAGTACAATTTTAATCAGTTCTTTCTTTTTGATTCTGGGGACTTTTTTAGCACATGTTACATCTTAACTTGAAAAGTTTAACGACAGAACAGTAAAAGCATGCACATCATGTTCTTAAGTCTTGATGTGATGTTTGGCAATCTTAAAAGGACTATAATCTTCCTAGAACTCATGCACTGCAGTATGGAAGTTCAGTGTCATCTGTTGTCTTTAATCGCTTTGAAATGAGAAACTGATTCCACACAGAAGAAAAGTGTTAAAACAGGACAGTAAAAGCTAGAGCATCAAGCTTACTTTTCTTATTGGCAAGTTAGTCATCTTATAGAGTGTATAGCTGCATTAGATCTTGTTTGTTTTAGTAATAAAGTACAATTTTAATCAGTTCTTTCTTTTTAACTCTGGGGACTTTTTTAGCACATGTTACATCTTAACTTGAAAAGTTTAACGACAGAACAGTAAAAGCATGCACATCATGTTCTTTAAGTCTTGAAGTGATGTTTGGCAATCTTAAAGGACTATAATCTTCCTAGAACTCATGCACTGCAGTATGGAAGTTCAGTGTCATCTGTTGTCTTTAAACGCTTGGAAATGAGAAACTGATTCCACACAGAAGAAAAGTGTTAAAACATGACAGTAAAAGCTAGAGCATCAAGCTTACTTTTCTTATTGGCAAGTTAGTCATCTTAGAGAGTGTATAGCTGCATTAGATTTTGTTTAATTTAGTAATAAAGTACAATTTTAATCATTTCTTTCTTTTTGACTCTGGGGACTTTTTTAGCATGTGTTTTATCTTAACTTGAAAAGTTTAACGACAGAACAGTAAAGCATGCACATCATGTTCTTTAAGTCTTGAAGTGATGTTTGGCAATCTTAAAAGGACTATAATCTTCCTAGAACTCATGCACTGCAGCATGGAAGATCAGTGTCATCTGTTGTCTTTAAACGCTTGGAAATGAGAAACTGATTCCACACAGAAGAAAAGTGTTAAAAATAGGACAGTAAAAGCTAGAGCATCAAGCTTACTTTTCTTATTGGCAAGTTAGTCATCTTAGAGAGTGTATAGCTGCATTAGATCTTGTTTGTTTTAGTAATAAAGTACAATTTTAATCAGTTCTTTCTTTTTGACTCTGGGGACTTTTTTAGCACATGTTACATCTTAGCTTGTAAAGTTTAACGACAGAACAGTAAAAGCATGCACATCATGTTCTTTAAGTCTTGATGTGATGTTTGGCAATCTTAAAAGGACTATAATCTTCCTAGAACTCATGCACTGCAGTATGGAAGTTCAGTGTCATCTGTTGTCTTTAAACGCTTGGAAATGAGAAACTGATTCCACACAGAAGAAAAGTGTTAAAACAGGACAGTAAAAGCTAGAGCATCAAGCTTACTGTTCTTATTGGCAAGTTAGTCATCTTAGAGAGTGTATAGCTGCATTAGATCTTGTTTAATTTAGTAATAAAGTACAATTTTAATCAGTTCTTTCTTTTGACTCTGGGGACTTTTTTAGCATATGTTTTATCTTAACTTGAAAAGTTTAACGACAGAACAGTAAAAGCATGCACATCATGTTCATTAAGTCTTGATGTGATGATTGGCAATCTTAAAAGGACTATAATCTTCCTAGAACTCATGCACTGCAGTATGGAATTTCAGTGTCATCTATTGGCTTTAAACGCTTGGAAATGAGAAACTGATTCCACACAGAAGAAAAGTGTTAAAACAGGACAGTACAAGCTAGAGCATCGAGCTTACTTTTCTTATTGGCAAGTTAGTCATCTTAGAGAGTGTATAGCTGCATTAGATCTTGTTTGTTTTAGTAATAAAGTACAATTTTAATCAGTTCTTTCTTTTTGACTCTGGGGACTTTTTTAGCACGTGTTTTATCTTAACTTGAAAAGTTTAACGACAGAACAGTAAAAGCATGCACATCATGTTCTTTAAGTCTTGAAGTGATGTTTGGAAATCTTAAAAGGACTATAATCTTCCTAGAACTCATGCACTGCAGTATGGAAGTTCAGTGTCATCTATATTGTCTTTAAACGCTTGGAAAAGAGAAACTGATTCCACACAGAAGAAAAGTGTTAAAACAGGACAGTAAAAGCTAGAGCATCAAGCTTACCGTTCTTATTGGCAAGTTAGTCATCTTAGAGAGTGTATAGCTGCATTAGATCTTGTTTGTTTTAGTAATAAAGTACAATTTTAATCATTTCTTTCTTATTGACTCTGGGGACTTTTTTAGCATGTGTTTTATCTTAACTTGAAAAGTTTAACGACAGAACAGTAAAAGCATGCACAATCATGTTCTTTAAGTCTTGATGTGATGTTTGGCAATCTTAAAAGGACTATAATCTTCCTAGAACTCATGCCGTGCAGTATGGAAGTTCAGTGTCATCTGTTGTCTTTAAACGCTTGGAAATGAGAAACTGATTCCACACAGAAGAAAAGTGTTAAACAGGACAGTAAAAGCTAGAGCATCAAGCTTACTGTTCTTATTGGTAAGTTAGTCATCTTAGAGACTGTATAGCTGCATTAGATCTTGTTTGTTTTAGTAATAAAGTACAATTTTAATCAGTTCTTTCTTTTTGACTCTGGGGACTTTTTTAGCACATGTTACATCTTAACTTGAAAAGTTTAACGACAGAACAGTAAAAGCATGCACATCATGTTCTTTAAGTCTTGATGTGATGTTTGGCAATCTTAAAAGGACTATAATCTTCCTAGAACTTATGCACTGCAGTATGGAAGTTCAGTGTCATCTGTTGTCTTTAAACGCTTCGAAATGAGAAACTGATTCAGCACAGAAGACAAGTGTTCAAACAGGACAGTAAAGGCTAGAGCATCAAGATTACTGTTCTTATTGGCAAGTTAGTCACCTTAGAGAGTGTAGAACTGCATAAGATTTCGTTTCTTTCATTAATAAAGTACAATCTTAATCTTTTTTTTCTTTGCACTCTGAGGACTTTTTTAGCACATGTTACATGTTAACTTGAAAAGTCTAACGACAGAACAGTAAAAGCATGCACATCATATCATTTAAGTCTTGATGTGATGTTTGGCAATCTTAGAAGGACTATAATCTTCCTAGAACTTATGCACTGCAGTATGGAAGTTCAGTGTCCTCTGTTGGCTTTAAACGCTTAGAAATTAGAAAATGATTCCGCACAGAAGACAAGTGTTCAAACAGGACAGTAAAGGCTAGAGCATCAAGATTACTGTTCTTATTGGCAAGTTAGTCACCTTAGAGAGTGTATAACTGCATAAGATTTTGTTTCTTTTATTAATAAAGTACAATCTTAATCTTTTTTTTCTTTGCACTCTAAGGACTTTTTTAGCACATGTTACATGTTAACTTAAGTCTAACGACAGAACAGTAAAAGCATGCACATCATGTCATTTAAGTCTTGATGTGATGTTTGGCAATCTTAGAAGGACTATAATCTTCCTAAAAATTATGCACTGCAGTATGGAAGTTCAGTGCCCTCTGTTGGCTTTAAACGCTTAGAAATGAGAAAATGATTCCCGAAGAAGACAAAGTGTTCAAACAGGACAGTAAAAGCTAGAGCATCAAGATTACTGTTCTTATTGGCAAGTTAGTCACCTTAGAGTGTGTTTAACTGCATAAGATTTCGTTTCTTTTATTACTAAAGTACAATCTTAATCTTTTTTTCTTTGCACTCTGAGGACTTTTTTATTACATGTTACATGTTAACTTGAAAAGTCTAACGACAGAACAGTAAAAGCAAGCACATCATGTTATTTAAGTCTTAATGTGATGTTTGGCAATCTTAGAAGGACTTCCTAGATCTTATGCACAATCTTCCTAGAACTCATGCACTGCAGTATGGAAGTTCAGTGTCATCTGTTGTCTTTAAACGCTTGGAAATGAGAAACTGATTCCACACAGAAGACAAGGTGTTAAAACAGGACAGTAAAAGCTAGAGCATCAAGCTTACTGTTCTTATTGGCAAGTTTGTCGTCTTAGAGACTGTATAGCTGCATTAGATCTTGTTTGTTTTAGTAATAAAGTACAATTTTAATCAGTTCTTTCTTTTTGACTCTGGGGACTTTTTTAGCACATGTTACATCTTAACTTGAAAAGTTTAACGACAGAACAGTAAAAGCATGCACATCATGTTCTTTAAGTCTTGATGTGATGTTTGGCAATCTTAAAAGGACTATAATCTTCCTAGAACTCATGCACTGCAGTATGGAAGTTCAGTGTCATCTGTTGTCTTTAAACGCTTCGAAATGAGAAACTGATTCAGCACAGAAGACAAGTGTTCAAACAGGACAGTAAAAGCTAGAGCATCAGGCTTACTGTTCCTATTGGCAAGTTAGTCACCTTAGAGAGTGTATAACTGCATAAGATTTCGTTTCTTTCATTAATAAAGTACAATTTTAATCAGTTCTTTCTTTTTGACTCTGGGGACTTTTTTAGCACATGTTACATCTTAACTTGAAAAGTTTAACGACAGAACAGTAAAAGCATGCACACCATGTTCATTAAGTCTTGAAGTGATGTTTGGCAATCTTAAAAGGACTATAATCTTCCTAGAACTCATGCACTGCAGTATGGAAGTTCAGTGTCATCTGTTGTCTTTAAACGCTTGGAAATGAGAAACTGATTCCACACAGAAGAAAAGTGTTAAAACAGGACAGTAAAAGCTAGAACATCAAGCTTACTGTTCTTATTGGCAAGTTAGTCATCTTAGAGAGTGTATAACTGCATTAGATCTTGTTTGTTTTAGTAATAAAGTACAATTTTAATCAGTTCTTTCTTTTTGACTCTGAGGACTTTTTTAGCACATGTTACATCTTAACTTGAAAAGTTTAACGACAGAACAGTAAAAGCATGCACATCATGTTATTTAAGTCTTGATGTGATGTTTGGCAATCTTAGAAGGACTATAATCTTCCTAGAACATATGCACTGCAGTATGGAAGTTCAGGGTCCTCTGTTGGCTTTAAACGCTTAGAAATAAGAAAATGATTCCACACAGAAGACAAGTGTTCAAACAGGACAGTAAAAGCTAGAGCATCAAGATTACTGTTCTTATTGGCAAGTTAGTCACCTTAGAGAGTGTTTAACTGCATAAGATTTCGTTTCTTTTATTAATAAAGTACAATCTTAATCTTTTTTTTCTTTGCACTCTGAGGACTTTTTTAGCACATGTTACATGTTAACTTGAAAAGTCTAACGACAGAACATTAAAAGCATGCACATCATATCATTTAAGTCTTGATGTGATGTTTGGCAATCTTAGAAGGACTATAATCTTCCTAAAAATTATACACTGCAGTATGGAAGTTCAGTGCCCTCTGTTGGCTTTAAACGCTTAGAAATGAGAAAATGATTCCCGAAGAAGACAAAGTGTTCAAACAGGACAGTAAAAGCTAGAGCATCAAGATTACTGTTCTTATTGGCAAGTTTGTCACCTTAGAGAGTGTATAGCTGCATTAGATCTTGTTTGTTTTAGTAATAAAGTACAATTTTAATCATTTCTTTCTTTTTGACTCTAAGGACTTTTTTAGCATGTATTTTATCTTAACTTGAAAAGTTTAAAGACAGAACAGTAAAAGCATGCACATCATGTTCTTTAAGTCTTGATGTGATGTTTGGCAATCGTAAAAGGACTATAATCTTCCTAGAACTCATGCACTGCAGTATGGAAGTTTAGTGTCATCTGTTGTCTTTAAACGCTTGGAAATGAGAAACTGATTCCACACAGAAGACAAGTGTTAAAACAGGACAGTAAAAGCTAGAGCATCAAGCTTACTGTTCTTTTTGGCAAGTTAGTCACCTTAGAGAGTGTATAACTGAATAAGATTTTGTTTCTTTTATTAATAAAGTACAATCTTAATCTTTTTTTTCTTTTTGACTCTGGGGACTTTTTTAGCATGTGTTTTATCTTAACTTGAAAAGTTTAACGACAGAACAGTAAAAGCATGCACATCATGTTCTTTAAGTCTTGATGTGATGTTTGGCAATCTTAAAAGGACTATAATCTTCCTAGAACTCATGTACTGCAGTATGGAAGTTCAGTGTCATCTGTTGTCTTTAAACGCTTTGAAATGAGAAACTGATTCCACACAGAAGAAAAGTGTTAAAACAGGACAGTAAAAGCTAGAGCATCAAGCTTACTGTTCTTATTGGCAAGTTAGTCATCTTAGAGGGTGTATAACTGCATTAGATCTTGTTTGTTTTAGTAATAAAGTACAATTTTAATCAGTTCTTTCTTTTTGACTCTGGGGACTTTTTTAGCACATGTTACATTTTAACTTGAAAAGTTTAACGACAGAACAGTAAAGCATGCATATCATGTTCATTAAGTCTTGATGTGATGTTTGGCAATCTTAAAAGGACTATAATCTTCCTAGAACTCATGCACTGCAGTATGGAAGTTCAGTGTCCTCTGTTGTCTTTAAACGCTTGGAAATGAGAAACTGATTCCACACAGAAGAAAAGTGTTAAAACAGGACAGTAAAAGCTAGAGCATCAAGCTTACTGTTCTTATTGGCTAGTTAGTCAGCTTAGAGACTGTATAGCTGCATTAGATCTTGTTTGTTTTAGTAATAAAGTACAATTTTAATCAGTTCTTTCTTTTTGACTCTGGGGACTTTTTTAGCACATGTTACATCTTAGCTTGAAAAGTTTTAACGACAGAACAGTAAAAGCATGCACATCATGTTCTTTAAGTCTTGATGTGATGTTTGGCAATCTTAAGAGCACTATAATCTTCCTAGAACTCATGCACTGCAGTATGGAAGTTCAGTGTCATCTGTTGTCTTTAAACGCTTAAAATGAGAAAGTGATTCAGCACAGAAGACAAGTGTTCAAACAGGACAGTAAAGGCTAGAGCATTAAGATTACTGTTCTTATTGGCAAGTTAGTCACCTTAGAGAGTGTAGAACTGCATAAGATTTCGTTTCTTTCATTAATAAAGTACAATCTAAATCTTTTTTTTCTTTGCACTCTGAGGACTTTTTTAGCACATGTTACATCTTAACTTGAAAAGTTTAACGACAGAACAGTAAAAGCATGCACATCATGTTATTTAAGTCTTGATGTGATGTTTGGCAATCTTAAAAGGACTATAATCTTCCTAGAACTCATCCGCTGCAGTATGGAAGTTCAGTGTCATCTGTTGTCTTTAAACGCTTGGAAATGAGAAACTGATTCCACACAGAAGAAAAGTGTTGAAACAGGACAGTAAAAGCTAGAGCATCAAGCTTACTGTTCTTATTGGCAAATTAGTCATCTTAGAGACTGTATAGCTGCATTAGATCTTGTTTAATTTAGTAATAAAGTACAATTTTAATCAGTTCTTTCTTTTTGACTCTGGGGACTTTTTTAGCACATGTTACATCTTACCTTGAAAAGTTTAACGACAGAACAGTAAAAGCATGCACATCATGTTCTTTAAGTCTTAATGTGATGTTTGGCAATCTTAAAAGGACTATAATATTCCTAGAACTCATCCACTGCAGTATGGAAGTTCAGTGTCATCTGTTGTCTTTAAACGCTTGGAAATGAGAAACTGATTCCACACAGAAGAAAAGTGTTAAAACAGGACAGTAAAAGCTAGAGCATCAAGCTTACTATTCTTATTGGCAAGTTAGTCATCTTAGAGACTGTATAGCTGCATTAGATCTTGTTTGTTTTTAGTAATAAAGTACAATTTTAATCAGTTCTTTCTTTTTGACTCTGGGGACTTTTTTAGCACGTGTTTTATCTTAACTTGAAAGTTTAACGACAGAACAGTAAAAGCATGCACAATCATGTTCTTTAAGTCTTGATGTGATGTTTGGCAATCTTAAAAGGACTATAATCTTCCTAGAACTAATGCACTGCAGTATGGAAGTTCAGTGTCATCTGTTGTCTTTAAGCGCTTGGAAATGAGAAACTGATTCCACACAGAAGAAAAGTGTTAAAACAGGACAGTAAAAGCTAGAGCATCAAGCTTACTGTTCTTATTGGCAAGTTAGTCACCTTAGAGAGTGTATAACTGCATAAGATTTCGTTTCTTTCATTAATAAAGTACAATCTTAATCTTTTTTTTCTTTGCACTCTGAGGACTTTTTTAGCATGTTTAACATGTTAACTTGAAAAGTCTAACGACAAAACAGTAAAAGCATGCACATCATGTTATTTAAGTCCTGATGTGATGTTTGGCAATCTTAGAAGGACTATAATCGACGTAGAACTAATGCACTGCAGTATGGAAGTTCAGTGTCCTCTGTTGGCGTTAAACGCTTAGAAATGAGAAACTGATTCCGCTCAGAAGACAAGTGTTCAAACAGGACAGTAAAAGCTAGAGCATCAAGTTTTTTGTTCTTATTGGCAAGTTAGTAACCTTAGAGAGTGTATAACTGCATAAGATTTCGTTTCTTTCATTAATAAAGTACAATCTTAATCTTTTTTTTCTTTGCACTCTGAGGACTTTTTTAGCACATGTTACATGTTAAATTGAAAAGTCTAACGACAGAACAGTAAAAGCATGCACATCATGTTATTTAAGTCTTGATGTGATGTTTGGCAATCTTAGAAGGACTATAATCTTCCTAGAACATATGCACTGCAGTATGGAAGTTCAGGGTCCTCTGTTGGCTTTAAACGCTTAGAAATAAGAAAATGATTCCACACAGAAGACAAGTGTTCAAACAGGACAGTAAAAGCTAGAGCATCAAGATTACTGTTCTTATTGGCAAGTTAGTCACCTTAGAGAGTGTTTAACTGCATAAGATTTCGTTTCTTTCATCAATAAAGTACAATCTTAATCTTTTTTTCTTTGCACTCTAAGGACTTTTTTAGCACATGTTACATGGTAACTTGAAAAGTCTAACGACAGAACAGTAAAAGCAAGCACATCATGTTATTTAAGTCTTGATGTGATGTTTGGCAATCTTAGAAGGACTTATAATCTTCCTAGAACTTATGCACTGAAGTATGGAAGTTCAGGGTCCTCTGTTGGCTTTAAACGCTTAGAAATGAGAAAATGATTCCGCACAGAAGACAAGTGTTCATACAGGACAGTAAAGGCTAGAGCATCAAGATTACTGTTCTTTTTGGCAAGTTAGTCACCTTAGAGAGTGTATAACTGAATAAGATTTCGTTTCTTTTATTAATAAAGTACAATCTTAATCTTTTTTTTCTTTGCACTCTGAGGACTTTTTTAGCACATGTTACATGTTCCGCACAGTTTGCACTCTGCACATGTTTGCACTCTGAGGACTTTTTTATTACATGTTACATGTTAACTTGAAAAGTCTAACGACAGAACAGTAAAAGCATGCACATCATGTTATTTAAGTCTTGATGTGATGTTTGGCAATATTAGAAGGACTATAATCTTCCTAGAACTTATGCACTGCAGTATGGAAGTTCAGTGCCCTCTGTTGGCTTTAAACGCTTCGAAATGAGAAACTGATTCAGCACAGAAGACAAGTGTTCAAACAGGACAGTAAAAGCTAGAGCATCAAGATTACTGTTCTTATTGGCAAGTTAGTCACCTTAGAGAGTGTTTAACTGCATAAGATTTCGTTTCTTTCATTAATAAAGTACAATCTTAATCTTTTTTTTCTTTGCACTCTGAGGACTTTTTTAGCACATGTTACATGTTAACTTGAAAAGTTTAACGACAGAACAGTAAAAGCATGCACATCATGTTCTTTAAGTCTTGATGTGATGTTTGGCAATCTTAAAAGGACTATAATCTTCCTAGAACTCATGCACTGCAGTATGGAAGTTCAGTGTCATCTGTTGTCTTTAAACGCTTGGAAATGAGAAACTGATTCCACACAGAAGAAAAGTGTTCAAACAGGACAGTAAAAGCTAGAGCATCAAGCTTACTGTTCTTTTTGGCAAGTTAGTCACCTTAGAGAGTGTATAACTGCATAAGATTTCGTTTCTTTTATTAATAAAGTACAATCTTAATCTTTTTTTTCTTTGCACTCTAAGGACTTTTTTAGCACATGTTACATGTTAACTTAAGTCTAACGACAGAACAGTAAAAGCATGCACATCATGTCATTTAGGTCTTGATGTGTTGTTTGGCAATATTAGAAGGACTATAATCTTCCTAGAACTTATGCACTGCAGTATGGAAGTTCAGTGTCCTCTGTTGGCTTTAAACGCTTGGAAATGAGAAACTGATTCCACACAGAAGAAAAGTGTTAAAACAGGACAGTAAAAGCTAGAGCATCAAGCTTACTGTTCTTATTGGCAGGGTAGTCATCTTAGAGACTGTATAGCTGCATTAGATCTTGTTTGTTTTAGTAATAAAGTACAATTTTCATCAGTTCTTTCTTTTTGACTCTGGGGACTTTTTTTAGCACATGTTACATCTTAACTTGAAAAGTTTAACGACAGAACAGCAAAAGCATGCACATCATGTTCTTTAAGTCTTGAAGTGATGTTTGGCAATCTTAAAAGGACTATAATCTTCCTAAAAATTATGCACTGCAGTATGGAAGTTCAGTGCCCTCTGTTGGCTTTAAACGCTTAGAAATGAGAAAATGATTCCCGAAGAAGAC
>SRMA01026371.1:0-10398 GCA_007224835.1 Danionella cerebrum
GGGGTCACAATTATTGAAACAAACTCACCCCCATGTCTCTAGCACTTTCCTAAGCTGAGGGAGAGATGTGTCAATTGGGTTGCTATGGTAACCGGTATGGTTGCTATGGAGGGGTCATTGGCATAATATATTGATCCCTGTGTGACTACAAGTAAATTACACCAACCCCCATGTCTCTAGCATTTTCCTAAGCTGAGATAGAGATGTCAATTTAGTTGCCATGGTAACCAGTATGGTTTCTATGGAGGGGTCAGTGACATTATATAATGTTCCCTGTGTGACTACAAGTCATTTAGACCAACTCCCGTGTCTCTCTCATTTACCTAAACTGAGATAGAGATGTGTCAATTTGGTTGCTATGGTAACCAGTATGGCTGCTATGGAGGGGTCAGTGACATTATATGATGTTCCCTGTGTGACTACAAGTCATTTAGACCAACTCCTGTGTCTCTATCATTTTCCAAAGCTGAGATAAAGATGTCAATTGGGTTGCTATGGTAACCAGTATGGTTGCTATGGAGGGGTAAGTGACATTATATAATGTTCCCTTTCTGACTACAAGTCATTTAAACCAACTCCAATGTCTCTCTCATTTCCTAAGCTGAGATAGACATGTGTCAATTTGGTTGCTATGGTAACCAGTATGGTTGCTATGGAGGGGTCAGTGACATTATATAATGTTCCCTGTATTACCACAAGTCATTTAGACCAACTCCCGTGTCTCTCTCATTTTCCTAAGCTGAGATAGAGATGTGTCAATTGGGTTGCTATGGTAACCAGCATGGTTGCTATGGAGAGGGTCATTGACATTATATAAGGTTCCCTGTTTGACTACAAGTCAATTAGACCAACTCCTGTGTCTCTAGCTTTTTCCTAGGCTGAGATAAAGATTATCCGGTTTGGTTGCTATGGTAAATAATCTGGTTGCTATGGACGAGTTGGTGACATCATGTTGTAATCTACATTCAGCTTAGATCAATATAAAACAACTCCCATATTTCTACGATGTTCCACTTAGAAGATATTTGACATTCAAAAATTATGTTGAAAAGTAGGCGTGGCTTGATGAATTAATGTTAAATTATAAGCAATGATTGGCTGGATTAGTTATATGTATCCTTAATGTTGCTATGAATCTCCATTGTGAACCAATTACAAAAGCTCTTTTACAATTGGATCATATGGGAATCATTTGCCCCATTGAAATGAACGGCAGCAATGCATCTCTATGGTTGTTAAAACTGGGCGTGGCTTGATGAATTTATGTTAAATCATAAGCAATGATTGGCCGGATTAGTTATATGTATACTTAATGTTGCTTTGAATCTCCATTGTGAACCAATTACAAAAGCACTTTTACAATAGGATCTATAGGAATCAATTGCCCCATTGAAATGAATGGCAGCAATGCATCTCTATGGCCCATTGTGAGTCTATGAGAAGGCTAAGCCAATCAAATTTCGTTATTCAAATTAGTTGATTAACAGCTGCCTCCAACTGCCACTTTTTGAATCGAGGAGACATTTCTCAGAAATTGACCATGCCTCAAACAAATAAAGATTACAGAAGAACTGTAAGACATATCGAGATGATTCTTTCTTTGTGGGAAGCAGAAGGCCTCAATGAAGATTATGGTATAAATTTTTTTAAGATATGTGGAAAATTCTATTAGTTATAGCGAGTTAGAAAAAGCCTTAATTTAAAACCTTCAAGAATTATTTTCTGGGTGAAATGCATTGATCTTAATCGAGCAATTTGCTTCCCTCGTTAAGGTTTAGCCCTCCTAGTTTAAAAACCGTAGGTCATATGAAAAAAACAACTGCATCTTTGGAAGGAGGACAAATTTCTCTACTACTTTAATATAAATTTTATGCATAAAGGGTAAAGTTTAGTTTAGGAGAGAGGAATTGATGAAGAAGTTTGAGATGTGAAAAAGTAGAGTGGAAGCTAGAGTGGAGCAGAATTAGGTCAAAATCCAAATTCTTCATTAAACTTCAACTGTGATTTATAAAAATCTGTAAAAGATATGAAAAAGCTGAAAACATCTTTTAAAAGCTGAAAATATGTTGAATTGTTTAAAATTTGAATGACTGCTCTAGCTGAAAGTATGCTGAAGTTATGAAGGTTGAAAAAAAGCTGAAGATTGAAAGAGATTTGAAGCGTAACCCATTCATTTCAATGGGAAAATAATTTTTAAATAAAGTTAAATTTATTAAAAAGTATAAAAGTTTGAAAAGTGACACGTAATAGCAACATAGTCCGAAAGAAGCTGAACATTTTGACGTTTGAATGGTGTATCTAGCTAAAAGTATGCGGGAGGAGTTAGCGACAGAAATTTGGGAGAATAATAATAATAAATACGTAGGATAACAATAGTGTGAATGCCTCTGCATTCACTCTAACTAGAAAGTGCATTTCCTAGCGGAAAATGCGTGGGAATGCAGAGAGCTGAAAGAGAATGCTTAAAATTGCTGAATTCCTTGGCTGAACCGTGAAACATTAGAAAATTAAAAGTGTCAAAAGTTGAAAGCTGAAGCTGAAACGTTGTAAAGTTGAAATATAAAAAGTTGAAAGTGGAAGCTGAAGGCTGAAACATTAGAAAGTTGAAAGTGTTGAAAATAAAAAGTGTGAGCTGAAAGGTAAAACATTAGAAAGTTAAAGTGTCAAAAGTTGAAAGTTGAAGCTAAAAGGTAAAACATTATAAAGTTGAAAATGTCAAAAGTTGAAAGCTGAAGCTGAAACATTGTAAAGTTGAAATATGTAAAGTTGAAAGTGGAAGCCGAAGGGTAAAATATTAGACAGCTGAAAAAGTGTCAAAAGTTGAAAGTGTCATAAGTTGAAAGTGGAAGCTGAAATGTGAAACATTAGGAAGTAAAAAGTGTCAAATTAATAGTGGAAGCTGAAAGGTAAAACATTAGAAAGTTAAAATTGTCAAATTTGAAAGTGCAAGCTGAAACGTGAAACTTAAAAACAAATGTGACACATTGTAAAGTTGAAAATGTCAATCAATTCTGTTGCTATGGTAATAAGTAGGGTTGCTATGGAGGGGTCACAGACATAATATATTGTTATCTGTGTGACTACGAAATATTAAACCTACCCTCATGTCTCTTGCACTTCGCTAAGAAGAGTTAGAGATATGTCAATTGGGTTGCTATGGTAACACGTCTGGTTGCTATGGAGGGGTCAGTAACATCATATAATGTTCTTTGAGTGACTACAGGTAAATTACAACAACCCCTGTGTCTCTAGCATTTTCCTAAGCTGAGAAAAGATGTGCCAACTGGGTTGCTATGGTAACCAGTATTGTTGCTATGGAGGGGTCATTGACATCATATAACGTTTCATGTGTCACTATGAGTGAAACAAACCAAACCCTGTGTCCCTAGCATTTTTCTAAGCTGAGATAGAGATATGTCAATTTGGTTGCTATGGTAACCATTTGGCTGCTATGGAGGGTTTAGTTACCTCAGTGATTGTTACCGGGGTCACAATTTTTGAAACAAACTCACCCCATGTCTCTAGCACTTTCCTAAGCTGAGGGAGAGATGTGTCAAT
Source organism: Danionella cerebrum (assembly GCA_007224835.1). Taxonomy (NCBI): domain Eukaryota; kingdom Metazoa; phylum Chordata; class Actinopteri; order Cypriniformes; family Danionidae; genus Danionella; species Danionella cerebrum. The sequence goes on from SRMA01026371.1 coordinate 3,559, forward strand.
TGGGTTGCTATGGTAACCAGTATGGTTGCTATGGAGGGGTCATTGGCATAATATATTGATCCCTGTGTGACTACAAGTAAATTACACCAACCCCCATGTCTCTAGCATTTTCCAAAGCTGAGATAGAGATGTGTCAATTTGGTTGTAATGGTAACCAGTATGGTTGCTATGAAGGGGTCAGGGACATAATATAATGTTCCCTGTGTGATTACAAGCCAATTAAAGCAACTCCTGTGTCTCTAGCATTTTTCTAAGCTGAGATAGAAATGTGTCAATTGGGTTGCTATGGAAACCAGTATGGCTGCTATGGAGGGGTCTGCTACCTCAATTAATGTTTCCGGGGTCGCCATTAGTGAAACAAACTCACCCCCACGTCTCTAGAATTTTCCTAAGCTGAGATAGAGATGTGTCAATTGGGTTGCTATGGTAACCAGTATGGTTGCTATGAAGGGGTCAGTGACATTATATAATGTTCCCTTTCTGACTACAAGTCATTTAGACCAACTCCCATGTCTCTCTCATTTTCCTAGGATGAGATAGAGATGTGTCAATTTGGTTGCTATGGTAACCAGTATGGTTGTTATGTAGGGGTCAGTGACATTATATAATGTTCCCTTTGTGACTACAAGTCAATTAGACCAACTCCTGTGTCTCTAGCATTTTCCTAGGCTGAGATAGAGATTTGCCATATTGGTTGCTATGGTAAATCATTTGGTTGCTATGGAGGGGTAAGTGACATTATATAATGTTCCCTTTCTGACTACAAGTCATTTAAACCAACTCCCATGTCTCTCATTTTCCTAAGCTGAGATAGACATGTGTCAATTTGGTTGCTATGGTAACCAGTATGGTTGCTATGGAGGGGTCAGTGACATTATATAATGTTCCCTGTGTTACCACAAGTCCTTTAGACCAACTCCCGTGTCTCTAGCATTTTCCTAGGCTGAGATAAAGATTATCCGTTTTGGTTGCTATGTTAAATAATCTGGTTGCTATGGATGAGTTAGTGACATCATGTTGTAATCTACATTCAACCTAGATCAATATAAAACAACTCCCATGTTTCTACGATGTTCCACTTAGAAGATATTTGACATTCAAAAATTATGTTGAAAAGTGGGCGGGGCTTGATGAATTAATGTTAAATTATAAGCAATGATTGGCTGGATTAGTTATATGCATCCTTAATGTTGCTACGAATCTCCATTGTGAACCAATTACAAAAGCTCTTTTACAATTGGATCATATGGGAATCATTTGCCCCATTGAAATGAATGGCAGCAATGCATCTCTATGGTTGTTAAAACTGGGCGTGGCTTGATGAATTTTTGTTAAATCATAAGCAATGATTGGCTGGATTAGTTATATGCATCCTTAATGTTGCTTTGAATCTCCATTGTGAACCAATTACAAAAGATCTTTTACAATAGGATCGTATTGGAACCAATTGCCCCATTGAAATGAATGGCAGCAATGCATCTCTATGGCCCATTGTGAGTCTATGGAAAGGCTTAGCCAATCAAATTTCGTTATTCAAATTAGTTGATTAACAGCTGCCTCCAACTGCCACTTTTCAAATCGAGGAGACATTTCTCAGATTTTGACCATGCCTCAAACAAATAAACATTACAGAAGAACCGTAAGACATATCGAGATGATTCTTTCTTTGTGAGAAGCAGAAGGCCCCAATGAAGATTATGGTGTAAAAAATTTTAAGATATGTGGAAAATTCTATTAGTTATGGCGAGTTAGAAAAAGCCTAAATTTAAAACTTTCAAGCATTATTTTCTGGGTGAAATGCATTGATCTCACTGGAGCAATTTGCTTCCCTCGTTAAGGTTTAGCCCTCCTAGTTTAAAAACCGTAGGTCATATGAAAAAAAACAACTGCATCTTTGGAAAGAGGACAAATTTCTCTACTACTTTAATATAAATTTTATGCATAAAGGGTAAAGTTTACTTTAGGAGAGAGGAATAAATGAAGAAGTTTGAGAGGTGAAAAATTAGAGTGTAAGCTAGAGTGGAGCAGAATTAGGTAAAAATCCAAAATCTTTATTAAACTTAAACTGCGATTTATTAAAATCTGTAAAAGATATGTAAAAGCTGAAAAGAGCTTTTAAAAGCTGAAAATCTGTTGAATTGTTTAAAATTTGAATGATTGCTCTAGCTGAAAGTATGCTGAAGTTATGAAGGTTGAAAAAAGCTGAAGATTGAAAGAGAGTTGAAGTGTTTCCCATTCATTTCAATGGGAAAAATATTTTAAATAAAGTTAAATTTTATAAAAAGTATAAAAGTTTGAAAAGTGACAAGTAATAGCATACATGTCCTGAATAAGCTGAACATTTTGACGCTTGAATGGTGTTTCTAGGCCAAAGTATGCGGGAGTAGATAGCGACCGGGAATAATAATAAAAATAATAATAAATACGGAGGATAACAATAGTGTGAATGCCTCTGCATTCACACTAACTAGAAAGTGCATTTCCTAGCGGAAAATGCGTGTGAATGCAGAGAGCTGAAAAGGGAATGCTCAAATTGCTGAATTCCTTGGCTGAAGAGTGAAATATTAGAAAGTTTCAAAAGTTGAAAGCTAAAGCTGAAACATTGTAAAGTTGAAATATGTAAAGTTGAAAGTGGAAGCTAATTGTTAAAATATTAGAAAGTTGAAAGTGTCAAAAGTTGAAAGTGGAAGCTGAAAGGTAAAACATTGCAAAGTTGAAAATATCAAAAGTTGAAAGTGGAGGCTGAAAGGTGAAACATTTTAAAGTTGAAAACGTATAAAGTTGAAAGGTGAAGCATTGTAAAGTTGAAAGTGTCAAAAATAGAAAGTGGAAGCTGAAGGTGAAACTTTTGAAAGTTGAAAGTGTCAAAAGTTGAAAGTGGAAGCTGAAACGTATAATATAAGTAAGTTGAAATTCTGTCTAGCATTTTCCTAACCTAAGATAAAGATATGGCAATTGCGTTGCTGTGGTAAAAAGTCTGGTCGCTCAGGACAGGTCATTTAAATAATAGATTGTTCCCAGTGTCACTATGAGTGAAACAAAACAACCCCCATGTCTCTAGCATTTTCCTAAGCTGAGATAGAGATGTGTCAATTTGGTTGCTATGGTAACCAGTATGGTTGCTTTGGAGGGGTCAGTGACATTATATAATGTTCCCTGTGTGACTACAAGTCATTTAGACCCACTCCCGTGTCTCTCTCATTTTACTAAGCTGAGATAGAGATATGTCATTTTGGTTGCTATGGTAACCAGTATGGTTGCTATGGAGGAGTCTGTGACATTTTATAATGTTCCCTGTGTGACTACAAGTCATTTAGACCCACTCCAGTGTCTCTCTCATTTTACTAAGCTGTGATAGAGATGTGTCATTTTGGTTGCTATGGTAACCAGTATGGTTGCTATGGAGGAGTCAGTGACATTTTATAATGTTCCCTGTGTGACTACAAGTCATTTAGACCCACTCCAGTGTCTCCCTCATTTTCCTAAGCTGAGATAGAGATGTGTCAATTTGGTTGCTATGGTAACCAGTATGGTTGCTATGGAGGGGTAAGTGACATTATATAATGTTCCCTGTGTGACTACAAGTCATTTAGACCAACTCCCATGTCTCTCTCATTTTCCAAAGCAGAAATAGAGATGTCTCACTTCGGTTGCTATGGTGACCAGTATGGTGGCTATGGAGGGGTCAGTGACATTATATAATGTTCCCTGTGTGACTACAAGTCATTTAGACCAACTCCCGTGTCTCTCTCATTTTCCTAAACTGAGATAGATATGTGTCAATTTGGTTGCTATGGTAAACCAGTATGGTTGCTATGGAGGGGTCAGTGACATTATATGATGTTCCCTGTGTGACTACAAGTCATTTAGACCACCTCCTGTGTCTCTGTCGTTTTCCAAAGCTGAGATAGAGATGTGTCATTTGGTTGCTATGGTAACCAGTATGGTTGCTATGGAGGGGTCAGTGACATTATATAATGTTCCCTGTGTGACTACAAGTCATTTAGATAAACTCCCGTATCTCTCTTATTTTCCTATGCTGAGATAGAGATGTGTCAGTTTGGTTGCTATGGTAACCAGTATGGTTGCTATGGAGGGGTCAGTGACATCATATAATGTTCCCTGTGTGACTACAAGTCATTTAGATAAACTCAGTGTCTCTTATTTTCCTAAGCTGAGATAGAGATGTGTCAATTTGGTTGCTATGGTAACCAGTATGGTTGCTATGGAGGGGTCAGTGACACTATATAGTGTTCCCCGTGTTACTACAAGTCATTTGAACTAACTCCCGTGTCTCTAGCATTTTCCTAAGCTGAGATAGAGATTTGTCAATTTGGTTGCTATGGTAACTAGTATGGTTGCTATGGAGGGGTAAGTGACATTATATAATGTTCCCTGTGTGACTACAAGTCATTTAGACCAACTCCCTTGTCTCTCTCATTTTCCTAAGCTGAGATAGAGATGTGTCAATTTGGTTGCTAAGGTAACCAGTATGGTTGCTATGGAGGGTACAGTGACATTATATGATGTTCCCTGTGTGACTACAAGTCATTTAGAACAACTCCTGTGTCTCTGTCGTTTTCCAAATCTGAGATAGAAATGTGTCAACTGGGTTGCTATGGTAACCAGTATGGTTGCTATGGAGGGTCAGGTACCTCAATGAATGTTCCCGGGGTCGCTATTAGTGAAACAAACTCACCCCCATGTCTCTAGCATTTTCCTAAGCTGAGATAGAGATGTGTCAATCAGGTTGCTATGGTAACAATTATGGTTGCTATGGAGGGGTCATTGACATTATATAATGTTCCCTGTGTGACTATAACTCAATTAGACCAACTCCTGTGTCTCTAGCATTTTCCTGGGCTGAGATAGAGATGTGTCAATTGGGTTGCTATGGAAATTAATCTGGTTGCTATGGATGAGTTGGTGACATCATGTTGTAATCTACATTCAACTTAGATCAATATAAAACAACTCCCATGTTTCTACGATGTTCCACTTAGAAGATATTTGACATTCAAAAATGATGATGAAAGTGGGCGTGGCTTGATGAATTTATGTTAATTCATAAGCAATGATTGGCTGGATTAGTTATATGCATCCTTAATGTTGCTATGACTCTCCATTGTGAACCAATTACAAAAGCACTTTTACAAAAGGATCATATGGGAATCAATTGCCCCATTGAAATGAATGGCAGCAATGCATCTCTATGGCCCATTGTGAGTCTATGAGAAGGCTAAGCCAATCAAATTTCAGTATTCAAATTAGGCCCAGCTGGCTCCAACTGCCACTTTTTGAATCGAGGAGACATTTCTCAGATGTTAACCATGCCTCAAACAAATAAACATTAAAGAAGAACCGTAAGACATATCGAGATGATACTTTCTTTGTGAGAAGCAGAAGGCCTCAATGAAGATTATGGTGTAATTTTTTTTAAGATATGTGGAAAATTCTACTAGTTATGGCGAGTTAGAAAAAGCCTTAATTTAAAACCTTCAAGCATTATTTTCTGGGTGAAATACACTGATCTTAATGGAGCAATTTGCTTCCCTCGTTAAGGTTTAGCCCTCCTAGTTTAAAAACCGTAGGTCATATGAAAGAAACAACTGCATCTTTTGAAAGAGGACAAATTTCTCTACTACTTTAATATAAATTTTATGCATAAAGGGTAAAGTTTAGTTTAGGAGAGAGGAATTGATGAAGAAGTTTGAGATGTGAAAAATTAGAGTGGAAGTTAGAGTGGAGCAGAATTAGGTCAAAATCCAAATTCTTTATTAAACTTAAACTGTGATTTATAAAAATCGGTAAAAGATATGAAAAAGCTGAAAACATATTTTAAAAGCTGTAAATGTGCTGAATTGTTTAAAATTTGAATGACTGCTCTAGCTGAAAGTATGCTGAAGTTATGAAGGTTGAAAAAAAGCTGAAGATTGAAAGAGATTTGAAGTGTTTCCCATTCATTTTAATGGGAAAAATATTTTAAATAAAGTTAAATTTTATAAAAAGTATAAAAGATATCAAAAAGCTGTATACGAGCAACATAGAGCAAAAAAAGCTGTACGTTTTGACGTTTGAATGGTGTTTCTAGGGCAAAGTATGCTGAAGTAGTAGGCTCCGGAAAAAGGGGGGGGAATAAGAATAATAACTAGAAAGTGCATTTCCTAGCGGAAAATGCGTGTGAATGCAGAGAGCTGAAAGAGAATGCTTAAAATTGCTGAATTCCTTGGCTGAACGGTGAAACATTAGAAAGTTAAGTGTCAAAAGCTGAAAGTTGAAGCTAAAAGGTGAAACACTGTAATTTGAAAAGTGTCAAAATGTGAAAGCTGAAGCTGAAACATTGTAAAGTTGAAATATGTAAAGTTGAAAGTGGAAGCTGAACGTTAAAATATTAGAAAGTTGAAAGTGTCAAAAGTTGAAAGTGGAAGCTGAAAGGTGAAACGTTGTAAAGTTGAAAATATCAAAAGTTAAAAGTGGAGGCTGAAAGGTGAAACATTCTAAAGTTGAAAACGTATAAAGTTTAAAGTTGAAGCATTGTAAAGTTGAAAGTGTTAAAAATAGAAAGTGGAAGCTGAAGGTGAAACTTTTGAAAGTTTAAAGTGTCAAAAGTTGAAAGTGGAAGCTGAAAGGTATAATATACATATGTTGAAATTCTGTGTAGCATTTTACTAACCTAAGATAAAGATATGGCAATTGCGTTGCTGTGGTAAAAAGTCTGGTCGCTCTGGACAGGTCATTTACATAATAGATTGTTCCCAGTGTCACTATGAGTGAAACAAAACAACCCCCATGTCTCTAGCATTTTCCAAAGCTGATATAGGAATTAGCAAATTTGGTTGC
>SRMA01026371.1:11972-49776 GCA_007224835.1 Danionella cerebrum
GTTTGAATGGTGTTTCTAGGGCAAAGTATGCTGAAGTAGTAGGCTCCGGAAAAAGGGGGGGGAATAAGAATAATAACTAGAAAGTGCATTTCCTAGCGGAAAATGCGTGTGAATGCAGAGAGCTGAAAGAGAATGCTTAAAATTGCTGAATTCCTTGGCTGAACGGTGAAACATTAGAAAGTTAAGTGTCAAAAGTTGAAAGTTGAAGCTAAAAGGTGAAACACTGTAATTTGAAAAGTGTCAAAATTTGAAAGCTGAAGCTGAAACATTGTGAAGTTGAAATATGTAAAGTTGAAAAAGGAAGCTGAATGTTAAAATATTAGAAAGTTGAAAGTGTCAAAAGTTGAAAGTGGAAGCTGAAAGGTAAAACATTGTAAAGTTGAAAATATCAAAAGTTAAAAGTGGAGGCTGAAAGGTGAAACATTTTAAAGTTGAAAACGTATAAAGTTGAAAGGTGAAGCATTGTAAACTTGAAAATATCAAAAGTTAAAAGTGGAGGCTGAAAGGTAAAACATTTTAAAGTTGAAAACGTATAAAGTTGAAAGGTGAAGCATTGTAAAGTTGAAAGTGTAAAAAATAGAAAGTGGAAGCTGAAGGTGAAACTTTTGAAAGTTTAAAGTGTCAAAAGTTGAAAGTGGAAGCTGAAAGGTATAATATACATATGTTGAAATTCTGTGTAGCATTTTACTAACCTAAGATAAAGATATGGCAATTGCGTTGCTGTGGTAAAAAGTCTGGTCGCTCTGGACAGGTCATTTACATAATAGATTGTTCCCAGTGTCACTATGAGTGAAACAAAACAACCCCCATGTCTCTAGCATTTTCCAAAGCTGATATAGGGATATGCCAATTTGGTTGCTATGGTAACCAGCATGGTTGCTATGGAGGGGTCAGTGACATTATATAATGTTCCCTGTGTGACTACAAGTCATTTAGACCCACTCCCGTGTCTCTCTCATTTTACTAAGCTGAGATAGAGATGTGTCATTTTGGTTGCTATGGTAACCAGTATGGTTGCTATGGAGGAGTCAGTGACATTATATAATGTTCCCTGTGTGACTACAAGTCATTTAGACCCACTCCAGTGTCTCTCTCATTTTACTAAGCTGAGATAGAGATGTGTCATTTTGGTTGCTATGGTAACCAGTATGGTTGCTATGGAGGAGTCAGTGACATTATATAATGTTCCCTGTATGACTACAAGTCATTTAGACCACCTCCTGTGTCTCCCTCATTTTCCTAAGCTGAGATAGAGATGTGTCAATTTGGTTGCTATGGTAACCAGTATGGTTGCTATGGAGGGGTCAGTGACATTATATAATGTTCCCTGTGTTACTACAAGTCATTTAGACCAACTCCCATGTCTCTCTCATTTTCCAAAGCAGAAATAAGAGATGTCTCAATTCGGTTGCTATGGTGACCAGTATGGTGGCTATGGAGGGGTCAGTGACATTATATAATGTTCCCTGTGTGACTACAAGTCATTTAGACCCACTCCAGTGTCTCTCTCATTTTACTAAGATGAGATAGAGATGTGTCATTTTGGTTGCTATGGTAACCAGTATGGTTGCTATGGAGGTGTCACTGACATTATATAATGTTCCCTGTGGGACTACAGTCATTTAGACCAACTCCTGTGTCTCCCTCATTTTCCTAAGCTGAGATAGAGATGTGTCAATTTGGTTGCTATGGTAACCAGTATGGTTGCTATGGAGGGTACAGTGACATTATTTTATGTTCCCTGTGTGACTACAAGTCATTTAGAACAACTCCTGTGTCTCTGTCGTTTTCCAAATCTGAGATAGAAATGTGTCAACTGGGTTGCTATGGTAACCAGTATGGTTGCTATGGAGGGTCAGGTACCTCAATGAATGTTCCCGGGTCGCTATTAGTGAAACAAACTCACCCCCATGTCTCTAGCATTTTCCTAAGCTGAGATAGAGATGTGTCAATCAGGTTGCTATGGTAACCAGTATGGTTGCCATGGAGGGGTCATTGACATTATATAATGTTCCCTGTGTGACTATAAGTCAATTAGACAAACTCCTGTGTCTCTAGCATTTTCCTGGGCTGAGATAGAGATGTGTCAATTGGGTTGCTATGGAAATTAATCTGGTTGCTATGGATGAGTTGGTGACATCATGTTGTAATCTACATTCAACTTAGATCAATATAAAACAACTCCCATGTTTCTACGATGTTCCACTTAGAAGATATTTGACATTCAAAAATGATGTTGAAAAGTGGGCGTGGCTTGATGAACTTTTGTTAAATCATAAGCAATGATTGGCTGGATTAGTTATATGCATCCTCAATGTTGCTATGACTCTCCACTGTGAAGCAATTACAAAAGCTATTTTACAATAGGATCGTATGGGAATCAATTTCCCCATTGAAATGAATGGGAGCAATGCATCTCTATGGCCCATTGTGAGTCTAAGAGAAGGCTAAGCCAATCAAATTTCGTTATTCAAATTAGTTGATTAACAGCTGCCTCCAACCGCCACTTTTTGAATCGAGGAGACATTTCTCAGATGTTGACCATGCCTCAAACAAATAAAGATTACAGAAGAACCGTAAGACATATCAAGATGATTCTTTCTTTGTGAGAAGCAGAAGGCCTCAATGAAGATTATGGTGTAAATTTTTTTAAGATATGTGGAAAATTTTATTAGTTATGGCGAGTTAGAAAAAGCCTTAATTTAAAACCTTTAAGCATTATTTTCTGGGTGAAATGCATTGATCTCAATGGAGCAATTTGCTTCCCTCGTTAAGGTTTAGCCCTCCTAGTTTAAAAACCGTAGGTCATATGAAAAAACAACTGCATCTTTGGAAAGAGGACAAATTTCTCTACTACTTTAATATAAATTTTGTGCATAAAGGGTAAACTTTAGTTTAGGAGAGAGGAATTGATGAAGAAGTTTGAGATGTGAAAAATTAGAGTGGAAGCTAGAGTGGGGCAGAATTAGGTCAAAATCCAAATTCTTCATTAAACTTAAACTGTGATTTATTAAAATCTGTAAAAGATATGTAAAAGATGAAAAGAGCTTTTAAAAGCTGAAAATGTGTTGAATTGTTTAAAATTTGAATGATTGCTCTAGCTGAAAGTATGCTGAAGATATGAAGGTTGAAAAAAAGCTGAAGATTTAAAGAGATTTGAAGTGTTTCCCATTCATTTCAATGGGAAAAATATTTTAAATAAAGCTAAATTTTTTAAAAAGTATAAAAGATATCAAAAAGCTGTATACGAGCAACATAGAGCAAAAAAAGCTGTACGTTTTGACGTTTGAATGGTGATTCTAGGGCAAAGTATGCTGAAGTAGTAGGCTCCGGAAAAAAGGGGGGGAATAAGAATAATAACTAGAAAGTGCATTTCCTAGCGGAAAATGCGTGTGAATGCAGAGAGCTGAAAGAAAATGCTTAAAATTGCTGAATTCCTTGGCTGAACCGTGAAACATTAGAAAGTTAAAAGTGTAAAATTTTGAAAGTTGAAGCTAAAAGGTGAAACATTGTAAATTGAAAAGTGTCAAAAGTTGAAAGCTGAAGCTGAAACGTTGTAAAGTTGACATATAAAAAGTTGAAAGTGGAAGCTGAAGGTTGAAACATTAGAAAGTTGAAAGTGTTGAAAATAAAAAAGTGTGAGCTGAAAGGTAAAACATTAGAAAGTTAAAGTGTCAAAAGTTGAAAGTTGAAGCTAAAGGGTGAAACATTGTAAAGTTGAAAATGTCAAAAGTTGAAAGCTGAAGCTGAAACATTGTAAAGTTGAAATATGTAAAGTTGAAAGTGGAAGCTGAAGGGTAAAATATTAGACAGCTGGAAAAGTGTCAAAAGTTGAAAGTGTCATAAGTTGAAAGTGGAAGCTGAAATGTGAAACATTAGAAAGTAAAAAGTGTCAAATTAATAGTGGAAGCTGAAAGGTAAAACATTAGAAAGTTAAAATTGTCAAATTTGAAAGTGGAAGCTGAAACGTGAAACTTAAAAACAAATGTGACACATTGTAAAGTTGAAAATGTCAATCAATTCGGTTGCTATGGCAATAAGTAGGGTTTCTATGGAGGGGTCACAGACATAATATATTGTTATCTGTGTGACTACGAAAAATTAAACCTACCCTCATGTCTCGTGCACTTCGCTAAGCTGAGTTAGAGATATGTCAATTGGGTTGCTATGGTAACACGTCTGGTTGCTATGGAGGGGTCAGTAACATCATATAATGTTCTTTGAGTGACTACAGGTAAATTACAACAACCCCTGTGTCTCTAGCATTTTCCTAAGCTGAGAAAAGATGTGCCAACTGGGTTGCTATGGTAACCAGTATTGTTGCTATGGAGGGGTCATTGACATCATATAATGTTTCATGTGTCACTATGAGTGAAACAAACCAAACCCTGTGTCCCTAGCATTTTTCTAAGCTGAGATAGAGATATGTCAATTTGGTTGCTATGGTAACCATTTGGCTGCTATGGAGGGTTTAGTTACCTCAGTGATTGTTACCGGGGTCACAATTATTGAAACAAACTCACCCCCATGTCTCTAGCACTTTCCTAAGCTGAGGGAGAGATGTGTCAATTTGGTTGCTATGGTAACCAGTATGGTTGCGATGGGGGGGTCAGTGACATTATATAATGTTCCCTGTGTGACTACAAGTCATTCAGATAAACTCCCGTGTCTCTCTTATTTTCCTAAGCTGAGATAGAGATGTGTCAATTTGGTTGCTATGGTAACCAGTATGGTTGCTATGGAGGGGTCAGTGACATTATATAGTGTTCCCTGTGTTACTACAAGTCATTTAGACCAACTCCCGTGTCTTTAGCATTTTCCTAAGCTGAGATAGAGATGTGTCAACTGGTTGCTATGGTAACCAGTATGGTTGCTCTGGAGGGTCAGGTACCTCAATGAATGTTCCCGGGGTCGATATTAGTGAAACAAACTCACCCCCATGTCTCTAGCATTTTCCTAAGATGAGATAGAGATGTGTCAGCTGGGTTGCTATGGTAACCAGTATGGTTGCTATGGAGGGGTCATTGACATTTTATAAGGTTCCCTGTTTGACTACAAGTCAATTAGACCAACTCCTGTGTCCCTAGCATTTACCTAGGCTGAGATAAAGATTATCCAATTTGGTTGCTATGGTAAATAATCTGGTTGCTATGGATGAGTTAGTGGCATCATGTTGTAATCTACATTTAACTTAGATTAATATAAAACAACTCCCATGTCTCTACGATGTTCCACTTAGAAGATATTTGACATTCAAAAATGATGTTGAAAAGTGGGCGTGGCTTGTTGAATTAATGTTAAATCATAAGCATTGATTGGCTGGATTATTAATACGCATCCTTAATGTTGCTTTAAATCTCCATTGTGAACCAATTACAAAAGCTCTTTTACAAAAGGATCATATGGGAATCAATTGCCCCATTGAAATGAATGGCAGCAATGCATCTCTATGGCCCATTGTGAGTCTATGGGAAGGCTAAGCCAATCAAATTTCGTTATTCAAATTAGTTGATTAACAGCTGCCTCCAACTGCCACTTTTTGAATCGAGGAGACATTTCTCAGATGTTGACCATGCCTCAAACAAATAAACATTACAGAAGAACCGTGAGACATATCAAGATGATTCTTTCTTTGTGAGAAGCAGAAGGCCTCAATGAAGATTATGATGTAAATTTTTTAACGATATGTGGAGAAATCTAGGAGTTATGGCGAGTTAGAAAAAGCCTTTATTTAAAACTTTGGAGCATCATTTTCTGGGTGAAATGCATTGATCTTAATGGAGCAATTTTCTTCCCTCGCTAAGGTTTAGCCCTCCTAATTTAAAAACCGTAGGTCATATGAAAGAAACAACTGCATCTTTGGAAAGAGGACAAATTTCTCTACTACTTTAATAATAATTTTGTGCATAAAGAGTAAAGCTTAGTTTAGGAGAGAGGAATAGATGAAGAAGTTTGAGATGTGGAAAATTAGAGTGGAAGCTAGAGTGGAGCAGAATTAGGTCAAAATCCAAATTCTTCATTAAACTTAAACTGTTATTTATAAAAATCTGTAAAAGATATAAAAAAGCTGAAAACACATTTTAAAAGCTGAAAATGTGTTGAATTGTTTAAAATTTGAATGATTGCTCTAGCTGAAAGCATGCTGAAGATATGAAGGTTGAAAAAAAGCTGAAGATTGAAAGAGATTTGAAGTGTTTCCCATTCATTTCAATGGGAAAAAATATTTTAAATAAAGTTAAATTTTATAAAAAGTATAAAAGTTTGAAAAGTGATATGTAATAGCAACCTAGTCTGAAAAAAGCTGAACATTTTAAAGTTTGAATGGTGTTTCTAGTGCAAAGTATGCTGAAGTAGTTGGCTTTTCAAAAAAGGGGGGGAATAAAAATAATAATAAAAAAAAAATAATAATAAATACGTAGGATAACAATAGTGTGAATGCCTCTGCATTCACACTAACTAGAAAGTGCATTTCCTAGCGGAAAATGCGTGTGAATGCAGAGAGCTGAAAAGGAATGCTCAAATTGCTGAATTCCTTGGCTGAAGAGTGAAACATTAGAAAGTTTCAAAAGCTGAAGCTGAAACATTGTAAATTTGAAATATGTAAAGTTGAAAGTGGATGCTGAAGGGTAAAAAATTAGAAAGCAGAAAGTGTTAAAAATTAAAAGTGGGAGCTGAAAGGTAAAACATTAGAAAGTTAAAGTGTCAAAAGTTGAAAGTTCAAGCTAAAAGGTGAAACATTATAAAGTTGAAAATCTCAAAAGTTGAAAGCTAAAGCTGAAACATTGTAAAGTTGAAATATGTAAAGTTGAAAGTGGGAGCTAAATGTTAAAATATTAGAAAGTTGAAAGTGTCAAAATGTTGAAAGTGGAAGCTGAAAGGTGAAACATTGTAAAGTTGAAAATAACAAAAGTTGAAAGTGGAGGCTGAAAGGTGAAACATTCTAAAGTTGAAAACCTATAAAGTTGAAAGGTGAAGCATTGCAAAGTTGAAAGTGTCAAAAATAGAAAGTGGAAGCTGAAGGTGAAACTTTTGAAAGTTCAAAGTGTCAAAAGTTCAAAGTGGAAGCTGAAAGGTATAATATAAGTAAGTTGAAATTCTGTCTAGCATTTTCCTAACCTAAGATAAAGATATGGCAATTGCGTTGCTGTGGTAAAAAGTCTGGTCGCTCTGGACAGGTCATTTAGATAATAGATTGTTCCAAGTGTCACTATGAGTGAAAAAAAACAACCCCCATGTCTCTAGCATTTTCCAAAGCTGATATAGGGATATGCCAATTTGGTTGCTATGGTAACTAGTAAGGTTGCTATGGAGGGGTCAATGACATTATATAATGTTCCCTGTGTGACTACAAGTCATTTAGACCCACTCCCGTGTCTCTCTCATTTTACTAAGCTGAGATAGAGATGTCATTTTGGTTGCTATGGTAACCAGTATGGTTGCTATGGAGGAGTCAGTGACATTATATAATGTTCCCTGTGTGACTACAAGTCATTTAGACCAACTCCCGTGTCTCCCTCATTTTCCTAAGCTGAGATAGAGATGTGTCAATTTGGTTGCTATGGTAACCGGTATGGTTGCTATGGAGGGGTAAGTGACATTATATAATGTTCCCTGTGTGACTACAAGTCATTCAGACCCACTACTGTGTCTCTCTCATTTTCCTAAGCTGAGATAGAGATGTGTCAATTTGGTTGCTATGGTAACCAGTACGGTTGCTATGGAGGGGTCAGTGACATATAATGTTCCCTATGTGACTACAAGTCATTTAGACCAACTCCCGTGTCTCCCTCATTTTCCTAAGCTGAGATAAAGATGTGTCAATTTGGTTGCTATGGTAACCAGTATGGTTGCTATGGAGGGGTCAGTGGCATTATATAATGTTTCTTTGTGTCACTACAAGTCATTTAGACCAACTCCCATGTCTCTCTCATTTTCCAAAGCAGAAAGAGAGATGTCTTAATTCGGTTGCTATGGTAACCAGTATGGTTGCTATGGAGGGGTCAGTGACATTATATAATGTTCCCTGTGTGACTACAAGTCATTTAGATAAACTCCCGTGTCTCTCTTATTTTCCTAAGCTGAGATGGAGATGTGTCAATTTTGTTGCTATGGTAACCAGTATGGTTGCTGGGGAGGGGTCAGTGACATTATATAGTGTTCCCTGTGTTACTACAAGTCATTTAGACCAACTCCCGTGTCTCTAGCATTTTCCTAAGCTGAGATAGAGATGTGTCAATTTGGTTGCTATGGTAACCAGTATGGTTGCTATGGAGGGGTAAGTGACATTATATAATGCTCCCTGTGTGACTACAAGTCATTTAGACCAACTCCCGTGTCTCTCTCATTTTCCTAAACTGAGATAGAGATGTGTCAATTTGGTTGCTATGGTAACCAGTATGGTTGCTATGGAGGGGTCAGTGACATTATATGATGTTCCCTGTGTGACTACAAGTCATTTAGACCAACTCCTGTGTCTCTGTCGTTTTCCTAGGCTGAGATAAAGATTATCCGGTTTGGTTGCTATGGTAAATAATCTGGTTGCTATGGATGAGTTGGTGACATCATGTTGTAATCTACATTCAACTTAGATCAATATAAAACAACTCCCATGTTTCTACGATGTTCCACTTAGAAGATATTTGACATTCAAAAATAATGTTGAAAAGTGGGCGTGGCTTGATGAATTTATGTTAAATCATAAGCAATGATTGGCTGGATTAGTTATATGCATCCTTAATGTTGCTATGACTCTCCATTGTGAACCAATTACAAAAGCTATTTTACATAGGATCGTATGGGAATCAATTGCCCCATTGAAATGAATGGCAGCAATGCATCTCTATGGCCCATTGTGAGTCTATGAGAAAGCTAAGCCAATCAAATTTCGTTATTCAAATTAGTTGATTAACAGCTGCCTCCAACTGCCACTTTTCGAATCGAGGAGACATTTCTCAGATGTTGACCATGCCTCAAACAAACAAACATTACAGAAGAACCGTAAGACATATCGAGCTGATTCTTTCTTTGTGAGAAGCAGAAGGCCTCAATGAAGATTATGGTGTAAATTTTTTTAAGATATGTGGAAAAATTTATTAGTTATGGCGAGTTAGAAAAAGCCTTAATTTAAAACCTTCAAGCATTATTTCCTGGGTGAAATGCATTGATCTTAATGGAGCAATTTGCTTCCCTCGTTAAGGTTTAGCCCTCCTAGTTTAAAAACCGTAGGTCATATGAAAAAAACAACTGCATCTTTGGAAAGAGGACAAATTTCTCTACTACTTTAATATAAATTTTGTGCATAAAGGGTAAAGTTTAGTTCAGGAGAGAGGAATTGATGAAGAAGTTTGAGATGTGAAAAATTAGAGTGGAAGCTAGAGTGGAGCAGAATTAGGTCAAAATCCAAATTCTTCATTAAAATTAAACTGTGATTTATAAAAATCGTAAAAGATATGAAAAAGCTGAAAACACATTTTAAAAGCTGAAAATGTGTTGAATTGTTTAAAAGTTGAATGATTGCTCTAGCTGAAAGTATGCTGAAGTTATGAAGGTTGAAAAAAGCTGAAGATTTAAATGAGATTTGAAGTGTTTCCCATTCATTTCAATGGGAAAAATATTTTAAATAAAGTTAAATTTTATAAAAAGTATAAAACATTTTATTAAGAAAAATACGAGCAATCGATTCCAAAAGAAGCTGAACATTTTGATGTTTGAATGGTGTTTCTAGCTTAAAGTATGCGGAAGTAGTTAGCCGTCGAAAAGTGGGAGAACAATAAAAATAATAATAACTAGAAAGTGCATTTCCTAGCGGAAAATGCGTGTGAATGCAGAGAGCTGAAAGAGAATGCTTAAAATTACTGAATTCCCTGGCAGAATGGTGAAACATTAGAAAGTGAAGTGTCAAAAGTTGAAAGTTAAAGCTAAAAGGTGAAACATTGTAATCTGAAAAGTGTCAAAATTTGAAAGCTGAAGCTGAAACATTGTAAAGTTGAAATATAAAAAGTTAAAAGTGGAAGCTGAAGTGTGAAACATTAGAGAGAAGAAAGTGTTGAAAATTAAAAGTGGGAGCTGAAAGGTAAAACATTAGAGAGTTAAAGTGTCAAAAGTTGAAAGTTGAAGATAATGGGTGAAACGTAAAGTTGAAAATGTCAAAAGTTGAAAGCTGAAGCTGAAACATTGTAAAGTAGAAATATGTAAAGTTGAAAGTGGAAGCTGAAGGGTAAAATATTAGAAAGTTGAAAGTGTCAAAAGTTGAAAGTGGAAGCTGAAATATGAAACATTAGAAAGTAAAAAGTGTCAAATTAATTGTGGAAGCTGAAAGGTAAAACATTAGACAGTTAAATATGTCAAATTTGAAAGTGGAAGCTGAAACGTGAAACATAAAAACAAATGTGACACATTGTAAAGTTGAAAATGTCAATCAATTGGGTTACTATGGTAATAAGTATGGTTGCTATGGAGGGGTCACAGACATAATATATTGTTATCTGTGTGACTACGAGTAATTTAAACCTACACCCATGTCTCTAGCATTTCGCTAAGCTGAGTTAGAGAAATGCCAATTGGGTTGCTATGGTAACACATCTGGTTGCTATGGAGGGGTCAGTAACATCATATAATGTTCCTTGAGTGACTACAGGTGAATTACACCAACCCCTGTGTCTCTAGCATTTTCCTAAGCTGAGATAGATATGTGTCAATTTGGTTGCTATGGTAACATGTCTGGTTGCTATGGAGGGGTCAGTAACATCATATAATGTTCCTTGAGTGACTACAGGTAAATTACACCAACCCCTGTGTCTCTAGCATTTTCCTAAGCTGAGATAGAGATATGCCAATTTGGTTGCTATGGTAACTATATGGTTGCTATGGATGGTTTAGTTACCTCGGTGAATGTTACGGGGGTCACAATTATTGAAACAAACTCACCCCCATGTCTCTAGCACTTTCCTAAGCTGAGGGAGAGATGTGTCAATTGGGTTGCTATGGTAACCAGCATGGTTGCTATGGAGGGGTCATTGACATTATATAATGTTCCCTGTGTGACTACAAGTCATTTAGACCAACTCCCGTGTCTCTCTCATTTTCCTAAACTGAGATAGAGATGTGTCAATTCGGTTGCTATGGTAACCAGTATGGTTGCTATGGAGGGGTCAGTGACATTATATAATGTTCCCTGTGTGACTACAAGTCATTTAGACCAACTCCCGTGATTCTCTCATTTTCCTAGGCTGAGATAGAGATGTGTCAATTTGGTTGCCATGGTAACCAGTATGGTTGCTATGGAGGGGTCAGTGACATTATATAATGTTCCCTGTGGGACTACAAGTCATTTAGACGAACTCCCGTGTCTCTCTCATTTTCCTAAGCTGACATAGAAATGTGTCAATTTGGTTGCTATGGTAACCAGTATGGTTGCTATGGAGGGGTCAGTGACATTATATATTGTTCCCTGTGTGACTACAAGTCATTTAGACCAACTCCTGTGTCTCTATCATTTTCCAAAGCTGAGATAAAGATGTCAATTGGGTTGCTATGGTAACCAGTATGGTTGCTATGGAGGTATCATTGACATTATATAATGTTCCCTGTGTGACTACAAGTCAATTAGACCAACTCCGGTGTCTCTGGCATTTTCCCAGGCTGAGATAGAGAAGTGTCAATTTGGTTGCTATGGTAAATAATTTGGTTGCTATGGATGAGTTGGTGACATCATGTTTAATCTACATTCAACCTAGATCAATATAAAACATCTCCCATGTCTCTACGATGTTCCACTTAGAAGATATTTGACATTCAAAAATGATGTTGAAAAAAATGGGCGTGGCTTGATGAAATGTTGTTAAATCATAAGCAATTATTGGCTGGATTAGTTATATGCATCCTCAATCTTGCTATGACTCTCCATTGTGAACCAATTACAAAGGCACTTTTACAATAAGACCATATGGGAATCAATTGCCCCATTGAAATGAATGGGAGCAATGCATCTCTATGGCCCATTCTAAGTCTATGGGGCAGCCTTAGCCAATCAAATTTCAGTATTCAAATTAGTTGATTAACAGCTGCCTCCAACTGCCACTTTTGAATCGAGGAGACATTTCTCAGATGTTGACCATGCCTCAAACAAATAAAGATTACAGAAGAACCGTAAGACATATCAAGATGATTCTTTCTTTGTGAGAAGCGGAAGACTTCAATGAAGACTATAATGTAAATTTGATAACGATATGTGAAAATTTTTTGGAGTTATGGCGAGTTAAAAAAAGCCTTAATGTATTATTTTCAAGCAGTATCTTCTGGCCGAAATGCATGGATCTTAATGGAGCAATTTTCTTCCCTCGTTAAGGTTTAGCACTCCTAGTTTAAAAACCGTAGGTCATATGAAAGGAACAACTGCATCTATGGAAAGAGGACAAATTTCTCTACTACTTTAATATAAATTTTGTGCATAAAGGGTAAAGTTTAGTTTAGGAGAGAGAAATTGATGAAGAAGTTTGAGATGTGAAAAATTAGAGTGGAAGCTAGAGTGGAGCAGAATTAGGTCAAATTCCAAATTCTTTATTAAACTTAAACTGTGATTTATAAAAATCTGTAAAAGATATGAAAAAGCTGAAAACATATTTTAAAAGTTGAAAATGTGTTGAATTGTTTAAAATTTGAATGATTGCTCTAGCTGAAAGTATGCTGAAGTTATGAAGGTTGAAAAAAAGCTGAATTTTGAAAGAGATTTGAAAATTTTCCCATTCATTTCAATGGGAAAATTATTTTAAATAAAGTTAAATTTTATAAAAAGTATAAAACATTTTAATAAGAAAAATACAAGCAACCTATTCCAAAAGAAGCTGAACATTTTGACGCTTGAATGGTGTTTCTAGCTTAAAGTATGCGGAAGTAGTTAGCCGTCGAAAAGTGGGAGAATAATAAAAAAAAAAATAATAAATACGTAGGATAACAATAGTGTGAATGCCTCTGCATTCACACTAATAAATACGTAGGATAACAATAGTGTGAATGCCTCTGCATTCACACTAATAAATACGTAGGATAACAATAGAGTGAATGCCTCTGCATTCACACTAATAAATACGTAGGATAACAATAGTGTGAATGCCTCTGCATTCACACTAATAATAAATACGTAGGATAACAATAGTGTGAATGCCTCTGCATTCACACTAACTAGAAAGTGCATTTCCTAGCGGAAAATGCGTGTGAATGCAGAGAGCTGAAAAGAAAATGCTCAAAATTGCTGAATTCCATAGCTGAAAGGTGAAACTATACAATGCTTAAATCTCACTAAAGCTGAAACAATGCTTAAACTCAATAATGAAAGTGGGAGCAAAAAGGTGACACATTGAAAAGTTTAAAATCTCCAAATTGCTGAAAGAATGGATATTAGCTGAAAGTAGAAGCTGAAAGGAAAAAAACGAGAAAAGTTTAAAATCTGAGAAATAATTGAAAGAATAATTAGTAGCTGAAAGTTAAAGCTGAAAAGTGAAACATTAAAAAAGTTAAAAATTTCCAAAATGCTGAAAGTTCAAAGTAGAAACTAAAAATTGAAAAGTGTAAAATCACAAAAATACTGACAAATAGTAAATTACTGAAAGTTGAAACTGAAACCGGTGTCTAGAATTTTCCTAAGTTGAGATAGAAATACGTCAATATGGTTAAAATTGCTGAAACCCATAGCTGAAAGGTGAAACCATAAAATGTTTAAAATCTCACAATAGCTGAAAGAATGTTTAAGCTCAAAATTGAAATTGGAAGCTGAAAGGTTAAGCATGTAACATTTATTTATTGATTAGTTAGTACTGAATAGGCAAAGGCATGTGTACAATTTACAAAATATTTTTGCAATGTACTTTTTTCTCAACAGACTTACTAACGATTTTAATACACAACGTAATGAAACAAGATACTGATATACTTACATATTCATAGTTATGTTGTTATTACATTAACACTTAAATAACAAAATATAACAAAAATATACAAAAATAACAAAATATAACAATCAAAACAATATAATGTGATACAGTACTGTATTGTATTGACTTTACAGTGTATTTATAATTGGAAGATATTTTAAAACATAATAATAATAATAATAATAATAGTCATAGTCCTTCAAAGAAAGCATCCTGAACTTTTACTGATTTCTTTTAAGTTACCAACAGTCAGTCAATAGAGCATTAAAGTACCTTTAGTAATAGTAATATTGTTTAACTCATGCCCATAACGGTCTATCACATCGTGTTTAGCCTTGGACTTATATTTCAATTTTCCGGGAATATAAGCTTCAGCAGTCCTAGACTAATATTTGTTATAAGACTAGAATGGGAACACATTCGAATTGTTATGTGAGGGTCATCTGTGCTTCAGAAGTTTGTGAGTTTTTTTGAAGACTGCTCCACAACCAAATACACATAAACACAATGGTGCCCAAATGGGTTTAGATTAGCCCAAAACTAAGTTCACAGATGTGAAAACCCTTTTACCTTTGTACCAGCTGATGCTCAACATTAATGATAATTTTACAAATCTGTCTCCTCTTCTAGATTAATTTATTTACTTGCAACTGAGAATGATCAACATGAATAAACTTATTTGATGAAATAAATGCATGACATGAAAACCAGCAACAAGATCAATCATAGAATAAATAAATGTCTCTGATGATGTGCACTCCATGATCAGATTAAAAGAGAAGACAGTGAGAATGCAAGAAGACAGAAACATGGGGAGATCCTCTGTGAGAGGTTACTTGCTGGTTGGAAGAGGCAGAAAGGCCCACAGTGGCTGCCTGTTACACAGAGAATCTAGAATGTGTCAGTGACCACACAGGTGAACCTATGTATTTGAAAGATCCATTGGCTGAGAGCAGGATGAGTCAGAGTTTAGGTCAGAGTTACACTAGCAGATTCAAACATATAGCTATAGCCGAGGTTTTGCTGCTCAGTGCTTATTTGTTTCTCTTTGAAGCTTGAGTTTTGCCATCAGGGCCTGTTTATTATATTCCTGGTTTGTTTGTAGTACAAGAAATCACCTGCTGCACCAAAGAAACCCTGGCCCTTGCATCTCTCAGTGCAGCCCTTACTGGCACCTCACATTGTCATAGAATACAAAACAAACATACTGAAGATAAGAAGAATTAGTTGCAGTGACGACTATAATTAGGATTGATGTCCAGATGATTTCCTGCTGGACCGTGCTGAGACTTCACTGTACTGAACTGTCTAGAGCAGTGGATATATACAAGAGAAGGCAGCACTGTTTACTCATCTGAAAACACACAAACATTGTGTATAAATAAACAAACTAAAAAACACAATTGAAATGTAATGCAAAATATACCTCACAGTGCTGAAAGGCAGGAATATTCCAGTGTTTCCAATGTCACAAGTTATGTGCAGTCCTTGGGGTATTCACTGTGAAGTGAACAAAAAAACGTAAATATAATCGTGCTGGCACAATATGAACACAGTAATGCACATCATTTATTTGTTAGAACAAACTTTACCTGTCTAAGAGTGTAGCCTGATCTTGTGGTTGGTCTAAAGTCAGAAGGGAACTGGAACATCACTGGAACATTGAAGTCTCTGTGTGCTCCAGATGGGTCTAGGTTTGTGGCTGAAGCATTTGGTCAGGCGTAGCATAATGTATAGGTTGAGCTAAACTGATTATTCAAACAGGGGGTTGATGGTGTTTGATCAACAATAATAACTTGAAATACTAGACGGTTATAACATCAGAGTTAATAACATCACAAAATTAAAACAAAAACCACCCACAAAGTTAAAACCTAATAAAGATAAACAAAAGAAATGTGAGCATCAGCTGGTGGGAATCAGAAAGTATGTGTTCCATATAGAACACATAGTTTCTGATACGATTAACAGGTGTGTACAGTGATGCTAACATCAGTGTACACAGCTGTTTTAAATGTTTTGGCCTGTGCATTTACCAACCCTAACCCAAACCCACCCTGATAAATGCACAGGCCAAACTTCAGATATAGATATGGAATTATAGAATAACAGAACATTAACTTTTGATAATGACTTTAAATAATGGAATATCATTTCAAATATAGATTTTAAATAAATATCATTAAAAAAAAAATGAGACACAGAAGAACACGAGTGCTGAAAAATATACAGTTTTCACATTAAGATTTTGATTTTAAGCAAAGTTCAAAACACAACTTACGTCTCATAACACGATCTTACCTCTGTATTACCTGCGAGATGACAGTACACAGTAGACTGGATTGTGGTAACTGTAGTAGGTTTTCATGACTCCACAGTGCAGACAGTGTTGAGGTCGAGAGATGAAGATGAGGTCCAGCAGTGTATTCTTCTCTGTGGTTGCAGCAGTGATGACTTGAGCATATCCCTTAGACATGAACAGATCCAGTATTGGTTTGCTTGCACCGGATGAAAGGTTCTCATTAAAATCACCACAGACAACAATGGGATGACAATCCACTATCTCCAGTGCATCCAGAAGGCTTCTCAGGTTGGACAGGAAGGATGTTACACTGTAGTCTGGAGGTCTGTAGACAGCAGCAATCAGTGCTTGAAAGGGGGTTTCAACTTTCAAAGCCACAAACTCAAGGTCAGTCACATTGTGGACATACTGTTTTTCACGAGCTTGAATGTGATCTTTGATGTAAATAGCAACTCCACCACCATCGCGTTTAGCCAGCTGTGGGAAATTGGTGTAGGACACATGTCTGTTCCTTTTGAACATGTTGTAACCCTGTAGATGGAGACTCTCAGCAACAAAGGATCCTTTGAGATGAGTTTCGGTTAAGCACAAGACGTCAGCAAGACACAGCTCATGATGGCTCTTGATGTCACTGATATGAGTCGGCAGTCCTTCCGTATTATGGTGGATAATGGTCAGAATGTTGGATGTGCTCAATGTTCGAGTGAGTTGAAGGAACGGCATCATATCTTCCATGCTGGCTTGTTTCATGTTTTCCAGAGCTGCAGTGATTTCTGTATTTGCATATATTTTACGATCATTCATGTCCAGTAGGTGCAGTCCCCTGAGAGAGGTCACTCTGCTGAGAGCTACGTAAGCCATGCCAGGTTCAAAGATGTGCTTCAGTGAGACCACCGCTGAGTGTGTCGTCATACCTTGAACCTTGTGAATTGTACAAGCAAAGGCCAGTTTAATAGGAAACTGTCTGCGAATCACTCCTTTCTGTTTCAGATTCTCCTCTGCTCTCTCTATGTACACCAGATCAGATGGATTTCCTGGTTCTCTGTCGTGATGATTCTGTCCAGATGTTTCATTATCCATCCTGAGACCAAGCTTGGTGACATATGAAGATCCATTTTGTTCAGAGGTCAAAATTCTGAGTAATGTAGCAAATGAACCATTGACTAAACCCCGAGAAATATCCAGATTTCTAGTGAGCATGACGCGAGCTCCCTCAGCAACGTGTAGTGTGTCTGGTAATTCATTACTGGTTCCTTTAAAAGGTGTTGGTTGTTTGGTCATTCTTCCAGTTCGAGGATCCTTCTTATAATCATCAGCATCAACATTCATTGGATGAGAAAACAGTTGAGTTAATGTTGAAGAGCTGTGAGCATCCACCTGTTTATTGGTCGCAAAAATGTGCAGGACATCAGTTCGACAAAGTTGTGGTTCAGGGATGGTTTGTGACAGCAAAGCTCTGTCTGCGTCTGATAACTCATCTGATTTGTCCTTGACTCGGATCCGGTTCAGCATTTCTGCAAAAGCAACATCATCTTTCTGCCGCATGATCTCCGTTAGAGTGATCATCTGAAAGTGTTCCTGCCACAGGTCGATCTCACACGGGTCATAAACACACAGAGGTTTAGATTGTCGGACAGGAGGAAGCTGGAAGAAATCACCCACTGTTATCAGTGACATGCCTCCAAACGGTTTCTGGCTGCCTTTGATCTGTTTGAGTCGGACATCCACGTAAGCAAAAAGATTTTTAGAGACCATGGAAATTTCATCAATTATCAGGATTTCAGCATTTATCAGCTCGGATCTCACTTCATCCAGTTGGTTTCCCAGGCCTTGAAACGGTGGCTTGAGGCTTCTCGGCAGCTTGAGAAGAGAGTGCAGTGTTGTACCTGATATATTAAAGGCTGCAGTTCCAGTGAAAGCTGCTAACAGGACAGTAGGTCTGGATATGTCTGGCTCCTCAGCGTGTCTCTGCTGTTTCCTCAGTATTTTCGAAGCTTCTGAGTGGATGCATTTAATGAGATGTGACTTTCCTGTTCCGGCTCCACCATTGATGTAAAAGAAGAACTGATCTGGATTAAGGCCGCAAACTCGTTTTATGCACCAGTCTCTGACTCTATAAAACACACAGGCTTGTTTCTGGCTCAGGTTCTGAAACATTCGGCGTAGTACAGTGGGGTCAATAGCAGGTTGCTCTCTGATGGCTCTGGTTTCTGTTACAGCATTAAACTGACGATTAAAGTCTGGCACGTTTTCTTGTTCATTTTCAGGTTGTGGCTCTCTGGCTTGAAGTTCTTCAATGCACTCTAATCTCACTACTTCAGATTCAGGGGCCAGGTTACACCATTCGTCGATCACACCTCTGTTCTGCTCGTACTGCTCAACAGCTTCCTCAATCTCTTCACTGTTTTTCTCATATTTGTCCTTGTTTTCTTTGACAATTACTCTGACGCTCTCAGAATGGTCAGATCCTCGTAGCTGTACCCAGCCGCTCTCATAAAACGATTCATATGTGGGTAAGGAAAGCCTTTTCAGTTCCAGCTCTGATCGGAAAGGAAGGTAGAGTTTAAGCAATGTGCCATAAAATTTCTCAGAGTCTTTCTGCTGTGAGCAGCGGTGAAATCTGATGATGGCAGGCTTGTCATGTTTTCTCCTCTGAATAAATCCCATCTCATTCAGCAAGGGAAGGACATCTTTACGTTGAGTCTCTTTGCCGTAGACAAATCGACAAGTAGCTGCAAAATCGGCCAAACACATCAACTCAAACTCTGGAGTTTCGGGTCTGCATTTGTATTTGTCCATCAGTGATGTCATCCAAACATTTGCACATTCTGGTGTTGTGTTCTCCAGGTATGAAAGGGGACGGCTCATTTTTAATGCATTGTCATCTGTTGGTATGAACACAACGCCACGAGAACACTTCTTCATGTTGATGCCACATGCACGAGTCACACACTCCTGAGCGCTGATCTCTCTCTTTTTGGAATACGCCTGCATGACGGCCCTCATTTCATCACATTCGTTGATGTTTTCTCTGTCCGAGTTCTGAATGACGGTTTTCAGGTATTCAGATAGTCCCGCCTCTTTCTTCGTTATATATGAAGTTAAGTACATCACGCATGAAAAAGCGTTCAGAATATAACTTACATCGATATTCGCATCCCATGCTTCCAGCAGATGAGGATTATAGCCATTTACCCAGCAATCCTTAGGGTCACGTTTCAGAATGATGGCACTGGATTTGTTCATCATGTTGAGACATCGTTCATAATCACTCAGTGTTAAACCACATTGATCCAGAAGCTGCTGCAAACTGAGAGAAGCTGTTTCAGGTTCCATTAGCAACATGTTCAGTGGTCTGAGCTTTTTCTTGGCTTCTTCAACATTAACCTCCTCACCAGGTCTCGTAATCATGGTCTTTCTGCTCGGTGGTTTAGGAAATCCAAATCTACATCCAGAGCCGGGGCTTTTGAAACATGTTCTTGAGTGTTGTTTACTGTGCATTTGAACTTCCTTCACTTTCTTGTGTAATTCAGGTTGTTTATGTGGGTCAGGAAGCTGAGCTGTGATGTATTTAGAGACAAAATCACAGATAATTTGATCAGGATCTTCCTCAAACACAGGTGCACCTTCTACCCAGATGAGACAGTGTATGTGTGGGCTTCCTCTGTGCTGAAATTCCACTCTGTAGAAGTAGTCCATGACTTTACCCAGAGGTTGTGCTGGAGATAAGATCAAATCTCTGAATAAAGCTTCAACACGTTTATCAAACATACGCATCGTTGTCACTGGATTACTCCGTAATATGTCACACTTTGCTGCCCAGTCCAGATCCTCAAAGTCAACTTCTTCACCTTGCTGAGTTTTTATTACCTCGATGACTTCAGGCCAACGCATTTCTGCTGCTGAGAACGTACAGAAGAATGTAGGAGTTCCCAGTTGTCTGATCATGGCAAAAAGATCTCTGGTTGTTTTCTCCCAGTAAGCTGGTGTTCCTCTCAGTGGCTGCATGAATCTCACTGCATCTCTGTTCCTCACCAGTTTCTCAACCTCGCGTTTATCTTGTAGCATTTGTGACGTTATTCTCCTTCCATCTCTGGTCACTGGTTTTCCTTTACGTAACTGGATAGTCATGCTGGAAGTGGCTAAGTGTATTTCAGTCACAAACTGAGCAAAGAACAAGTAATTTGTGTCTCTGGCAAAGCGTTCATCAATACAGAAAAGCCTTGATTTGAAATAACTACTAGGTGTTAATTTAACGCGTCTCTGTTCATCAAGTGTGTTTTGACCAGTAGGGAACTGCACCGGGAAAGCCATCGCCTCCAGTTTAGGTGTTTGGAAAAAGCTGACTGGACTGTTTCTTTCAGCAGGGGCAACAGAGTAGATTCCTTCACTAAAACACAATATTTCCTCTGCAACATCAGGTGGCTGAAGACATGAATCTAGAGCGAAACCTCCATTGGGCATATCACCTTCCTGTTCCGCATCATCTCTCGGTTCCTCAGGGTTAACATCATCTTGTAGCATGTCACAGTTTTGCTGTTCATGTTCATGTTCAGGATTGTTTTGCATCTCTTGTAATGCATTTTGTTCGAATCTGTCGATCTCCATGAGATCATCTTCTCCATATTCATCATCATCATCATCATCATCATCATCATCATCATCATCATCATCCTCATCTGGAAGTGTTGGGTCACATAACTCAGCTTCATCTCTGATACTCACATCCTCATACTGTGGGTGGATCTGTTTGAGTTTATGGAGAGCCTGTATAAGTTTTGACCAGGTTACCGTCTGGAACAGCTGATGACCTCTGTAACTCAATCGTCTCTTCAGTTTCACTCTCAGAACCTGTGAGTCACTTCTCAATCTGGGCAGAGCATTCACGGTTTCCTGGATTTCACTGGGTACACAGACTATATTTCCACAGATTTGTTGTTGTCTACCTTTTGGCAACGGGATTATTTTTCCAAATGCAATAACCTTTGAAACTAAATGTCTCTCCAGAATATTTAGATCGGACAGTTCAGGTGGAATTTCTACAAGTTCCAGATTGTTGGTCATAGCAAGAGGTGGCATGGCTCCATTTTTCAGGTAACTGTGGCAGGTGTGACAGATCCACTCTTTCTTTCTCTCTGCAGGGGCTTTGCACTGGTTTCTGCACTGATCATCACAATAATGAACGTATTTACCCGACAGACATGATTCAACCACCTCTCGTTTTTTAATGTAACACGATCTTTTACACAGCCGTACTTGGTTTGGAAATGAAGCCTTATGGCACACAGTGCACACATGGGTTGGACCAGCTTTTATGTTTAATCTGAAAACAGATATAGCCTGTTGCATCAATGGGTTGTCAGTCTGGTGAAGCTGCCTGTTCATCTTACTGTATTTCCTTTTTATTTTCATTGCACATCTTATCTTGCAGATTGTCCGATAGTTGACATTATGCTCATATCGCTTTCTCATTATTTGTTTCATGAGCTGCCTGTGTTTAATTCTGAATTGTTTGTCATTTGCATAACGCTGATTAATATAAGATCGCTGCCTCCGTCTGTAATCAGCATCAGCACTATAACGTGTAGTTACATACTTCTTTTGTTTGTACCTGAAGTCAGCATCGCTTCTATAGCGCTCAGTTACATAATGTTTCCGCTTGTTCTTGAAGGTAATATCTCTTCTATAGCGCTCAGTTGCATAATGTTTCCGCTTGTTCTTGAAGGTAATATCGCTTCTATAGCGCTCAGTTATATAATGTTTCTGCTTATTCTTGAAGTCAATATCACTTCTATAGCGCTCAGTTACATAATGTTTCTGCTTATTCTTGAAGTCACTATCACTTCTATAGCGCTCAGTTACATAATGTTTCAGTTTATTCTTGAAGTCAATATCACTGCGATAGCGTTCAGTAGTGTATTGTATTTGCCTCTGCCTCATGACAATGTTGTTTCTGTACTGTGTTCTTATAAAACATTTTTTCTTCTCTCTATATTCAGAATTTTTTTTATATTTTCTGGTTGACTTACATTTTTTCTCTACTATTTTGGCTTTAATTTTTTCTTGTTGAGTTTTTGTTGATTTCATTATTTTTCTCATAACTCGTTTTCTTTGCTGTGTATTCAGTTTGGACAGTTTATGAGAGATATTTGATAAATCAGGTAGAGTGGCATTTTTATCTGCAGCAGATATAACTGACTCACTTTGAGTATGTGATGGCTGAGATGTTCGGGCATCAGCGACCGAAGAATGAGGCTCTTGTTGATTTTTTGAGGATGCAGAAACCATATTAGTGTAAGCAGATTGGTGTGTGTTGTGAAACTGGATGAAATGACATGAAGACAATGAATTTGATTTTTCACCATAGTCGTTGAAAGTAACAAGTGCAGCAGGGCGAGGTGTAGATCTGGATTCATCGATCAGTTCGACGGCGTTTACACTCTCAAAAGCCACAGGTTTCAGTTCATAGTTACACGATGACTGTGTTCCTAATATCTTGTGACACTGTTGGAGTCTATCAATCAAATCACTGAGACGTGTGAAAGTTACCATTACAGCAGTTCCAGATGTTTGTGAGATCGCTGATAGAGGCAATGCGTTTTCTCTTCTCGCGTGTGGATCAAACAATCCGTATCTGCCCGATCTGGTTCTGAATACAGCGATGCACAATCCAGACATTAATAATAATGCGTACTGCACATCGGATAATAAACAGCTCAAACCTGCTTCCAGATCGAGGAAGTAATCAACAGTTCCAGGTAACGGGTCTCCAAATGTGCCATATCGGGAAAGATGCGATTGGTCAACAGTAAATGTGTTCGTGCGCGCCTCTGCGTGGCCCGGAAGCTCGTCTGTAGACAAATGGATGCTTGTAGGAAAGCGTTTTCTGGCCTCTTTATACATCTCATTACCTTTATCCAGAACAAGGTCAAGGTCTGCACCGGTGATGTTTTCGTTCTCGTAAAGGAAGGCAAGGAACGTGAGGGAGTTACAGGTACACTGATGGTTTCTATAGTTACCGTATTTCTGAGCTGCTTGGCTGCGGGAGGCACAGACGCGTGTTTCAGGAGATTGGTCCGCTGGAGTTGAGAAGTCTGAACCAAAAACTTTGCGACAGCCACTCTTAGCCAAACTACTATCTGAAACCACGGGTACACGGAGAGATGGTGCAGACTTCTGGACGCATTCAGCAAGGGATGGATCAGACGTGGGTACCTGGGCATCAGTCTCAAGGCGTTCGGTTGGGTCACGTGTTACGGAACACTGCAAACCTGAAGTTCTCTGCCAGCGGAGTTTCTCAGCTTCTGATCTCTTACCCTTCCTTGGCATTGTAGATTTATTTTAAAATCACAGCTGGTAAACAATGTTTAAATGTCACACTTAGATCGTTATATTAATCGAAAACTACGATAGAGAAAAACTACTTATTCACGTTATAAAATGTTTTAACAAAGTAACAAGCACAGGCCCTTATTTGGAAATTACTTAACAATGCCGTGTGTGTATATATAAGAAACTATTAGAAATTGTTTTAATTTATATTTTAACTGTGTGACAACACCTTAATGTTATTATTGTACGATTATAGTTTAAAGGTTTAAAGTAATATGAGTTAATATTCAACACAGGAATTAATAAATATATGAGTTAAGGTGTGTGTGTGTGCTCTTCGTAGCAGAAGTCAAGCACTGGATCACAGAATCAGGAACTCTGGGTCAGCACAGGAAACAGCCACTCCACAATAATCCACTCCTTTCTCTCTGATGTCTGTTTTTTATTAGAGCTCAGAACAGTTAAACATAGACAGGAATGACTGTGTATCAAAGAGATATAATGACAAACAAACCTGAATACAAACCAAAAGTCTGGAATAATCGGCAGGAACAATTGTCAGGAAGAGTTAAGAGTGCTCAGATTCAATCAATGTGTGTGCAAACTTTATCTTTACTCAATATAAAGATGAGCACTTCTAAATAAACTTTACAACTCTATTAACTTTGCCAAATAGCTAGTTTATGTCAAATATATTTGTTTCAATGTGATACAATGTGTTTGTATTAATTTTGTGGCAAAGTGTTCCTCTAAGTCAAATTTGTAATTTGTTAAAATGAAAATGCAGAATTTGTATGTGTATGTACTGAGTAAAATGGAATGGTACAATGTGAAATGTGATTATAGTGTTGTAATGTGATTATAGTGTTATAATGTGATTATAGTGTTATAAAGTGTTAAAATGTGAAGTGATTACGTGCAAGATAGAGACAGAGAGAGAGAGCGGGTGAGAGCAGAGAAACTCTCAGGGCCAATAATACAGATAGACCAGGCACTTTCAACCTGAGGTGTTCAAATAGTAGTAGTTCAAATAGTAGTCAAATATTCAAGCCAAAAAATAGTAGTTCAATAATAGTGTTCCAAAATCAGATAGAATATTAGGTTCGATAGATTAGAGGGATAGCAAGGTAGAATAGGCCAAAATGAGACAGAGCGGTAGGGACAGGAACGATAGAGAGCCTGGGACAGTGGCAGGCTTAGAGTTAGAGAGGTGTTGGACAGCAGGGTACCTGTAACACACAGACAGAAACAAATCAGAACGTTGTTCCAATATAACAAAATCTAATCATGTTCCACTTGAAATGTTACCGAACAGCCCTGCTGAATATATCATAAGAAGAGCATTAAAAAGTTTGTCATCACTTTAGCAAAACCAATCAATTAATGAGGAATAATAATGTTGACTTTATATTTTAAATACCAATATTAACTATGTGGTTAGCCTTTCAGTTAGAAGAAGTTTTTGCTGTGTTTGCAAGGGTTTCCTCCGGGTACTCCGGTTTCCCCCACAATCCCAAAAACATGCGTCAGGTTAATTGATTAATCTAAATTCCTCTTGGGTATGAATGTGTGTTGCCCTGTGATGGGCAGGCAATTTGTCCAGGGTGTACCCCGGGCTCTTGCCTGAAATGCGCTGAAAATTGCCACCAGCAGACCCCCATGACACGAAAAGGGAACATGAAGGAATAAATAATAATCTGCAGGATGACTAAAGATCAATTGACAAATAGTTGACTGAGTACATTTATTAGATACTATGTTTTTAGCTAGCACTGTTCTTTTTTCAATCATCATCATTGTGCTTTGGCTCCACATTTTGGAAACTATAGAATAATAGCAATTTTTATTTCCACATATCCTATATATAAATACACTTTATCCTATATTGGTACTACACATGGAAATTGCTTGCCCCAATACAAGCAAAGCCTTTCAAAGCTGTCATTTCTCCCAAACAAAATAAAGCATGGATTACAACTGAGTCTGGTTTAAGCAAGGTTAATTTTGATTTGTGGGCTAGCTGCCCTTTTCGATAGATGAATCTCCATTTAACCGCAAGTAACTGAATAGTAAGTACATATTTATTCAATCCTTTGCATTCGTTGATCAGGTCCTGTAGATGAAAATCGTCCAGAACACACATTTAATTTTTGCACTATACATCAATGTTTAATAAATAAATTACATGTGCAAAAAAAATGATCAAATACAAAGTGGATTTTCACTCACAGTATCTTTAGTTAAACCCCTGGTTAACACCTACATCATTACCAACTGATAATCCCTGTATGAACTTACTGTCTAGGATCCAGAATGCCACAGACGCTTAGAGTACTGTACACCGAGGAGAAGGGGAAAAAAAAAGGTAGAGATTAGTATGTAAATTCAGACATTTATATGAATGTGTGAGTGAATGTTGCCCCGTGATGGACTGGTAACCTTTCCAGGGTGTACCCCCACCTCTGGAACAAAATGCGCTAGAGAAGGGCACCAGCAAACCCCGAAAGGGAATAAGCGGGTTGGAAAATTAATGAATGAATGTAATTGTGTTTTTTCTCTTTTCAAAGAAGTTGCAGTATGTTTGCCGTCTCTTGACATTGTACCAAATCTAACAGTCATTCAAATACTCACTTCGACAAAACTATTCCTGCTGAGTCGCAGTACTATATTGGGTTGTACAATCATTATTAAAAGTACTGTTTTTTATTCTGAGACCAAATGTACAAATCAAATGATAACTTACCACTACTGTAATGCTGGAGTCATCAACAGGAAATGGTACACAGCAGATGAAGGAAGTCATGGGAGTTCAAGGTGTTCAAAAGGTGTTGGTATAAAAAAAAAAGAGAAAGAAATAAGTTAAACACTGTTAGTACAAACCTTGAGGCTTCACAGTTACATATAATATTACTTAGTGTCTATAGTTATTTTCTCAGAATACTTACCGGTAATAGTGTTTTCAGAAGAATATCATCAATATACACAATATACAGCATTTCAATAACAATTCACCACTGTGCAAATTTCAAAGTAAGTTTATTTATTTTAAGAGAGAAAACAAGGCATTGGTGTGCCATCTAGAGTAGCTGGAATATAGAAACTGGAATAAAACTTTTGAAATTACATAATAACCTACACTCATTAGGTGTGTGGCAGCACCATTAGTCCATTGAAACTTTTACACGATGCAAGATGTCACATACATTCCCGTTTTACTGGTTATAGTGTCATTTGTGAAACGCTGAACACATGCTTTACTTATTTGAAGTAAAGAAAACCAGTTAGACGGTTGCCGGTTCGAGGCTCCACGGCAGGAAAATGAACGAATGAACCAGTGAAGCATCCCCCAGTATAACGCTACATTAGATTACGCTATAGCACATGTTATTAGTAACGTTAGTTTGAAGGCATAGGTAGCCTTTTAACTCCAACATTACACCAATCTTTAATTTGACGGTGTACGCATTTAGGACCATTTTACAACAAACGTTGCAACAAATGTTGTTGAACGTATTCAACGTAGACCGTCTAAAAGCTTGGAGTTACATTTTGACTGTTACGTAACGTTAAATGCCTCAAACACGAGCTAATGCTACCGCTACAATCGTTACTAATACTAAATATTGACAATTTTAGAACATTTATTTATAGCTTTGTAAGCAGACATAGGTCTCGATTCAGAATAGAACTTGTAAAAGTGAGAGACAAACACTAAAACCGAGCTTAATCCGTTAAATATCTTATAAATAGAAAGACGTTAAACGTAAACAGCACTTACCAGAAAGGACGAGAAGAAAAGCGCGGGACTTCCGTGAACGCGCACGCCTCAGGAAACAGACACGCATTCACGTCCACGTCTTGTTTTGGTGATCAGCGGTTCAACTACGCTAGGATCGTATCAATAGGATCATATGGGAATCAAAGGCCCCATTGAAATGAATGGGAGCAATGCATCTCTATGGCCCTTGTATGTCAAAGGATAGCGTGGGCCAATCAAATGTCAATAAGCTAATTAGCACAGCTGCCTCTCCAACTGCCATTTTTGAATCAAAGAGACATTTCTCAGATTTTGACCATGCCTCAAACAAATAAACATTATAGAAGAACCGTAAGACATATCGAGATGATTCTTTCTTTGTGAGAAGCAGAAGGCCTCAATGAAGATTATAATGTAAATTTTTTAACGAAATGTGGAAAATTCTAATAGTTATGGCGAGTTAGAAAAAGCCTTAATTTAAAACTTTCAAACATTATTTTCTGGGTGAAATGCATTGATCTTAATGGAGCAATTTGCTTCCCTCGTTAAGGTTTAGCCGTCCTAGTTTAAAAACCGTAGGTCATATCAAATGAACAACTGCATCTTTGGAAAGAGGACAAATTTCTCTACTACTTTAATATAAATTTTGTGCATAAAGGGTAAAGTTTAGTTTAGGAGAGAGGAATAAATGAAGAAGTTTGAGATGTAAAAATTAGAGTGGAAGCTAGAGTGGAGCAGAATTAGGTCAAAATCCAAATTCTTCATTAAACTTAAACTGTGATTAATAAAAATCTGTAAAAGATATGAAAAAGCTGAAAACATGTTTTAAAAGCTGAAAATGTGTTGAATTGTTTAAAATTTGAATGATTGCTCTAGCTAAAAGTATGCTGAAGTTATGAAGGTTGAAATAAAGCTGAAGATTGAAAGAGATTTGAAATGTTTCCCATTCATTTCAATGGGAAAAATATTTTAAATAAAGTTAAATTTTATAAAAAGTATAAAAGTTTGAAAAGTGATATGTAATAGCAACCTAGTCTGAAAAAAGCTGAACATTTTAAAGTTTGAATGGTGTTTCTAGTGCAAAGTATGCTGAAGTAGTTGACTTTTCAAAAAAGGGGGGGAATAAAAATAAAAAAAATAATAATAAATACGTAGGATAACAATAGTGTGAATGCCTCTGCATTCACACTAACTAGAATATGCATTTCCTAGCGGAAAATGCGTGTGAATGCAGAGAGCTGAAAATGAAAGCAGGCTGAAATTATCTGAAAAAAATCTAAAGTTGAAAGGTGAAGCTGAAAGGTAAAAGATTTGAAAGTTGAAAGTTTCAAAAGTTGAAAAGTGAAGCTGAAAGGTGAAAGATTTGAAAGTCAGAAGTTTCAAAAGTTGAAAAGTGAAGCTGAAAGGTGAAAGATTTGAAAGCTGAAAGTGTCAAAAGTTGAAAGTGGAGGCCGAAAGGTGAAACATTATAAAGTTGAAAACGTATAAAGTTGAAAGAAGAAGCATTGTAAAGTTGAAAGTGTCAAAAGTAGAAAGTGGAAGCTAAAGGTGAAACATTTGAAAGTTGAAAAGTGTCAAAAGTTGAAAGTGGAAGCTTAAGGTGAAACATTTGAAAGTTGAAAGTGTCAAAAGTTGAAAGTGGAAGCTGAACGGTATAATATTAGTAAGATGAAATTCTGTCTAGCATTTTCCTAACCTAAGATAAAGATATGCCAATTGCGTTGCTATGGTAAAAAGTCTGGTTGCTCTGGACAGGTCATTTACATAATAGAATGTTCCCAGTGTCACTCTGAGGGAAATAAATCAACCCCCATGTCTCTAGCATTTCCCTGAGCTGAGTTAGAGATATGCCAATTGGGTTGCTATGGTAACCAATATGGTTGCTATGGAAGGGTCATTGACATTATATATTGATCTCTGTGTGAATACAAGAAAATTACACCAACCCCCATGTCTTTAGCATTTTCCTAAGCTGAGATAGAGATGTCAATTTAGTTGCTATGGTAACCAGTATGGTTGCTATGGAGGGGTCAGTGACAATATATAGTGTTCCCTGTGTGACTGCAAGTCATTTAGACCAACTCCCGTGTCTCTCTCATTTTCCTAGGCTGAGATAGAGATGTGTCAATTTGGTTGCTATGGTAACCAGTATGGTTGCTATGGAGGGGTAAGTGACATTATATAATGTTCCCTGTGTGACTTCAAGTCATTCAGACAAACTCCTGTGTCTCTCTCATTTTCCTAAGCTGAGATAGAGATGTGTCAATTTGGTTGCTATGGTAACCAGTATGGTTGCTATGGAGGGGTCAGTGACATTATATAATGTTCCCTGTGTGACTACAAGTCATTTAGACCAACTCCCGTGTCTCTCTCATTTTCCTAAGCTGAGATAGAGATGTGTCAATTTGGTTGCTATGGTAACCAGTATGGTTGCTATGGAGGGGTAAGTGACATTATTTAATGTTCCCTGTGTGACTACAAGTCATTTAGACTAACTCCCGTGTCTCTCTCATTTTCCTAAGCTGAGTTAGAGATGTGTCAATTTGGTTGCTATGGTAACCAGTATGGTTGCTATGGAGGGGTCAGTGACATTATATAATGTTCCCTGTGTGACTACAAGTCATTTAGACCAACTCCTGTGTCTCTCTCATTTTCCTAAGCTGAGATAGAGATGTGTCAATTGGGTTGCTATGGTAACCAGTATGGTTGCTATGGAGGGGTTATTGACATTATATAATGTTCCCTGTGTGACTACAAGTCAATTAGACCAACTCCTGATTCTCTGGCATTTTCCTAGGCTGAGATAGAGAAGTGTCAATTTTGTTGCTATGGTAAATAATTTGGTTGCTATGGATGAGTTGGTGACATCATGTTTAATCTACATTCAACTTAGATCAATATAAAACAACTCCCATGTGTCTACGATGTTCCACTTAGAAGATATTTGACATTCAAAAATGATGTTGAAAAGTGGGCGTGGCTTGATGAATTTATGTTAAATCATAAGCAATGATTGGCTGGATTAGTTATATGCATCCTTAAACTTTCTATGACTCTCCATTGTGAACCAATTACAAAAGCTCTTTTAAATTAGGATCGTATGGGAATCAATTGCCCCATTGAAATGAATGGCAGCAATGCATCTCTATGGCCCATTGTGAGTCTATGGGAAGGCTAAGCCAATCAAATTTCGTTATTCAAATTAGTTGATTAACAGCTGCCTCCAACTGCCACTTTTTGAATCGAGGAGACATTTCTCAGATGTTGACCATGCCTCAAACAAATAAACATTACAGAAGAACCGTAAGACATATCAAGATGATTCTTTCTTTGTGAGAAGCAGAAGGCCTCAATGAAGATTATGGTTTAAATTATTTTACAATATGTAGAAAATTCTATTAGTTATGGCGAGTTAGAAAAAGCCTTAATTTAAAACTTTCAAGCATCGTTTTCTGGGTGAAATGCATTGATCTTAATGGAGCAATTTGCTTCCCTCGTTAAGGTTTAGCCCTCCTAGTTTAAAAACCATAGTTCATATGTAAGGAACAACTGCATCTTTGGAAAGAGGACAAATTTCTCTACTACTTTAATATAAATTTTGTGCATAAAGGTTAAAGCTTAGTTTAGGAGAGAAGAATAAATGAAGAAGTTTGAGATGTGAAAAGTTAGAGTGGAAGCTAGAGTGGAGCAGAAATAGGTGAAAGTCAGAAATCTTCATTAAACTTAAACTGCGATTAATAAAAATCAATACAAGATATAAAAAAGTTGAAATATACATCTAATAGATGAAAGTGTGTAGATTTATTTAAAGTTTGAATGGTTTCTCTAGTGGAAAGTATGCTGAAGTTATAAAGGTTGAAAGAAGTGAAAGTTTAAAGGAGGGTTGAAGAATATCCCCATTCATTTCAATGGGAAGAATAATTTGAATAAAGTTAAATATTATAAAAAGTATAAAAGTTTGAAAAGTGTAAAGTAATTGCAACCTAGTCTGAAAAAAGCTGAACGTTTAGAAGTTTGAATGGTGTTTCTAGGCCAAAGTATGCTGAAGTAGTTTGTGTTGGAAAAAGGGGGGGAATAATAAAAATAACTAGAAAGTGCATTTCCTAGCGGAAAATGCGTGTGAATGCAGAGAGCTGAAAGAGAATGCCTAAAATTGCTGAATTCCTTGGCTAAACCGTGAAACATTAGAAAGTTAAAAGTGTCAAAAGTTGAAAGCTGAAGCTGAAACGTTGTAAAGTTGAAATATAAAAAGTTGAAAGTGGAAGCTGAAGGTTGAAACATTAGAAAGTTGAAAGTGTTGAAAATAAAAAGTGTGAGCTGAAAGGTAAAACATTAGAAAGTTAAAGTGTCAAAAGTTGAAAGTTGAAGCTAAAAGGTGAAACATAAAGTTGAAAATGTCAAAAGTTGAAAGCTGAAGCTGAAACATTGTAAAGTTGAAATATGTAAAGTTGAAAGTGGAAGCTGAAGGGTAAAATATTAGACAGCTGAAAAAGTGTCAAAAGTTGAAAGTGTCATAAGTTGAAAGTGGAAGCTGAAATGTGAAACATTAGAAAGTAAAAAGTGTCAAATTAATAGTGGAAGCTGAAAAGTAAAACATTAGAAAGTTAAAATTGTCAAATTTGAAAGTGGAAGCTGAAACGTGAAACTTAAAAACAAATGTGACACATTGTAAAGTTGAAAATGTCAATCAATTCGGTTGCTATGGTAATAAGTAGGGTTGCTATGGAGGGGTCACAGACATAATATATTGTTATCTGTGTGACTACGAAATATTAAACCTACCCTCATGTCTCTTGCACTTCGCTAAGCTGAGTTAGAGATATGTCAATTGGGTTGCTATGGTAACACGTCTGGTTGCTATGGAGGGGTCAGTAACATCATATAATGTTCCTTGAGTGACTACAGGTAAATTACAACAACCCCTGTGTCTCTAGCATTTTTCTAAGCTGAGATAGAGATATGTCAATTTGGTTGCTATGGTAACCATTTGGTTGCTATGGAGGGTTTAGTTACCTCAGTGATTGTTACCGGGGTCACAATTTTTGAAACAAACTCACCCCCATGTCTCTAGCACTTTCCTAAGCTGAGGGAGAGATGTGTCAATTGGGTTGCTATGGTAACCAGTATGGTTGCTATGAAGGGGTCAGAGACATAATATAATGTTCCCTGTGTGATTACAAGTCAATTAAAGCAACTCCTTTGTCTCTAGCATTTTTCTAAGCTGAGATAGAAATGTGTCAATTGGGTTGCTATGGAAACCAGTATGGCTGCTATGGAGGGGTCTGCTACCTCAATTAATGTTTCCGGGGTCGCCATTAGTGAAACAAACTCACCCCCACGTCTCTAGAATTTTCCTAAGCTGAGATAGAGATGTGTCAATTGGGTTGCTATGGTAACCAGTATGGTTGCTATGAAGGGGTCAGTGACAATATGTAATGTTCCCTGTTTGACTACAAGTCATTTAGACCAACTCCCATGTCTCTCTCATTTTCCTAGGATGAGATAGAGATGTGTCAATTTGGTTGCTATGGTAACCAGTATGGTTGTTATGGAGGGGTCAGTGACATTATATAATGTTCCCTTTGTGACTACAAGTCAATTAGACCAACTCCTGTGTCTCTAGCATTTTCCTAGGCTGAGATAGAGATTTGCCATATTGGTTGCTATGGTAAATTATTTGGTTGCTATGGAGGGGTAAGTGACATTATATAATGTTCCCTTTCTGACTACAAGTCATTTAAACCAACTCCCATGTCTCTCTCATTTTCCTAAGCTGAGATAGACATGTGTCAATTTGGTTGCTATGGTAACCAGTATGGTTGCTATGGAGGGGTCAGTGACATTATGTAATGTTCCCTGTGTTACCACAAGTCATTTAGACCAACTCCCGTGTCTCTAGCATTTTCCTAGGCTGAGATAAAGATTGTCCGGTTTGGTTGCTATGTTAAATAATCTGGTTGCTATGGATGAGTTAGTGACATCATGTTGTAATCTACATTCAACCTAGATCAATATAAAACAACTCCCATGTTTCTGCGATGTTCCACTTAGAAGATATTTGACATTCAAAAATTATGTTGAAAAGTGGGCGTGGCTTGATGAATTAATGTTAAATTATAAGCAATGATTGGCTGGATTAGTTATATGCATCCTTAATGTTGCTATGAATCTCCATTGTGAACCAATTACAAAAGCTCTTTTACAATTGGATCATATGGGAATCATTTGCCCCATTGAAATGAATGGCAGCAATGCATCTCTATGGTTGTTAAAACTGGGCGTGGCTTGATGAATTTATGTTAAATCATAAGCAATGATTGGCTGGATTAGTTATATGTATCCTTAATGTTGCTTTGAATCTCCATTGTGAACCAATTACAAAAGCACTTTTACAATAGGATCATATGGGAATCAATTGCCCCATTGAAATGAATGGCAGCAATGCATCTCTATGGCCCATTGTGAGTCTATGAGAAGGCTAAGCCAATCAAATTTCGTTATTCAAATTAGTTGATTAACAGCTGCCTCCAACTGCCACTTTTTGAATCGAGGAGACTTTTCTCAGATTTTGACCATGCCTCAAACAAATAAACATTACAGAAGAACCGTAAGACATATCGAGATGATTCTTTCTTTGTGAGAAGCAGAAGGCCTCAATGAAGATTATGGTGTAAAAAATTTTAAGATATGTGGAAAATTCTATTAGTTATGGCGAGTTAGAAAAAGCCTAAATTTAAAACTTTTAAGCATTATTTTCTGGGTGAAATGCATTGATCTCAATGGAGCAATTTGCTTCCCTCGTTAAGGTTTAGCCCTCCTAGTTTAAAAACCGTAGGTCATATGAAAAAAAACAACTGCATCTTTGGAAAGAGGACAAATTTCTCTACTACTTTAATATAAATTTTATGCATAAAGGGTAAAGTTTAGTTTTGGAGAGAGGAATAAATGAAGAAGTTTGAGATGTGAAAAATTAGAGTGTAAGCTAGAGTGGAGCAGAATTAGGTAAAAATCCAAATTCTTTATTAAACTTAAACTGCGATTTATTAAAATCTGTAAAAGATATGTAAAAGCTGAAAAGAGCTTTTAAAAGCTGAAAATGTGTTGAATTGTTTAAAATTTGAATGATTGCTCTAGCTGAAAGTATGCTGAAGTTATGAAGTTTGAAAAAAAGCTGAAGATTTAAAGAGATTTGAAGAGTCTCCCCATTCATTTCAATGGGAAAAATATTTTAAATAAAGTTAAATTTTATAAAAAGTATAAAAGATATCAAAAAGCTGTATACGAGCAACATAGAGCAAAAAAAGCTGAACGTTTTGACGTTTGAATGGTGTTTCTAGGGCAAAGTATGCTGAAGTAGTAGGCTCCGGAAAAAGGGGGGGGGAATAAGAATAATAATAATAAATACGTAGGATAACAATAGTGTGAATGCCTCTGCATTCACACTAATAATAACTAGAAAGTGCATTTCCTAGCGGAAAATGCGTGTGAATGCAGAGAGCTGAAAGAGAATGCTTAAAATTGCTGAATTCCTTGGCTGAACGGTGAAACATTAGAAAGTTAAAAGTGTCAAAAGTTGAAAGTTGAAGCTAAAAGGTGAAACACTGTAATTTGAAAAGTGTCAAAATTTGAAAGCTGAAGCTGAAACATTGTAAAGTTGAAATATGTAAAGTTGAAAGTGGAAGCTGAATGTTAAAATATTAGAAAGTTGAAAGTGTCAAAAGTTGAAAGTGGAAGCTGAAAGGTGAAACATTGCAAAGTTGAAAATATCAAAAGTTGAAAGTGGAGGCTGAAAGGTGAAACATTTTAAAGTTGAAAACGTATAAAGTTGAAAGGTGAAGCATTGTAAAGTTGAAAGTGTCAAAAATAGAAAGTGGAAGCTGAAGGTGAAACTTTTGAAAGTTTAAAGTGTCAAAAGTTTAAAGTGGAAGCTGAAAGGTATAATATAAGTAAGTTGAAATTCTGTCTAGCATTTTCCTAACCTAAGATAAAGATATGGCAATTGCGTTGCTGTGGTAAAAAGTCTGGTCGCTCAGGACAGGTCATCTAAATAATAGATTGTTCCCGGTGTCACTATGAGTGAAACAAAACAACCCCCATGTCTCTAGCATTTTCCAAAGCTGATATAGGGATATGCCAATTTGGTTGCTATGGTAACCAGTATGGTTGCTATGGAGGGGTCAGTGACATTATATAATGTTCCCTGTGTGACTACAAGTCATTTAGACCCACTCCGTGTCTCTCTCATTTTACTAAGCTGAGATAGAGATGTGTCATTTTGGTTGCTATGGTAACCAGTATGGTTGCTATGGAGGGGTCAGTGACATTATATAATGTTCCCTGTGTGACTACAAGTCATTTAGACCAACTCCCGTGTCTCTCTCATTTTCCTAAACTGAGATAGAGATGTGTCAATT
This sequence comes from Danionella cerebrum, assembly GCA_007224835.1. Classification (NCBI taxonomy): domain Eukaryota; kingdom Metazoa; phylum Chordata; class Actinopteri; order Cypriniformes; family Danionidae; genus Danionella; species Danionella cerebrum. Next base: position 47,706 of record SRMA01026371.1, read on the forward strand.
TGGTTGCTATGGTAACCAGTATGGTTGCTATGGAGGGGTCAGTGACATTATATGATGTTCCCTGTGTGACTACAAGTCATTTAGACCAACTCCTGTGTCTCTGTCGTTTTCAAAATCTGAGATAGAAATGTGTCAACTGTGTTGCTATGGTAACCAGTATGGTTGCTATGGAGGGTCAGGTACCTCAATGAATGTTCCCGGGGTCGCTATTAGTGAAACAAACTCACCCCCATGTCTCTAGCATTTTCCTAAGCTGAGATAGAGATGTGTCAACTGGGTTGCTATGGTAACCAGTATGGTTGCTATGGAGGGTCAGGTACCTCAATGAATGTTCCCGGGGTCGCTATTAGTGAAACAAACTCACCCCCATGTCTCTAGCATTTTCCTAAGCTGAGATAGATATGTGTCAATCAGGTTGCTATGGTTACCATTATGGTTGCTATGGAGGGGTCATTGACATTATATAATGTTCCCTGTGTGACTATAAGTCAATTAGACCAACTCCTGTGTCTCTAGCATTTTCCTGGGCTGAGATAGAGATGTGTCAATTGGGTTGCTATGGAAATTAATCTGGTTGCTATGGATGAATTGGTGACATCATGTTCTAATCTACATTCAACTTAGATCAATATAAAACAACTCCCATGTCTCTACGATGTTCCACTTAGAAGATATTTGACATTCAAAATGATGTTGAAAAGTGGGCGTGGCTTGTTGAATTAATGTTAAATCTTAAGCATTGATTGGCTGGATTAGTTATATGCATCCTTAATGTTGCTATGACTCTCCATTGTGAACCAATTACAAAAGCTATTTTACAATAGTATCATATGGGAATCAATTGCCCCATTGAAATGAATGGCAGCAATGCATCTCTATGGCCCATTGTGAGTCTATGGGAAGGCTAAGCCAATCAAATTTCGTTATTCAAATTAGTTGATTAACAGCTGGCTCCAACTGCCACTTTTCGAATCGAGGAGACATTTCTCAGATGTTGACCATGCCTCAAACAAATAAACATTACAGAAGAACCGTAAGACATATCGAGATGATTCTTTCTTTGTGAGAAGCAGAAGGCCTCAATGAAGATTATGATGTAAAATTTTTAACGATATGTGGAAAAATCTAGGAGTTATGGCGAGTTAGAAAAAGCCTTAATTTAAAACTTTGGAGCATACTTTTCTGGGTGAAATGCATTGATCTCAATGGAGCAATTTGCTTCCCTCGTTAAGGTTTAGCCCTCCTAGTTTAAAAACCGTAGGTCATATGAAAGAAACAACTGCATCTTTGGAAAGAGGACAAATTTCTCTACTACTTTAATATAAATTTTGTGCATAAAGGGTAAAGTTTAGTTTAGGAGAGAGGAATTGATGAAGAAGTTTGAGATGTGGAAAATTAGAGTGGAAGCTAGAGTGGAGCAGAATTAGGTCAAAATCCAAATTCTTCATTAAACTTAAACTGTGATTTATAAAAATCTGTAAAAGATATGAAAAAGCTGAAAACATCTTTTAAAAGCTGAAAATGAGTTGAATTGTTTAAAAGTTGAATGATTTCTCTAGCTGAAAGTATGCTGAAGATATGAAGGTTGAAAAAAAGCTGAAGATTGAAAGAGAGTTGAAGTGTTTCCCATTCATTTCAATGGGAAAAATATTTTAAATAAAGTTAAATTTTATAAAAAAGTATAAAAGTTTGAAAAGTGATATGTAATAGCAACCTAGTCTGAAAAAAGCTGAACATTTTAAAGTTTGAATGGTGTTTCTAGTGCAAAGTATGCTGAAGTAGTTGGCTTTTAAAAAAAGGGGGGGAATAAAAATAATAAAAACTAGAATATGCATTTCCTAGCGGAAAATGCGTGTGAATGCAGAGAGCTGAAAATGAAAGCAGGCTGAATGTATCTGAAAAAAATCTAAAGTTGAAAGGTGAAGCTGAAAGGTAAAAGATTTGAAAGTTGAAAGTTTCAAAAGTTGAAAAGTGAAGCTGAAAGGTGAAAGATTTGAAAGGTGGAAGTTTTAAAAGTTGAAAAAGTGAAGCTGAAAGGTGAAAGATTTGAAAGCTGAAAGTGTCAAAAGTT
>SRMA01026372.1:0-12504 GCA_007224835.1 Danionella cerebrum
TGCTGCATTAGATCTTGTTTGATTTAGTAATAAAGTACAATTTTAATCAGTTCTTTCTTTTTGACTCTGGGGACTTTTTTTGGCACATGTTACATCTTAACTTGAAAAGTTTAACGACAGAACAGTAAAAGCATGCACATCATGTTCTTAAAGTCTTGATGTGATGTTTGGCAATCTTTAAAGGACTATAATCTTCCTAGAACTCATGCACTGCAGTATGGAAGTTCAGTGTCATCTATTGTCTTTAAACGCTTGGAAATGATAAACTGATTCCACACAGAAGAAAAGTGTTAAAACAGGACAGTAAAAGCTAGAGCATCAAGCTTACTTCTCTTATTGGCAGGTTAGTCATCTTAGAGAGTGTATAGCTGCATTAGATCTTGTTTGTTTTAGTAATAAAGTACAATTTCAATCATTTCTTTCTTTTTGACTCTGGGGACTTTTTTAGCATGTGTTTTATCTTAACTTGAAAAGTTTAACGACAGAACAGTAAAGCATGCACATCATGTTCTTTAAAGTCTTGATGTGATGTTTGGCAATCTTAAAAGGACTATAATCTTTCTAGAACTCATGCACTGCGGTATGGAAGTTCAGTGTCATCTGTTGTCTTTAAACGCTTGGAAATGATAAACTGATTCCACACAGAAGAAAAGTGTTAAAACAGGACAGTAAAAGCTAGAGCATCAAGCTTACTGTTCTTATTGGCAAGTTAGTCATCTTAGAGACTGTATAGCTGCATTAGATCTTGTTTGTTTAGTAATAAAGTACAATTTTAATCAGTTCTTTCTTTTTGACTCTGGGGACTTTTTTAGCACATGTTACATCTTAACTTGAAAAGTTTAACGACAAACAGTAAAAGCATGCACATCATGTTCTTTAAGTCTTGATGTGATGTTTGGCAATCTTAAAAGGACTATAATCTTCCTACAACGTATGCACTGCAGTATGGAAGTTCAGTGTCATCTATTGTCTTTAAACGCTTGGAAATGAGAAACTGATTCCACACAGAAGAAAAGTGTTAAAACAGGACAGTAAAAGCTAGAGCATCAAGCTTACTGTTCTTATTGGTAAGTTAGTCATCTTAGAGACTGTATAGCTGCATTAGATCTTGTTTGTTTTAGTAATAAAGTACAATTTTAATCAGTTCTTTCTTTTTGATTCTGGGGACTTTTTTAGCACGTGTTACATCTTAACTTGAAAAGTTTAACGACAGAACAGTAAAAGCATGCACATCATGTTCTTTAAGTCTTGATGTGATGTTTGGCAATCTTAAGGACTATAATCTTCCTAGAACTCATGCACTGCAGTATGGAAGTTCAGTGTCATCTATTGTCTTTAAACGCTTGGGAAATGATAAACTGATTCCACACAGAAGAAAAGTGTTAAAACAGGACAGTAAAAGCTAGAGCATCAAGCTTACTTTACTTATTGGCAAGTTAGTCATCTTAGAGAGTGTATAGCTGCATTAGATCTTGTTTGTTTTAGTAATAAAGTACAATTTAATCATTTCTTTCTTTTTGACTCTGGGGACTTTTTTAGCACATGTTACATCTTAACTTGAAAAGTTTAACGACAGAACAGTAAAAGCATGCACATCATGTTCATTAAGTCTTGATGTGATGATTGGCAATCTTAAAAGGACTATAATCTTCAAAGAACTCATGCACTGCAGTATGGAAGTTCAGTGTCATCTGTTGTCTTTAAACGCTTGGAAATGAGAAACTGATTCCACACAGAAGAAAAGTGTTAAACAGGACAGTAAAAGCTAGAGCATCAAGCTTACTGTTCTTATTGGCAAGTTAGTCATCTTAGAGACAGTATAGCTGCATTAGATCTTGTTTGTTTTAGTAATAAAGTACAATTTTAATCAGTTCTTTCTTTTTGACTCTGGGGACTTTTTTTAGCACATGTTACATCTTAACTTGAAAAGTTTACCGACAGAACAGTAAAAGCATGCACATCATGTTCATTAAGTCTTGATGTGATGTTTGGCAATCTTAAAAGGACTATAATCTTAGTAGAACTCATGCACTGCAGTATGGAAGTTCAGTGTCATCTGTTGTCTTTAAACGCTTGGAAATGAGAAACTGATTCCACACAGAAGAAAAGTGTTAAAACAGGACGGTAAAAGCTAGAGCATCAAGCTTACTGTTCTTATTGGCAAGTTAGTCATCTTAGAGACTGTATGGCTGCATTAAATCTTGTTTGTTTTAGTAATAAAGTACAATTTTAATCAGTTCTTTCTTTTTGACTCTGGGGACTTTTTTAGCACATGTTACATCTTAACTTGAAAAGTTTAACGACAGAACAGTAAAAGCATACACATCATGTTCTTTAAGTCTTGATGTGATGTTTGGCAATCTTAAAAGGACTATAATCTTCCTAGAACTCATGCACTGCAGTATGGAAATTCAGTGTCATCTGTTGTCTTTAAACGCTTGGAAATGAGAAACTGATTCCACACAGAAGAAAAGTGTTAAAACAGGACAGTAAAAGCTAGAGCATCAAGCTTACTGTTCTTATTGGCAAGTTAGTCATCTTAGAGACTGTATGGCTGCATTAGATCTTGTTTGTTTTAGTAATAAAGTACAATTTTAATCAGTTCTTTCTTTTTTGACTCTGGGGAATTTTTTAGCACATGTTACATCTTAACTTGAAAAGTTTAACGACAGAACAGTAAAAGCATGCACATCATGTTCATTAAGTCTTGGTGTGATGTTTGGCAATCTTAAAAGGACTATAATCTTCCTAGAACTCATGCACTGCAGTATGGAAGTTCAGTGTCATCTGTTGTCTTTAAACGCTTGGAAATGAGAAACTGATTCCACACAGAAGAAAAGTGTTAAAACAGGACAGTAAAAACTAGAGCATCAAGCTTACTGTTCTTATTGGCAAGTTAGTCATCTTAGAGACTGTATAGCTGCATTAGATCTTGTTTGATTTAGTAATAAAGTACAATTTTAATCAGTTCTTTCTTTTTGACTCTGGGGACTTTTTTAGCACATGTTACATCTTAACTTGAAAAGTTTAACGACAGAACAGTAAAAGCATGCACATCATGTTCTTAAAAGTCTTGATGTGATGTTTGGCAATCTTAAAAGGACTATAATCTTCCTAGAACTCATGCACTGCAGTATGGAAGTTGAGTGTCATCTATTGTCTTTAAACGCTTGGAAATGATAAACTGATTCCACACAGAAGAAAAGTGTTAAAACAGGACAGTAAAAGCTAGAGCATCAAGCTTACTTCTCTTATTGGCAAGTTAGTCATCTTAGAGAGTGTATAGCTCCATTAGATCTTGTTTGTTTTAGTAATAAAGTACAATTTTAATCAGTTCTTTCTTTTTGACTCTGGGGACTTTTTTAGCACATGTTACATCTTAACTTGAAAGGGTTAACGACAGAACAGTAAAAGCATGCACATCATGTTCATTAAGTCTTGATGTGATGATTGGCAATCTTAAAAGGACTATAATCTTCCTAGAACTCATGCACTGCAGTATGGAAGTTCAGTGTCATCTATTGTCTTTAAACCCTTGGAAATGAAAAACTGATTCCACACAGAAGAAAAGTGTTAAAACAGGACAGTAAAAGCTAGAGCATCAAGCTTACTTTTCTTATTGGCAAGTTAGTCATCTTAGAGAGTGTATAGCTGCATTAGATCTTGTTTGTTTTAGTAATAAAGTACAATTTTAGTCATTTCTTTCTTTTTTGACTCTGGGGACTTTTTTAGCATGTGTTTTATCTTAACTTGAAAAGTTTAACGACAGAACAGTGAAAGCATGCACATCATGTTCTTTAAGTCTTGATGTGATGTTTGGCAATCTTAAAAGGACTATATAATCTTCCTAGAACTCATGCACTGCAGTATGGAAGTTCAGTGTCATCTGTTGTCTTTAAACGCTTGGAAATGAGAAGCTGATTCCACACAGAAGACAAGTGTTAAAACAGGACAGTAAAAGCTAGAGCATCAAGCTTACTGTTCTTATTGGCAAGTTAGTCATCTTAGAGACTGTATAGCTGCATTAGATCTTGTTTGTTTTAGTAATAAAGTACAATTTTAATCAGTTCTTTCTTTTGACTCTGGGGACTTTTTTAGCATGTGTTTTATCTTAACTTGAAAAGTTTACTGACAGAACAGTAAAAGCATGCACATCATGTTCTTTAAGTCTTGATGTGATGTTTGGCAATCTTAAAAGGACTATAATCTTCCTAGAACTCATACACTGCAGTATGGAAGTTCAGTGTCATCTGTTGTCTTTAAACGCTTGGAAATGAGAAACTGAGTTCACACAGAAGAAAAGTGTTAAAACAGGACAGTAAAAGCTAGAGCATCAAGCTTACTGTTCTTATTGGCAAGTTAGTCATCTTAGAGACTGTATAGCTGCGTTAGGTCTTGTTTGTTTTAGTAATAAAGTACAATTTTAATCAGTTCTTTCTTTTTGATTCTGGGGACTTTTTTTAGCACATGTTACATCTTAACTTGAAAAGTTTAACGACAGAACAGTAAAGCATGCACATCATGTTCATTAAGTCTTGATGTGATGTTTGGCAATCTTAAAAGGACTATAATCTTCCTAGAACTCATGCACTGCAATATGGAAGTTCAGTGTCATCTGTTGTCTTTAAACGCTTGGAAATGAGAAACTGATTCCACACAGAAGAAAAGTGTTAAAACAGGAAAGTAAAAGCTAGAGCATAAAGCTTACTGTTCTTATTAGCAAGTTAGTCATCTTAGAGACTGTATAACTGCATTAGATCTTGTTTGTTTTAGTAATAAAGTACAATTTTAATCAGTTCTTTCTTTTTGACTCTGGGGACTTTTTTTTAGCACATGTTACATCTTAACTTGAAAAGTTTAACGACAGAACAGTAAAAGCATGCACATCATGTTCTTTAAATCTTGATGTGATGTTTGGCAATCTTAAAAGGACTATAATCTTCCTAGAGCTCATGCACTGCAGTATGGAAGTTCAGTGTCATCTGTTGTCTTTAAACGCTTGGAAATGAGAAACTGATTCCACACAGAAGAAAAGTGTTAAAACAGGACAGTAAAAGCTAGAGCATCAAGCATACTTTTCTTATTGGCAAGTTAGTCATCTTAGAGAGTGTATAGCTGCATTAGATCTTGTTTGTTTTAGTAATAAAGTACAATTTTTAATCAGTTCTTTTTTTTTGACTCTGGGGACTTTTTTAGCACATGTTACATCTTAACTTGAAAAGTTTAACGACAGAACAGTAAAAGCTTGCACATCATGTTCTTTAAGTCTTGATGTGATGTTTGGCAATCTTAAAAGGACTATAATCTTCCTAGAACTCATGCACTGCAGTATGGAAGTTCAGTGTCATCTGTTTTCTTTAAACGCTTGGAAATGAGAAACTGATTCCACACAGAAGAAAAGTGTAAAAACAGGACAGTAAAAGCTAGGGCATCAAGCTTACTGTTCTTATTGGCAAGTTAGTCATCTTAGAGACTCTATAGCTGCATTAGATCTTGTTTGTTTTAGTAATAAAGTACAATTTTAATCAGTTCTTTCTTTTTGACTCTGGGGACTTTTTTAGCACATGTTGCATCTTAACTTGAAAAGTTTAACGACAGAACAGTAAAAGCATGCACATCATGTTCATTAAGTCTTGATGTGATGTTTGGCAATCTTAAAAGGACTATAATCTTAGTAGAACTCATGCACTGCAGTATGGAAGTTCAGTGTCATCTGTTGTCTTTAAACGCTTGGAAATGAGAAGCAGATTCCACACAGAAGACAAGTGTTAAAACAGGACAGTAAAAGCTAGAGCATCAAGCTTACTTTTCTTATTGGCAAGTTAGTAATCTTAGAGACTGTATAGCTGCATTAGATCTTGTTTGTTTTAGTAATAAAGTACAATTTTAATCAGTTCTTTCTTTTTGATTCTGGGGACTTTTTTAGCACATGTTACATCTTAACTTGAAAAGTTTAACGACAGAACAGTAAAAGCATGCACATCATGTTCTTTAAGTCTTGATGTGATGTTTGGCAATCTTAAAAGGACTATAGTCTTCCTAGAACTCATGCACTGCAGTATGGAAGTTCAGTGTCATCTGTTGTCTTTAAAAGCTTGGAAAGGAGAAACTGATTCCACACAGAAGAAAAGTGTTAAAACAGGACAGTAAAAGCTAGAGCATCAAGCTTGCTTTTCTTATTGGCAAGTTAGTCATCTTAGAGAGTGTATAGCTGCATTAGATCTTGTTTGTTTTAGTAATAAAGTACAATTTTAATCAGTTCTTTCTTTTTGACTCTGGGGACTTTTTTAGCACGTGTTTTATCTTAACTTGAAAGTTTAACGACAGAACAGTAAAAGCATGCACAATCATGTTCTTTAAGTCTTGATGTGATGTTTGGCAATCTTAAAAGGACTATAATCTTCCAAGAACTCATGCACTGCAGTATGGAAGTTCAGTGTCATCTATTGTCTTCAAACGCTTGGAAATGAGAAACTGATTCCACACAGAAGAAAAGTGTTAAAACAGGACATTAAAAGCTAGAGCATCATGCTTACTGTTTTTATTGGCAAGTTAGTCATCTTAGAGAGTGTATAGCTGCATTAGATCTTGTTTGTTTTAGTAATAAAGTACAATTTTAATCAGTTCTTTCTTTTTGACTCTGGGGACTTTTTTTTTACATGTTACATCTTAACTTGAAAAGTTTAACGACAGAACAGTAAAAGCATGCACATCATGTTCATTAAGTCTTGATGTGATGTTTGGCAATCTTAAAAGGACTATAATCTTAGTAGAACTCATGCACTGCAGTATGGAAGTTCAGTGTCATCTGTTGTCTTTAAACGCTTGGAAATGAGAAACAGATTCCACACAGAAGACAAGTGTTAAAACAGGACAGTAAAAGCTAGAGCATCAAGCTTACTGTTCTTATTGGCTAGTTAGTCATCTTAGAGAGTGTATAGCTGCATTAGATCTTGTTTGTTTTAGTAATAAAGTACAATTTTAATCAGTTCTTTCTTTTTGATTCTGGGGACTTTTTTAGCACATGTTACATCTTAACTTGAAAAGTTTAACGACAGAACAGTAAAAGCATGCACATCATGTTCATTAAGTCTTGATGTGATGTTTGGCAATCTTAAAAGGACTATAATCTTCCTAGAACTCATGCACTGCAGTTTGGAAGTTCAGTGTCATCTGTTGTCTTTAAACGCTTGGAAATGAGAAACTGATTCCACACAGAAGAAAAGTGTTAAAACAGGAAAGTAAAAGCTAGAGCATAAAGCTTACTGTTCTTATTGGCAAGTTAGTCATCTTAGAGACTGTATAACTGCATTAGATCTTCTTTGTTTTAGTAATAAAGTACAATTTTAATCAGTTCTTTCTTTTGACTCTGGGGACTTTTTTAGCATGTGTTTTATCTTAACTTGAAAAGTTTAACGACAGAACAGTAAAAGCATGCACATCATGTTCTTTAAGTCTTGATGTGATGTTTGGCAATCTTAAAAGGACTATAATCTTCCTACAACTTATGCACTGCAGTATGGAAGTTCAGTGTCATCTATTGTCTTTAAACGCTTGGAAATGAGAAACTGATTCCACACAGAAGAAAAGTGTTAAAACAGGACAGTAAAAGCTAGAGCATCAAGCTTACTGTTCTTATTAACAAGTTAGTCATCTTAGAGACTGTATAGCTGCATTAGATCTTGTTTGTTTTAGTAATAAAGTACAATTTTAATCAGTTCTTTCTTTTTGATTCTGAGGACTTTTTTAGCACATGTTACATCTTAACTTGAAAAGTTTAACGACAGAACAGTAAAAGCATGCACATCATATTCTTTAAGTCTTGATGTGATGTTTGGCAATCTTAAAAGGACTATAATCTTCCTAGAACTCATGCACTGCAGTATGGAAATTCAGTGTCATCTGTTGTCTTTAAACGCTTGGAAATGAGAAACTGATTCCACACAGAGGACAAGTGTTAAAACAGGACAGTAAAAGCTAGAGCATCAAGCTTACTTTTCTTATTGGCAAGTTAGTTATCTTAGAGAGTGTATAGCTGCATTAGATCTTGTTTGTTTTAGTAATAAAGTACAATTTTAATCATTTCTTTCTTTTTGACTCTGGGGACTTTTTTAGCATGTGTTTATCTTAACTTGAAAAGTTTAACGACAGAACAGTAAAAGCATGCACATCATGTTCTTTAGGTCTTGATGTGATGTTTGGCAATCTTAAAAGGACTATAATCTTCCTAGAACTCATGCACTGCAGTATGGAAGTTTAGTGTCATCTATTGTCTTTAAACGCTTGGAAATGATAAACTGATTCCACACAGAAGAAAAGTGTTAAAACAGGACAGTAAAAGCTAGAGCATCAAGCTTACTGTTCTTATTGGCAAGTTAGTCATCTTAGAGAGTGTATAGCTACATTAGATCTTGTTTGTTTTAGTAATAAAGTACAATTTTAATCATTTCTTTCTTTTTGACTCTGGGGACTTTTTTAGCATGTATTTTATCTTAACTTGAAAAGTTTAAAGACAGAACAGTAAAAGCATGCACATCATGTTCTTTAAGTCTTGATGTGATGTTTGGCAATCTTTAAAGGACTATAATCTTCCTACAACTTATGCACTGCAGTATGGAAGTTCAGTGTCATCTATTGTCTTTAAACGCTTGGAAATGAGAAACTGATTCCACACAGAAGAAAAGTGTAAAAACAGGACAGTAAAAGCTAGAGCATCAAGCTTACTGTTCTTATTGGCAAGTTAGTCATCTTAGAGAGTGTATAACTGCATTAGATCTTGTTTGTTTTAGTAATAAAGTACAATTTTAATCAGTTCTTTCTTTTTGACTCTGGGGACTTTTTTAGCACGTGTTTTATCTTAACTTGAAAGTTTAACGACAGAACAGTAAAAGCATGCACATCATGTTCATTAAGTCTTGATGTGATGATTGGCAATCTTAAAAGGACTATAATCTTCCTAGAACTCATGCACTGCAGTATGGAAGTTCAGTGTCATCTGTTGTCTTTTAAACGCTTGGAAATGAGAAACTGATTCCACACAGAAGAAAAGTGTAAAAACAGGACAGTAAAAGCTAGGGCATCAAGCTTACTGTTCTTATTGGCAAGTTAGTCATCTTAGAGAGTGTATAGCTGCATTAGATCTTGTTTGTTTTAGTAATAAAGTACAATTTAATCATTTCTTTCTTTTTGACTCTGGGGACTTTTTTAGCATGTGTTTTATCTTAACTTGAAAAGTTTAACGACAGAACAGTAAAAGCATGCACATCATGTTCTTTAAGTCTTAATGTGATGTTTGTCAATCTTAAAAGGACTATAATCTTCCTAGAACTCATGCACTGCAGTATGGAAGTTCAGTGTCATCTGTTGTCTTTAAACCCTTGGAAATGAGAAACTGATTCCACACAGAAGAAAAGTGTTAAAACAGGACAGTAAAAGCTAGAGCATCGAGCTTACTTTTCTTATTGGCAAGTTAGTCATCTTAGAGAGTGTATAGCTGCATTAGATCTTGTTTGTTTTAGTAATAAAGTACAATTTTAATCAGTTCTTTCTTTTTGACTCTGGGGACTTTTTTAGGACATGTTACATCTTAACTTGAAAAGTTTAACGACAGAACAGTAAAAATATGCACATCATGTTCATTAAGTCTTGATGTGATGTTTGGCAATCTTAAAAGGACTATAATCTTCCTAGAACTCATGCACTGCAGTATGGAAGTTCAGTGTCATCTATTGTCTTTAAACGCTTGGAAGTGAGAAACTGATTCCACACAGAAGAAAAGTGTTAAAACAGGACAGTAAAAGCTAGAGCATCAAGCTTACTGTTCTTATTGGCAAGTTAGTCATCTTAGAGACTGTAGAGCTGCATTAGATCTTGTTTGTTTTAGTAATAAAGTACAATTTTAATCAGTTCTTTCTTTTGACTCTGGGGACTTTTTTAGCACATGTTACATCTTAACGTAAAAAGTTTAACGACAGAACAGTAAAAGCATGCACATCATGTTCTTTAAGTCTTGATGTGATGATTGGCAATCTTAAAAGGACTATAATCTTCCTAGAACTCATGCACTGCAGTTTGGAAGTTCAGTGTCATCTGTTGTCTTTAAACGCTTGGAAATGAGAAACTGATTCCACACAGAAGAAAAGTGTTAAACAGGACAGTAAAAGCTAGAGCATCAAGCTTACTGTTCTTATTGGCAAGTTAGTCATCTTAGAGACTGTATAGCTACATTAGATCTTGTTTGTTTTAGTAATAAAGTACAATTTTAATCAGTTCTTTCTTTTGACTCTGGGGACTTTTTTAGCACGTGTTTTATCTTAACTTGAAAGTTTAACGACAGAACAGTAAAAGCATGCACATCATGTTCATTAAGTCTTGATGTGATGTTTGGCAATCTTAAAAGGACTATAATCTTCCTAGAACTCATGCACTGCAGTGTGGAAGCTCAGTGTCATCTGTTGTCTTTAAACGCTTGGAAATGAGAAACTGATTCCACACAGAAGAAAAAGTGTTAAAACAGGACAGTAAAAGCTAGAGCATCAAGCTTACTGTTCTTATTGGCAAGTTAGTCATCGTAGAGACTGTATAGCTGCATTAGATCTTGTTTGTTTTAGTAATAAAGTACAATTTTAATCCGTTCTTTCTTTTTGACTCTGGGGACTTTTTTAGCACATGTTACATCTTAGCTTGAAAAGTTTAACGACAGAACAGTAAAAGCATGCACATCATGTTCATTAAGTCTTGATGTGATGTTTGTCAATCTTAAAAGGACTATAATCTTAGTAGAACTCATGCACTGCAGTATGGAAGTTCAGTGTCATCTGTTGTCTTTAAACGCTTGGAAATGAGAAACAGATTCCACACAGAAGAAAAGTGTTAAAACAGGACAGTAAAAGCTAGAGCATCAAGCTTACTTTTCTTATTGGCAAGTTAGTCATCTAAGAGAGTGTATAGCTGCATTAGATCTTGTTTGTTTTAGTAATAAAGTACAATTTTAATGAGTTCTTTCTTTTTGACTCTGGGGACTTTTTTAGCACATGTTACATCTTAACTTGAAAAGTTTGACGACAGAACAGTAAAAGCATGCACATCATGTTCATTAAGTCTTGATGTGATGTTTGGCAATCTTAAAAGGACTATAATCTTAGTAGAACTCATGCACTACAGTATGGAAGTTCAGTGTCATCTGTTGTCTTTAAACGCTTGGAAATGAGAAACTGATTCCACACAGAAGACAAGTGTTAAAACAGGACAGTAAAAGCTAGAGCATCAAGCTTACTTTCTTATTGGCAAGTTAGTCATCTTAGAGAGTGTATAGCTGCATTAGATCTTGTTTGTTTTTGTAATAAAGTACAATTTTAATCAGTTCTTTTTTTTTGACTCTGGGGACTTTTTTAGCACATGTTACATCTTAACTTGAAAAGTTTAACGACAGAACAATAAAAGCATGCACATCATGTTCTTTAAGTCTTGATGTGATGTTTGGCAATCTTAAGAGGACTATAATCTTCCTAGAACTCATGCACTGCAGTATGGAAGTTCAGTGTCATCTATTGTCTTTAAACGCTTGGAAATGATAATCTGATTCCACACAGAAGAAAAGTGTTAAAACAGGACAGTAAAAGCTAGAGCATCAAGCTTACTGTTCTTATTGGCAAGTTAGTCGTCTTAGAGACTGTATAGCTGCATTAGATCTTGTTTGTTTTAGTAATAAAGTACAATTTTAATCAGTTCTTTCTTTTTGACTCTGGGGACTTTTTTAGCACATGTTACATCTTAACTTGAAAGGTTTAACGACAGAACAGTAAAAGCATGCACATCATGTTCTTTAAGTCTTGATGTGATGTTTGGCAATCTTAATAGGACTATAATCTTCCTAAAACTCATGCACTGCAGTATGGAAGTTCAGTGTCATCTGTTGTCTTTAAACGCTTGGAAATGAGAAACTGATTCCACACAGAAGAAAAGTGTTAAAACAGGACAATAAAAGCTAGAGCATCATGCTTACTGTTTTTATTAGCAAATTAGTCATCTTAGAGAGTGTATAACTGCATTAGATCTTGTTTGTTTTAGTAATAAAGTACAATTTTAATCAGTTCTTTCTTTTTGACTCTGGGGACTTTTTTAGCACATGTTACATCTTAACTTGAAAAGTTTAACGACAGAAGAGTAAAAGCATGCACCATGTTCATTAAGTCTTGATGTGATGATTGGCAATCTTAAAAGGACTATAATCTTCCTAGAACTCATGCACTGCAGTATGGAAGTTCAGTGTCATCTATTGTCTTTAAACGCTTGGAAATGATAAACTGATTCCACACAGAAGAAAAGTGTTAAAACAGGACAGTAAAAGCTAGAGCATCAAGCTTACTTTTCTTATTGGCAAGTTAGTCATCTTAGAGAGTGTAAAGCTGCATTAGATCTTGTTTGTTTTAGTAATAAAGTACAATTTTAATCATTTCTTTCTTTTTGACTCTAGGGACTTTTTTAGCATGTATTTTATCTTAA
>SRMA01026373.1:0-60377 GCA_007224835.1 Danionella cerebrum
CGGGTACACTGGCAAACTCTGGGTTTGAAGCGAAGGCAGTCAGATTATCCACAGCTTCAATGAGCGGTCCGGTGGCCTCCTTACATTTCTGTCTGTTCTCCTGGTTGAAGGCTCCATCCAGAGCCTGGTGGTAAAGAACAAGTACATGGTTACAATACACTCGTCAACCCTCCAGATAAAAAAAGAGACGGATCATCTCACTCACTTTTATGGACTTGACCAGGTTGGCGGTGCTATTGGCCACCTCTTTGGCACTCTGGACGAACTGTCGCTTAGCAACTGGATTGGATGTCTTCGAGGAGGCGAGTCGGCAGGCATTGCACAACGCCGAAGTGTGTTTAGCAACAATAGTAGCAGCAGAGAGGACCTGGGGATGAGAATAAATTTTGTGAATGTAACAATGGCACAAACCCTACAATCTATTTAGGTTTCATCTTTATTCTTTGACAAAATTGCTCTGCAGCAAAACAGCACCCCCTGCAGCTCACTGTTGTTATTGTCATACATAATTCGGGTGGCAAACGTGTGACATTGAGTTGAATACCAATTTAACTGAGCACTCTTGTGACCCCCAGTGTTCAGAATCATTAATAATTGGGGGAATATGATCAAATCACAGCCAGCTGCTGAAAGATCCAGATTCAAGAGACAATTAAAAGTGTTTTTTTTAATAATGTTGAAATTAGTTGCTATGGAGAGGTGACTATATAATGTTAACCATAAGTTATATAAATCAACCCCCATGTTTTGATCATTTACTAAAGCTGGAATATAGTTCAGAAAATTTGGTTGCTAGGGTAAACAATTTGGTTGCCAGGGAGATATCAGTGATGTCCTAAAAATTAACTGTTACTATGATTTACAATCAAATCCACATTTGTCTATGGTTCATCTTCATGTTCACCTTCTAGAGCCTAGAGTTCAAATACTTTTGTACAGTGCTTTGTATGTTCTTGCACAGATTGGCAAACTCCACAACCTTAGCGAATTTGAATGTTCTATGGGATTCTCAGTCTGAAGTTTCAGTTACAATTTTTGACCCCCAAGTTAGACCCCATCCAAAATGAATGAAATATTCTCAGGAATGTCTGAATAGATATAGTCACTCGAATACCCCCCAGTTTGGACGTCTCTGCAGTTTTGTGGCTGTAGCTTGAATGGTCTAGAAGATGCCTTTCAAATTTTTAGTCAGAAGATAAAAGACGAATAACAATATGTTGGCTTTGACAGGCAAACATAATTAACCAAAACACCATACAACTTAGAGACTGAAATAATGGAGGGAACTTCATTAGAGTTGCCTTGGTTCTGATTAGTAAAGCATCTGTGTACATATATATTTTGCTTGTGTTTTATTCTGTTTTATTATCATTTGTTACATTAACAATGTGTAGATTTAAGGATTGAAGAAACGTTACTTGAATTTTCTCTGGTTTTCCATTTTTTCATCTTCTTATATTGTTGTTTCTGAGAGCCGTTGCACAGATTAGGCGTTTTACATGTAGGACTTGCTTCGAGATACGAAATGTTCGAGATACGAAAGCCACCCTGGAACGGATTAATTGCGTATCTCGAGGCACTGCTGTAGTTTTTATTTTGTGAAAAATACGATTTTAATTAATTTACAAAACCGCCCAGCACTAAAATATAGACATTTAAAATGAACTTAACAAAATCACATTAAATATTTTAAAAACATGATTCATCACATCAGCAGCTACGGAACATAATCCGTACTCTGTAGAGCACATCAAAGCCTTGTTGGTAATTCACAGGTTAGTTAATTGAAGCGGGTACCTGGGACTGGGTGCAGGCTGGATCTACCAGGTTCTGACAGGCCATTTGGATGGATTGCTTGGCCCTGGCAAACTGTGAGGGGTCTACAAGACCCTTCTGGCCAGCATGGCTGTTCGGGTCAGAAACACCAACCAGATACGCTCCCTGAGGGTGACATCGACCAAACCAAACCAGCATTAAAATAAAAAACCCAGAAAGCACTTGATTAAAAAAATATATATTTATATTGCCTAAAATATATATCAGAAGTCTACAACACATAAAAACCAGTGTTCTGTTTAACAACATCGAGATTCAGATTCAGATCGTATGTAATGCTTTAGGGCTGCAACTAACAATTATTTTGATTAGTCCGGCAATTATTTTTAGTTTAATTTGATAAAATAAATAAATAAATGCTTTGTTTTACCTTTAACTACACAAAATCATAAAAGTTTATATACTTTTCTGCATAAAAGTACTTCAAAATGCAAAAGCAACCTATAGTGTTTAATGCTTTTAATTTTAAACCTTAAATGAAAGACTGATCTTTAAACAGCAAAACTTCTCTAATTATTCAAAATATAAAAAAAACAAAATAATTTTTGTACTTTATAATATTCACACAGTAAAAACATAATGAAAATGACATTAAGCAGCAGAATTTGTAAAAAAAAAAATCTAAATTATAAATAACAAAAACAAATAATAATTTTTAATGATGTAGAAATTTCTATGATGTAGAAATATATATATATATATATATATATATATATATAGTTTAGAACATACACTGACTTTCAGTTATAGATAAAAACATCTAAAATAATGTATTAAAAAAAAAATAAGAGAAAAGAGAATGTAATTTGGTATAAGAAAATAATATATGCACAAGTAAAACCGCATTTGAAAAGTGGATTTCTAGCTAATCGTCTTGATTAAAATGAAAGAAAAGTATATGCATCGTATTTTATTCAACATTATTGCGTATGTAACTTGTGTAGTCACGCATCTTGTGGTCCCGCCCCTCGGGGCTCCAACAACTAATCGAAAAATTATAAATAATGAAATTTGTTGTCAATGAATGCCATTATCGACTAGTTGGGCTACTCACATCACGAACACCCTTCGCTGGAGAACTGCATAATAATGATTCTTCGATAACTTATTATTCTCATTTTTTACATCCAAGTTTCAACCTTGAAATCTCTTTGAACAAACAAAGCAATTAGACGGATAAATTAGGTGTTTCATATCTGTGCAACAAAAATGTAAGTAATAACTTACACACAGGAGTAAACGTCTGTAAAATTGAAAAAAAAGGCCCAGCCTGAATTATGCTTGTGCCGAGCATTGACACGTGGAAGGAGAAGCACTGCAGGGTGAATGTTCATTACTGCGCCTCTTCAGAACCAGATGTTAGAAGCATCATAGCACCACATCACACTGCAATCTCTCTCTCCCTCACTTAAACATGCCGCTTTACCTGAGCAGCTGCTTCGGTGAGACCACACAGTGCTTTGGATGCTGAACTGACTGAGTCTCCAAACTCTGGTAGGTTGCTGTTCTTGGCATTATGGGAAATGCCAGCCATGGCTTCACCCAATACCTGCACACATCATCAAAATGAACATGGCTTTGCTTTAACAGCAGATTAGCTGGAGTTAGGATCTCTACTTGTACCTTTGAGTTTTCCATTACACTGTCAATACAGTCGAAGTAGCCCATGTCATTAACTGCTTCAGTCGGATTCTCCAGCAGTCCTCCAACCGTCTGCACATACACAGCCATAACACACAAATTTTAAGACATCAGGAGCGAGTTAACGTCTGTTTAACCCTTAGAAGTCCGGAACCTTTACTACATTACAATATGCTCTAATAAATAATCTTTAAAACAAAAAGTTTTTTGTGCCCAATGTTTGATATCTTTTTTTTTTTAACAAATATTTTTAATTACATTACACAATAATTCCACAACAACCCTGAAATTGTACAAATTGTACAATTCCTCGAAGTACATTTTGTCTTTTTTTACTGCAAAATCTCATAAATGGACAACGGAACTGAGACTAAATAAAAATCTATAAATCCTAAAAAGCAAAGACCAGGTCAAAACAAGGTTTCTCTCCTTAACCTTATACACCGTTCATACCATTATCACTTTTTGTCACACTGTGCTTTTTTATACAGGGATTTTGAGGGGGGAAAAGAGCCCTTATGACAGGTGTTTCATGTTAAAGAGTTATCTATTCTTTTCACCACTAGATGGCACTTTTGACACAAACAAGAAGTCTAAAAAGATCACATTTCACATCACACAGTTTCTCATTTAAATATGAATTACCTTGCAAATTATGTGTCAAAACGGTTTAAAAATCATTATATTTGAAATCAAAATTAAACAATAATTGGATTGTGTTTTTCGTACGTAATTCAAAACAGACCTTGAAATAGCCACACGCAAGGGTAGGGTAGGGTAAGGACCTCTAAAGGTTAATCACAAAACAATAATATATTTAGAAACATTACTTGTTTGTGAACCCTTTAACGTGAAAAGGTGTAATTCCTAGGTCGATTTTCCCAGCAGTCGCAGACCTCTGAATTATGTCTGACTAATAACAGCGCAGCTTGTTGCTAGGCTACAATATTTATCTAATTTATCTATTGAGACTTGATGAAAACCTTCGCTAGACGAATCCATTCTTGTGCGCTGTTTCAGAGTTTCCTGTGGCTTTGGAGCTTATACATCCCCAAAACATCAGTCACCCGCCTCCATGTTTCATAGTTGGGATGGTGCTCCATTTTGACAGCTTCAATTTTGACTTCATCGCTCCAAAGTTCAATTTTCATTTCATCGCTCCAAATAACTTTGTTCCAGATGTTTGGAGACTTGTCTCTGAGCTGTCTTGGATATTGTAAGCAGCTTCTTTGTGGCATTTGTGTAGTCATGGTTTTCTTCTGGCAACTCGACCATACCACGGCACATTATTTCAGAACGTTCTGTATTTCAGCTGAAATTATTTGTGCGTTTTCCTTTGTATCCCTGACCATTTTTCTGCCAGTTGTAGCAGAAAATAGTTTGGTTTCAACAGAATCCCTCACCTTTCACTTCTTAATAAGAATTTGTACACTGCTGATTGGCATTTCCAGTTCCTTAGATATATTTTTATACCCCTTTCCTGTTTGTACAGTTCAACTACGTTTTCCCGTAGATCATATTTTCTGAAAAAATCACGAAAAAATCAGGACATCTGTGCTCATAAACTTATGAGCACAACTGTATGCTCCGTTCTGGTGTAATAAAAAAGGTAGCTAGTTACGTAACTTCCTTTGAGTTGCAGCCGATTGCTGTCTGTGTTCTAAAATGTATTCCATTAAATTTTACAAATTTGAATTGGCTATATTCTGGCAGGTCATACTGAATTGCTTACAAAAGTGAATACAGTTGTGCATGCAGCAGTTCCAGTTAAGTTGCTCGATTAATACTTACTTCACGTCATGTTTTGCATCTGATTAGGTATTTTTTTGATCCATGTTGTTGTTTTTTTACAACGAGATCACACCAGAGGATGACCACACCATCAGAGTTCGGGTGGTTTACGTTCCACTTGCTCAAACAAACTGTACTAATTGAGCGATTTAACTGTTTTAATTTACAAGTGTGAACACACCCCAAATATTAAGAATTAGATTTTTAGAAGGATATTTAGTCACTGAAAAAAATCTGTGCATTTCATTACAGTTTTCATCGACTACTTTTCATAAAAATGATCCGACTTTAAACTCAAATGCTGCCCACACTTTAATAATGAAATCATCATAGAAAAAACAGAGAAGTAAAGGAGGAATAAAAGCAGCACCTCAAGCTCGCGGAGAGCATTGTCGCACTCCTTCTGTCCCGGAGCCTGCTGGGTACACATGGTGATGAGCTGATTAATGCTGTCTGTCACCGCACTGTCCAGAGAGAGAGAGAGAGAGGCAGAGAGAGAGAGAGAGAGACATTAGGATTAGCTAGCAAAGGAAAGAGCCGTGTGAGATCTGTGAGGAACAGTCCGCCCACGTGTGTTACGCTCTCTCTCTCGCTCACTCGGTGAGGGAACGATTGGGATTTTGGAGGAGAATGAGTGAAGAGTTGCTGTGGCTTCATCCTTCATCATCTCTCCCTCAACCATCTGAGAGCATCAGTGATACCAACAGCTTTGCGATTTTAGATTCCGTTACATAATCGTGCTCATTCTAACCCAAATGTGTAGAACAGCGAGTGTGCTACTTATGTAATCTACTGTCAGTGCGTGATGCACTGCAAGGCTAGCATTAGCAGATGGTTTCACACTTAATTAGCCTAATCATCAAGTAGCAGGATGAAGTCATATTTTCAAAGAAAAAATATGACCTCGACTAAAAAGGGATGGAGAGGGCTTCTAACCGGGCAGCAGCGGCGAGCTGATTCTTGAGGTTTGGAGAGTTTGGGTCAGTGGACAGAGCTTTAGCTGCAAGCAGGAGTTTGCTGGAGGACATAGAGATTGTCTTCAGGTTGGTGACCACTTGAGTTTGGTCTTCTTTAGACTACAGGAAGAGAAAAAAATATATAGAATGTGTTTCAATTTCACCAAAGTCTCAAGACATGGTCCAACTTTAAGTTCCACAATACCTGGGACTGTCCAGCCATGTCCACTCCAGCCTGCAGGAAGTGGTTAAAGTCTTGTCCAAACTTCCCAGAGGCTTTAGCCAAGTCCTGGGTTGTCCCTCGTGACGCCTGGACCAGCTCATTAGCTGATTGGTTTAGTCCAGCTGCTGCCTCATTCAGATTTGCCTGAGCCTCCTGGAAGCTCCTCCCACTCGCTGGGAACTGCACACACATTGGAAAGGGTGATCAGAAGGAGTGCTCCTAATACAAATACTGTGCATCACATACACTTTGTACAAAATAAAAGAAAGAAAGAAAATGTTTGATTTATTTTTATTGGCAGCAAACCTACACACTGCTGCTTTAAAGGAGTGCATTGGTTCTCTGAGCTCGGGTTGTTGCACCAAAATTAACATTTAGATAAAATTGTCACTTAAGTAATGAGTTTATGATCAGATTAAACACTTTTAGATGGCTCCACTTAGAGAGCAGGTTACATCTCCTATGTTATATAATTATCTAGATATAGGAACTACATTAACATGGAACAACCTTGAAACTTTTCATTTTAGTTTGAACTTTCAATGGTATTTATTTAAATATAGTATAACTTGAATATTGGCTTCCACAGTGAGCGGCCAGTACCCAGAGAAAGTTCCAACTTTCATTTCTCTGCAATTTTTCATCTTGACGACATTTTTGTTGTCTTTTCCCCCTTATTTTACAAGCCGACATAATAGTACATTTCATATGAGTCACCTTTCAGGATTCTCAAGCTCAACATACAAAGATACAAACAAATAAATATCCTTCCCTAACCCAAACACCTCACAGTCACTCAACCCTGACTAATACATAAACAACCTTCACCCAACCCCCTGTTTTCAACTAACCAACTCTTTGTGACTGAGAATTCAAAAGTGCAAGTGATGCGTAACGTTTAAAGACTCTCTTAAAGTACGGTACTCGAACTGCTTTTACACGTCAATCCCAAATGATTATAAAAAAATTGTTTTTGTTGTGCTCTTGATGTTTGGCTCTTTAATTTAAATGATCCAACTGACCGTAACCCAATTATCAGTAAATAATATTTGGCTGATATTCAGATCATTTCGAATGACCCAACCTACCGAGGCCTGAATATCATTCATTCATTTTCTAACCTGCTTATTCCCTGCCGGGGTAATGGGAGTCTGCTGGTCCCTAGCGCATATTGAGTGAGTGGTGGGGGTACACCCTCAACAGGTTGCCAGTTCACTGCAGACCCGAATATCATAAAAAAAATAAAATAAAAAAAAAATCAGCTCTTGATGTTCAGATCTTTGTTTCAAATGACCCGACCGACCGCGACCCAAATGTCATTAAAAACATTTTGGGTTTTGCTCTTGATGTTTATATCTTTATTACTAAAAACCTATCCGCCAGCAACACGAAAATCTTTAACCTCTTAAGCCCTAAGGCATATTTTCCGAACATCCTATACCTTCACTATATAAGTCATTGCTCAGCTTTTACAAGGTCTAAACTGCAAATCTTGGTATCAAAATGAAGATATGTTCTTGGGGGGTGGTGTGGATGAGTCAACTTGACAGTCAAGAACACTGGGTAAGAGTAAATGATGTTGAATTGGCCAAAAAATGAACTCATCTGATGAGTTTCATCTAATATCTCCTTATTTTACTTGTAACGAAGCAAATAAACACAATCAATTGTAACCACTACATGTCAAGGACATCTGTAGCAAGTTTGGTGTCCATACTACAAGAAACTAATATTCTGTAAAGGTTTTGATTGAACAAAGTTCAGGTGTAATCCATGTTGGCACAGTTTGGCACAATTTAGCACAATAATTGAAATATGGAAAAAATCTCGTCCAAAGCTTCCGCTACATTCCTGGTCTTCTTTTCTTGCTTACGGGACATGATTTCAGCAAAAAAACTCCTAAGGAAACGCTGTAAAAGGGGGGTTGACGCACCGATACGCTGTCTCCATGCGTAATGCGTAAGCTGCTATTTATACCGCTTCCAACCTTGTAACTTCCCCGTGTGCCCACCCCTCGACCGTCTGTCCAACCCGGGAGCTCTATACCTCGTTGGAAAGCTTAGAATCTTTAGAATCCAATGATATTCACCCTTTTGAGACGGACAGGATCCCCGACGAATGACAGGACACGGAACATGACGAGGACTGCTTTTACGCACGGGGAGTGTTTCCATATTTGGTCATGTTATTCAGGCACAGAGCTACGGAAAAGAGCCAAAATGGAGTTTCCGTGAAGCTATAGACCAGATAAAACAATAAAAGGACTTTTATCGCTATGGAAATAACTTTTATTGAAAAAACCGGCAAAAGTAAGACAAGATTTACACGCTTGCTTTGTTTTTGCTGATGTTTTTTTCGGGGAACTTTTGCTCCTTGCTCTGAAATACTTTGTGCAATGTAAATGAGTTGCATATCACTGGATTCTGCTGGTTGTTAGCTTTCATTTGATGCAAACGAATCAGGCAACCATGAAAAAAAGGCATCTGAATTTCCCATTTAACCAAAGGACAGCTTTAGTCAAAGCATGTGTGAGTGATCTTGGTTATAGAAGTATTTATGACGACAATAGGAGAATCAGTCTGTATTGGAAGCAGCAACATGGCCTCGGGAACTCACTTTATCAGAGAGCAGCTTCTTGCTGGCTTCTCCAACAGTCCTGATGGCATTATCCACATCTCTCTGTCCTGGCAGGCAGTTGACAGAGCGGTTCAGAGCTTGAGACACAGCTTTAGCCACCTGAGAACACACAAGTACTCCATCAGCAGAGGATTTCGAGTGCTTCTCTAGGTTCTCTAATCATTGATGTCACAGCAAACCAAACCTCCCATTAGCAAATAAAAGAAGGCTTTCAAGTTCAACCCAGGAGTGCCCATATTTAACCTGGGCTAGACGTTGTTGGCTGTCAGGGTCTCCTGGTTTGGCGATGGCTCTCTTGGTCTCTTCGATCAGGCTGGCAGATTTGTCCATCACATCACCAGCGCAGTCCAGCATGGCATTACGTGCATGAGGGTCTTCAGTGTTGGCGGCCACGCCACGAGCAGCTGAGGCCAAGGAACGCAGAGCTTGAGCCACATCACGAGCCGCCATACCTGCCCAGAGGGAACAGGGATGGAGAAATCTAGGTGATTAAACATGAAACACTCGAATAGTTACTGTATAGGAGAATGTAGAGAGACGTTACATTTGCACTGGCCATTAATGAATTCAGTTTCTTTGCTGAAATATTAACAGATAGAAGGAACCTAGTCTAATTTGTTCTCAGGCTAATGTGCTTAAAAGGAACAGGTTGTTTTTTAACATAGGCTCATTCTATTTTTCCCCTGAGACAATAAGAAGTGTTTCAGTTTTGGGAAAAATTGGTATAGCATAGATCACCAGACCAGGAGCTCTTCAGTTCTAGATTATTCGTATTTTCCATCTCAACTCTTGTTGATTCCCTGTGGAAAATTCTGAAGTGACAAGTTGAGCATGACTCTCCATCCAGCACCCAGGCTCTAAAAGAGGTTGTTTTTTTTAAGAATTGATAAAGATAGATGTTGCAAAATGTCACCAACTTGTTCATTCCATGCCTAGAAGACTGGCTGGTGTCCATAAAATCATGGTGTATTAATTTTTACTTGTATCGATCTGAGTAAAATTGAAGATTTTGTGATCCAGGTTAGATTATTAACCTCAAGTTAATGTTATGGAGTTAAACAAGTGTTGAATAAAAAAGTTTGGAAATTATTCTTTTGTTCATTGAACCACTGTTCATTTGTACCTCACTGCTGACAAAAATGTGCTTTATAATTAAATTAATATAATTAAATGTTTACTTTTAGGGGTTTGCTGGATCCTTCAAATAAGTTCATGTTTCTGGAGGTCGGTGTGTTACAGTACCTGTGTAGTTCTCATTGCCTTGAGTGGCTTCACTGAGGAGCTGAGCAATAGCAGAGCTCACAGCTTTAGTGCTTGAACCCAGATCCTGAGAACACTTCTCCAACTACAAACACATGCCACAGAACCTTGTTAAAGGAATCACATGCATTCATTCTTTACACTTTTAACCAATCTTGACTCACTGTTTCTCCAGGTAAGGGTCTGAGTTTGCCCTCGGTGGCTGAAGCTTTGGCTTCCTGCATGTCCCTCTCCAGCCCCCGTACCATAGTGAGAGCATTATCAATCTCCAGTGGACCACATGCCTCCTGGGCCTGAAGCAGAGGCAAGCATTCATGACACTGACTGGATATACTGACATTTGACCTAGAGCTCCTGTTCTGAAATAAAGATATAATTTTCTAATGTGAAATATATTAATTCTAACGTAATGTCTGACAAAAAAAAAGATTTATTCTAGGCCTTTTTGACTGTATTCGATGGGTCCATGAACACGGAGAGGAAGTGAAGCGGGAGAGAAAGTGGAGAAGCTGGGAAATGATCTGTGAGCGTGAATCAAACTCTTGTCGCTCTGCGTAACCGACATGTATACATGTTGAACTCGCCAACCACTACACCCACTGAGACCTTTTGCTCGTTTGACTACCCTCCCATTAAACAACTTTGATACTGAAGTCAATTAAAAGAAGAGGAGAGAAAAGAAACTCAAGCTGCTTCAAGGCCATATTATACTGCTGCAATACCAGAGTAACACACCGTCAGGCACCGCACAGTTAGGTCACAGTTTTGTCAAACAGCGCCCTCTTAATAATTAAGACTCAAGCACAGAAGGTGCATAGAACCCTATTGTAATTGCACCGATTATTAAATATTTGGGAAGGGATTTTGGAGGGATTAAATGTGTTCTAAAATGCATAAAATTTCGTACACCAGTCAAAAACTAGTAGAAATGTACGTCTGGTTGGGGTGTGAAAAGTGGGTGTGGCAAAATGGCTGTATAGCACCACCTAATGCGTTTCAGCTTATGGTGTGCGATGAGTTTGTTGTAGGCAAATGATATATATAGGGCATCAAGATTTAAATATAAGCTTTATTGATCGCGTTTCTGAAATCATCCAAAAGTGTCTGGCTTCAGACTTTCACTCCTATAAACATAAAACTGCTCAGAGTAAAGAATTATTGTACTTGAACCTTTTTTAAATTGTCAATACCTGTTATGAATCTTATGTCAAATGAATTTACGCATATATGAAAGTCATGTGTCGCATGCCATCCAACAGTTGTGCTAGATGCGCACCCAGAGCCTTCTTAAATCGCCAGAAACTCATAAATTTTGCAAAAAAAAAACTCTGAAAATGACCACTTTTGCACATGTCGTCCTTTAACAAACTCCAAACTCCACCCGTTTTATATTAAGACAGATGGGCTATTAAATTGCAAAGCTTTATGGCAATGTGTACACAGCAGTGAAAAGACGATATTTGAGAAGAGGTTGTTCGAATTCAGTCAATGTATGCAAATTTTGTCAATTACATTAACAGTTATAGTGCGGCCAGGCAGCCACATAAAATGCAGCTTTTAACATAAGATACATATTTTTATTAATTTGGACAAATGTGACAAAAAATATCAGCCCAAAGACAAACAGAAAAATATTCTTACTCATAGCGCCACCTGGGGGTCATGACACATAATGGTGTTTTAATTATTTAATTTGTCTGTAAGGTTCAGTAATTTTTACAGTTCTCACTAGAAAACATATCCAAAATAGGAATTGGTCAAAGTGCATATTGCAGCAAACTGGCCGATGAGAGGAAATGAAGACAGAGGTGATGTGATGAGCACTTTGATCGCTACTCTGAGCTTTAATTAGAGAATTAGACTTGCATTTATGGTTTGAGTTAGAGGTTTGGGTAAAGGTAAAGTCTGGGCAGCCACTTGGTCGTCCTATAACCAAACTGTTGGCTGTCCGATTCTGCCGTTGTGGTGTGAATGTGGAGTGGTGGAATGAATAGTTCTCCCAAAATTGTAAAGCCTCTCTTAGAGCGTCTGGAAAAGCACTTTAGTCTTTAAACATTGGAGTATGCCGTTTACAACTGTACAGTGCCCAAATGTGCAGTGCCTAAGGAGGCCCCACTCTGGCATTGCAATTGGATGCTATTTATTATAAATATTTACTTTGAAATAAGTAAGAAATGTGATTAAGGTAAATCAAGGCTGTGCTACCTTCTGAGCAGCTGTGCGGAGTTCTGCCAGGGCATTGGCCAGATTCTTTGCACACTGACTGAGCTGCATGGCTGACGCTTGGTCACTGATAGTGGGAACCGTAGCTTTGGCTGCAGTCACCATTTTTGCTCCAGGCTGTAAAAGGGAAAAAGACAGTATGAGCAGAACTCATGTGCATTTATTCTTGTTATTACAAAGAACAAAACTGAACGAAATGCTATGGGAGAAGAGTATGAACGGTGTTGAGACCTGCAGGAAGTTCTGGCTGGCACCGATCAAAGCGAGCTGAGCACTGGGGCTGTCGGGTTGAGCCTGGCTACTCCTCAAACCTTGAACCAGCTGAGGGATCTGATCTGCCACCACCTGCACAGCACAAAATCATCCCATCAGACATACTTTTGTGCATCAAGTTACCCAGTTATATAAAACAAAGAAAGCCTTTCATGCAAAAAGTAAATATATGATGCACTGGTATTAAGAAAGCCAATTAGTCCTGGATAAAACCATAGGGTACTGCTGGTGCCCCAGCTCCATTAGAGCAGAGCTGCATTCATAATTATTTTAGGCTTCAAATTACCACTCTGTGTCAGTTTTTTGTTATATTTCTAAATTTATTATGGTATACACAAGGCACAGCATGCAAAATATATGGAAAATGTTCACTAGTTTTAATCGACACAATCATCTTTTAACATTCATTGCGTTTGCCTTGGAAACATCACACAGAGCTAACTATAACCTTCCAGAAACAGGAAGTGGTTGCTGCCATAACGCCCACCTTGCAGCTTTGTACTAGTTGTTGCTGAGCCGCTGGGTTCTTGTTGGAGGAAGCTGCATGTTGGGCAGCGGCAATCGTCTGCGTGGCGGCGGCTGCAGCCTGTTTTGCTGCATTCTGTCAAAAAGAACAAATGATTTTTGATCACATGGTTTAACCTGTGCAATATTTCTAGCAGCTAAGTGTATGTCTTGATACAACGACTGATTTGTTTCTGTAACAAGTTGCATGGCTTTCTTAAAAGTCTAGCTCGAGCCTATCTAAGCAGTCTGTTCTTGCATTATATTCCAACTCGATCTCTTCGATCACAGAGAGGCTATTAGTTGGCCCTAAGATACTAAAAGTCACAAGAGGCAGAAGGGCATTCTTACATCTAGCACCAAAGCTCTGGAACAAACTCCTTCATAATTTGCTCTGCCAATTTAAATCAAGAATAAAAAGCACATCTTCAACCAAGCTTTTGATTAAAATGTTTAGATAAAATATATACACTATTGAGTTAAAACACCTAATTGTACTTCTGCCTCTACCACTCCACTAACTATTCTCTCTGTTTTAGTCTTTTTTCACAGGTGATGGCCAGTGACCAGCTTTTTTTACCTGGCTTGATTCCTCCTGTGAAGCAACTGCCCACACCTCTTTGTGTGTAGTAGCATGTAACCATCTTGTGTAGCTCCCTATGTGAATAGTAATTGCTAGTGTCAACTTTTCATCCGGGAGCCTCGGCATTCCCACACATCTAAATTGTGCACCGATGTTGTTAGGGCACATTCACAAGCCATTGGGCCAGTGCTAGAGTGATAGACTAATCTCAATATAGACAAGGAGTCTCAATTCTTCACCTATAAGACATAAGGCTAGTGTGATGAAACACAAAGATTATGAGTTTGAACCCAAGGAAAAGCAACAATTGACCCAAATTTTCAACCCTTGAAAGGTAAGTTGCTATGGATAAAAGCCAATATGCAACGCAATATATGTTTAATTATGTTGCAGTGTATTTGTTTTTTGCTTTTTTGTTTTCGAGCTACAGCCACCAAACTTGGCCAAGACATCCAAATGGGTCTCAAAAAACCGGACTCAAACTAAGATCTGTGTGTGACGGTATGTCCAGCTACCCAACCACCGAAGAGGACAACAATGGGGGCAAATTTGATATATTAAAACCATCACTGCCAGTAGAATTTGCCAAAACTTTGTGTCTGCTTAAGATCAATAAAGGAGGCAAATACTCATATTATTTTAGTTTAAGTAAATGGTGTAAAAATCAGACTGGGATATATAAAAAAATGTAAAATGGGGATCATTTGGGATGTTTGAAATAGGGATGATAGTTGAAAATAATTATTATGTAATTTGTTCTAGAACAAGGCCTAGAATCAAAGTGCTTCAAAATAATATTTTGTTGCTCTGCGTCTGGATATTTTGGAAAAATGTTATGAAGCATGTAAATGGAAGAATGTATGGCTCCTTTGGGGAAGAAACTAAAACAAACACAAGTTAGCTTGGAATGATCCAAGTTGATGAACCATTTGTTGTACAGTGCATCCGGAAAGAATTCATAGCGCCTCACTTTTTCCACATTTTTTTTATGTTACAACTTCATTCCAAAATGGATTAAATTAATTTATTTCCTCAAAATACACACAATACCCCATGTGAAAAAAGATTTTTTGAAATTGTTGCAAATTTATTAAAAATAAAAACCTGAAAAATCACTTGTACATAAGTATTCACAGCCTTTGCTCAATACTCTGTTGATGCGCCTTTGGCAGCAATTACAACCTCAAGTCTTTTTGAATATGATGCCACAAGCTTGGCACAGTTGTCTTTGGGAATTTTTGCCCATTCCTCTTTGCAGTACTTCTCAAGCTCTATCAGGTTGGAGGGGCAGCGACGGTGTACGGCCATTTACAGATCTCTCCAGAGATGTTCAATAGGATTTAGGTCTGGGCTCTGGCTGGGCCACTCAAGGACATTCACAGAGCTGTTGTGAAGCCACTCCATTGATATTTTGGGTCATTGTCCTGCTGGAAGATGAACCGTTGCACCAGTCTGAAGTCAAGAGCACTCTGAAGCATGTTTTCATTCAGGAAGTCTCTGTACATTGCTGCTTTCATCTTTCCCTCTATCCTGACTAGTCTTCCAGTTACTGCTGCTGAAAAATCCCAACAGCATAAACACTGTTGTGATGGTATTAGCCTGGTGATGAGCAGTGCATGGTTTTCTCCAAACGTAACGCCTGGCATTCACTCCAAAGAGTTCAATTATAGTCTCATCAGACAAGAGAATTTAGTTTCTTGTGGTCTGAGAGTCCTTCAGATGCTAATTCCAGGCGGGCTGCTATGTGCCCTTTACTAAAGAGTGGCTAACACCTGGCCACTCTACCAAACAGGCCTGACCATACAAGCAGAAATGTTTCTCTAACCTTCCCCATCTTTGTGCCTCGAGACAATCCTGTCTCTGAGGTCTGCAGACAATTCCTTTGTCTTCATGATGGGTTTGTGCTTTGACATGCACTGCCAAACCTGCGACCTTATGTAGACAGGTGTATGGCTTTTCAAATCATGTCCAATCAACTGAATTTACCACCGGTGAACTCCAATAAGCTGCTGAAACATCTCAAGTATGATTAGTGGAAACTGAATGTACCTGAACTCAATTTAGAGCTTCACGCCAAAGGCTGTGAATACTTATGCACATGTGATTTTTCAGGTTTTGTATTTGTAATAATTCCAATCTGTTTTGGAATAAGGTTGTAACATAAAAAAATGTGGAAAAAGTGAGGCGCTATGAATACTTTCCGGATGCACTGTAAATACTGCCTGAGGAAGAGCAGAAGGGGCAGAGGAAGAACAAGAGAGTAACCAGGCACTGATCCAGCTTAACCCAGTCGTGTAATTTAAATAAAACTTCTGGAAATTATTTCTGATTTGACTATACGATTTTACATTTTAGTTTGCAAAAACAGGACTTAACAATGAGCTACAGCTGCTAGTTCAGGGCTCTTTTGTCAAATATTGTAAAGAACGGAAATAAAAAATACATTTTACAAGTAAAAATGCTTAAGCATGTGTTTCCTAATCATCAAAGCTTCATCAACTACATCCACCTTTTACTTTTCAATTTCTTATGTGTTTTATGTAGTATTTGTATTGTGCTGCTATGTAGTTTTGACAGTAATATTTAGGTTTATTTATAGACATTTTTAAAATTGGTGTTCCTTTAACGTCGTCAGAGCAAGGCTGTTTAGCACCATTTTAATCTGCCGGCAAGTTCCTGAAGTATTTTGGCTGACAAAAGGAATGTTCTGGCAAGCTGCTGATAGGCCAGGCAGCACTAAAGATTGCAGAGAAAGACTGGTATGATGAAAACAAACATTAATCCATCACAGTTCTACATTAAGTACTCCATTGCGGAAAAACAGCTTTGTGGAGCATGTGCCTCGCAGGTTTGTATGTTAAACTGCACTTCTCAGCTAAAGTAACTGTGCTCTGTACAAACTTGAGTAGTCTTCTTCGCTTTGCCTAAAGCAGAGGTCAAATTAATGAAAAGTGTGAGATCCTTTAAAACTCCAGCTACTAGATATTAAAGCATTGGGGTTCGAACCTAAGATCTTGCTTTTCTGATCCATGGAAAGCTATATGTCTTTGTTTTTGTGTTTATATATCTGCACATGACTATTTCTAATAGGTAGCTGGTTGTTTCCAGACAAATTTACATGATAGAAGAGGCCAGTAGAACACTAACTTTTCAGAATCAGATTTTCTTTCACTAGAGTCCATCTGAACCTGGCCTGAGGAAAGACTCAAAAGTGTGCGATTACGGCCTCACCTCCAGTTTGTTGACCAGTCTCTTTTTAATTGCATTCTGAGCTGCAGCGTTGGTGGCCATGCGTAATCCTTCAGCAGCCTCCCGGAGCTTCTGCTGCTGCTCCTCGCTGTCTGGATTCGCCGCTGCACCCTTAAGGGACACACGATCATTCAAAATGTTTAATTTTAAGTATTCTCACTCGCTTTCATTGTTTGTCTGTTGAAATAGAAATGTCTAATACTTCTATGGCTCTGTACAGCAAGTGTACCTAACGTTCCCACTCAAAAAAACGATTTTACTTTGGTGTGATTTTGTGGGGGGTGTCAGACCTGCACGAGGCTCCTGTGGACAAGAAGATCATTCAATTCTGACTTAAAAACGCCTGCAAATTGTGTATCTCACCTTCGCAGCTTCCACCATACGGGCTGTGGCATCGGCCAACAGTTTGGCAGCAGACAAGAGTTTGCGGGAGTTCTCCAGATCACTTTCACCCTCTGCATCTGCCTTGATGGCATTGACCAGGTCTGAGGTTGCCTGTGCCAGGATTCGAGCCTGACGCACCATCTCTCCTGCACAGACAGAGTGTTGTTAAGATCTTCCATAGACAGAAATTAACACGTATTATCATTACAAGACAAGTATTATGAAACAACAAAAACAGGGTTTGACCATGTCAAATTTAAGACTTTATAAGACATACATCATCCCTATGCTCATAAACAAACTGCCATAAATTAACTATAAAATGTGAAATCACTGTGAAACAAATGGTGCATATGTAAAAATATAAATAATGAGAGAAAAATAGAACAAAACGACTAAATGCACTCCACCAACATCTTATAAAGATTTAAAAAAATTACTTTTGAGAGGTCTTTGTTAAATTTCTCAGAAGTGTCGGAAAATTAAGACCTGTGAAAAACCTAGAACTGTTTAAGACCTTGAACAGAGAATTCAAAAAGGCCAAAATTATTATTATTTTCTTATTTTAGACTTGTTAAGACCCTGTGAAAACCCTGTAAACCTTAAGTTTTACTCTTTGAGGGCCTTTAAATTTTGGCAGATCCTGAAGCTGACACTGGGGGAATGATCAAACCACACAATGTCACTTTCACTTTAATTACACATCAAAGAAAGTTACAAGATAACAAAAGTACAAATATTCTTGCAGTTTCAAAAACATTAGCTAAAGCCAATTGTTTCAGCTCAAAATCTCAATCAGGACTTCGGTTCCCAGTTCATTTTGCAGGCCCAATCTTTTAAATCCTAATAGTTTTGCTTATCTCTTCTTTCGTGTTTCACAGTTTTTGATGAATTTCCATATTTTTTTCTTCTCACAGCCAGTTTTTTCTTTGCAGATGCACAAACCTCTACAAAGATCTGACCACTTTTCTTAAGATACCAGTTTACATCTGACTCAAGTTTTTATGTTCACTTGCCAGGTGATTAGACAGAAAAACATCTCTTTGGTCCAATTCTTTCATTTAAACGACTAATACTATGATGCATCAAAAATGCTTTTTTTACTTGCTCTACAACCACTTAATCGACATCAAATGAAAAAGTGCCAACATCAACTCTGGCAAACCTGGAAACATTTCAATTGGTGACATTTTCTGGATCAGATCAAAGGGTTTACTGTACCCGCGTCTCCCATGGAGCTAAAGATGTTGTCTGTAACATCCAGGATGCGGTCGGTGGCCTCTCCATGCCGCCCAATAGGCTGCCCTCCGCTGGCATATTGTCGAATGTGCTGCAGCAGCTCGTTAAGTGCCTGAGTGACACCTGTAGCTGCCACGCCCACCTGTTTCAGCAGCTGCTCGTCACTGGTGGCCCCGTGTGATGCCTCCACACAGCCCTCAACAGACTTAGCCACCAGTTTGCCTGCCTCGATGAGCTGCTCCTGGCACACGGGCGAGCTGATGGTCGGCGCCACAACCTGAAAGCCAGAAGAATCCCTCATTCCTGCACACTTTAGGGTTTTAAAAACAGAAGTGATTGGATTTGCACTCACCCGTGTGCAGGCCACCAGCTGAGAGGTAGAGAGGGCACACTGGGTGGCTGCAGCTATTACACGGTTCTGCTGAGCAGAATCCTCTGTTTTCTGAGCCACGTTTTTGGCCTTTAACACTAGAGCTGCTGCTGCATTCGCCACAGCCTTTGCCAACTGCATCAGCATGTCCTGATCAACAATAAACAAACATGACACAAACAGGTTACTTCCAACTACTTTAATATATATGTGCTTAAACATTTTGAATCAACTGGATATTTATATACAAAATTAAATTGCGTTTGGAATTTAATTGTAGATTGCATGAGTGATGTTAAAAAAAAATAGATTTTACTTATTGGGACCTGAGAATAAGAAAGGATCTCTAAAAAAAAAAAAAATAGCGTCTTGCATGACAGAATGAGCTCAGGACTAAAAACGAGCGCTGAAATTCTGGGTTATTCTGAGTAGTAGCCACTAAACGAAACAAGACGTATTAAGGACTGTTCACAAAAGGTATTGATTCTTTTGTATAGATCCCTGTATGCCACCTTTTCAATAAGGAATATATTTCTTTACCAGCCATTGCTTCATCTCAAATTATTTCTTTCAAAACATCCAACACATGTTCAAACAGAGGTTTTTTAGGTATTTCAATAAGACAAAGTGTTTTCCAATGATGAACCAACACGCCCACAGCAATGATGACATGCTATTTATTTTTTTCAATAAAAAAAGTTGCTGTATCCATATGATTCTAGACCTCTGTGAATGCTTCGAAATGTTAATAAAACCAACTAATGGTTTAAGAAATGGCAGGACTATTGTGGTGTCCGTGTCGTTTTAAGAAACTTTTTAGATTGCAAAGCTCATTGCTTCATCCAACCTTTTTCTAGGATCAGAAACCAAGTCTCAAATCCTCTTTTAAACTCGGAAACAATCCCAGTATAAAGAACACTACTTAAATAGCGGTTTTATTTCCTTTTTACGGGGCAGCCCGTACTTTCTGTATGCTCTATGTACCACATTAGAAACGAAAGCAAAAGCTGACTTGACAACAGCTTTTGCTTCCGTTTAGTCTGGATGTACATTTTTCACTGTGATTGAATAAAGGTTGATAAACTCGGAGACATTTATGTAAAACATCTTGAGGTTTGTCTAACGTGCTCCATTTATTAACCACGTTTGTTAAAATAAATAACACAAAAACCGATAGGTTTCTTGTTTCTGATACTGACACTGTTGTACAGAATTTATATTTAAAGAAAAACAATTTCAAATAGTATCAAGAAAACTAAAGGACGGTGAGGACTTCTACTTTAGACTCTACTGCTCAAAAACCTTGACCCTAATGAATAAATATTTTCACATATTCCTCATCCTCCTCAATGCTCAACATGGGGGAGCATTGTTATCTGTAAAATAATCAGAAATCAAAGCTTACATTTATATGCAAACAACAATACGGATAGAGTTTTCTGTACCCTTAAATACATTTTAAAAAGTAAATTGTTTGAAAAAGATTTCTTTCAGTTCAAATTCACTTTGTTTAAATTGTTTACTATGAATTCATAAAAAGAAACAGTGTTGTTGGTAACCCTCTTCAGAATGATTTCCGTTAAACTTCACAATTCCCAAAAGTGTTAAACCAGCCCAGATAAGCGCTCTGTCCAAATAAGGTCATGAAAACATGCAGATGGCTATACAGTAGACTTCCCTTTCAGTTGAAGTGTGTAAAGAATGATAAGACTTTCGAAAGCAAACTCTGAACCCAGAAGATTTCTGCAGAACACAATCGCAAATGTTTCAGAACATTCAGAAACATATAAAAAAAACAAGATCTGACAAACAGTATCAAAATAGTGAAACATGTTTCCAGAAGTCTCATAGTAATAAATGTATTAAAAAAAAGAAAATACAGCAATTCTTTTAATAACCGAAAATTGACTATCCCTTTTACACCATGGTGACTTGCCAACGTACACATAATAAAGTTATAAATAATATCTGGGTTGATTACATGACTGAAACGATGAAAGCAGCAGGTGGTTTTTCAGTTAACCCACAACTCTGTGACTTACCAAATTATTTCATATTAAAGATGGTTTACCTGAACTGACCTACCCCCATGAAAACGCTAAAATAAACCATTAATCTGGAAAGTTTGTTATTCGTGAGTTGCTATGGTTACCAATAACTTATTCTGAAATGATTCTTCAGATTGTTTAGTTTACGTTTATATTACGTATATATAAAGTTATCAAGTTGGGGTTTCTCCTCCGAAGAGTAATTTTATGTTCATTTTGTTTAATTTTATACTATATTTGTTTTACGCTTTGCTCTCCCCTGTAACTCTCACATTTTATGGGTTAAATTCATGTTCTTGGTGTCATTGAAAAGGTAACCCTTTCTAGTTTAACAGCAAAAAGTAAGGAACTGGACACCTTAAACAAAACTAAAGTTATAGATTCACAAACTTTGTAGAATGTATCCTTTCCTACATTTTTTTTTTTTTTTAATAAGTGAATGCTTGAGTCCCTGATTTGACAACACTGAATAGAAGACACAACTGTGGACCAACAGATGACCAAAATCTGTCAAAATGGAGCTGGAGTGATTTTGGAGCTGGAGTGATTTCTGGAGTGATTTTGATAAGACAAAGTCCAGGCGGGCACCATTGGCACCTGGTAACCAAATGAACAAATTGATGTACATTTGCATTTTTTAAATACAAATCAATACCACTAGATAAACACCAAACATTTTAAAGAAATTTTAAATGAGATGACTGACCCGTAAAAATATCATTTAATTTTCGCATCGAATGCAAGGTAAAGTTTTTTTTTTGTTTTTTACCTTTGTGGAAGGAGCATGTGTTTGTCTCATTTGCGCAATGACTGTGGCGGCGGCGGCCAACAGACATTTCACGACGTGCCAGACAAGCTACCAACTGTCCACAGAGCAGCGCACTGAATGCAGAAAAAGCAGCGAGTTGCGAAGAGGCACATCTGCAAGTCTCCTTCAGAGTACAACATACTGGTAAACCGCACACAATGCCAGGTTTCCCAGTAACTGAATTAAACAGATACCAGATTTGGTTTCCAGTTCATGTTTAGTTCAAAGCATTCGTAAAATGTAAAAATTGTTTATGTTTTTAATCTTAGCTCACTTTTTGTATTTATGATTTATTACTTGCACATTGGACATTGTGAATTCCTTGGACTCTTGTAGAAGTGATCATTTTGAAGAGTTTTAAACATTTAGACATTTTTTTTCAATTTAAAAAACAACATATGCATATAAAATAATAAATATAAATAATAAATGTTGCATATAAATATTTATCTGTTTACTACCTTGTTAATTCATTGTTGATATTCATTGTGAGAAATAATTAACATGATCAGTGTCTTTGCAGAGATGAATATCCTTCATTATTAATAAATTCAGAAGAGGGTATCAAAGTGGTAGCCCTTTGCATTAATCAGTACCCAGGAAGTAGCTCTCGGTTTCCAAAAGGTTGGTGACTCCCAGTCTAATCAGCTTCCAATGAGCAACAGCGACATGTGTGCAGATATAGAACAACAGCTCTATATCAGCGCACATGTCTCTGTGTTTGCGTCTCCGAGCACGTTGGCCGAAATACATGCAGGATGGGCATCAGCACGCAAGAGAAGCCTTCTCGCAGGAGAACTTGCAGGCACATGTGCTTGCATCAGTCTGCTGTATGCAGACAGCAGCAGTGAATTATATTTAGTTCGTTTAAGAACAAGGTATAGACCTGCTCTATAGCAACACTTCTGTTGTGATATGGACATGACGTGTAAAATAATAAATAAATAATAAAGTGATGTGTTCTGAATAATGACTATAGTTATATGTCATTTTTTTAATCGCAATAAACCAGTCTGAGGGTTTAGCACCGTCCTTGCATACAAAGCTGTGCAGTGTTTTTATCCGTTTATTTTAATTACTAGAGTATGGTAATTTGGAAATGCTAACTATAAATGTTTCTTCTGTTTAGTAAATGCTGTCTGATGACTGCTGTATTTATAATAGTTAATAATTAATCTATATATATATTATATATAACGTTTAAGTTTAATTTATTTTTACTTATATTAAGTTCTTATTTATTTTGTGCAGTTTAAGTCACTGTTTAATAAATGATGATGTTTG
The DNA here is from genome assembly GCA_007224835.1 of Danionella cerebrum. Lineage (NCBI taxonomy): Eukaryota > Metazoa > Chordata > Actinopteri > Cypriniformes > Danionidae > Danionella > Danionella cerebrum. Next base: position 23,310 of record SRMA01026373.1, read on the forward strand.
TTTAAAAGTGTTGTGCATGCACTTATTCGTGTAATATTTAGCAGAAAACAAAGGGGAAATCTTCCTGATATCAGCACTAAAAAAACCCTGACCTCTAAACATCGGCAATAGTAAACCAATATCGGTCGATCTCTAGTACAGACCATCAAATGTCTCCATCAAAGAGAAGAAAACCAGAGTTTTAACAACAAAAGGACAGAAATTAAAAAGCCTTCTTTGTGCAGCAATATCCTCAAACCACAGAGGTGAGGACAACAAAGATCCAGAAATTAAATATTCATCAAAACAAAATGTTTATCAAAGGCGTCATTCGTTACTCAAGTAAAAGTATTGATACAATGGTTTAACAACACCTCTATAGAAGTGGAAGTATTAGAAACCTGTGACAAGTAAAAGTATAAAAGTACTCATGTCAAAAGTAAAAGTGAAAAGTAATGTGAGAAATATTTATACATTTGCCAAAATGACTTGTGCTGAAAACTGAGCAAATTGTAGTTTAAATAAAGTTAAATGTGCAGAGTGCAAAAATGTAACACAAATAATGATAACACGGCTCAAAAATGCTGACAGTAAAGAGCCGTTCAAGTCGTGACTAGTCGTCCAGAAATGTAGAAATATTTCAGAAAGCCAGTGGCCAAGATACACCTGTAGTGTGGATGTGTGCAGTTCTTTCAAAGGTACAATTTATCAGAATGCTTTTATCTTTTTGACAAAGCCATAATTAAACAGTATTCATTTTTAAAATGTAGAAAGACAATTAAATATAACAAAACATAAAATAAAAGTATAAAACATAAATACGCCAGAAAGTATAGATATTTTCTCTAGGAATTCTCCTAGATAACAAGGTATTGGTACTTTGTAACCGGACATCTCTGACATTTTTAAAGACACAATTTTTAACACATTTAAATGTTGACGGCATGCAAGTGATAAATGTCAAACAGTAATGGTTGAAAATACAATTAAATTTAATCTAAAAACCCTGGTATTGGATATGTGAGTAAAATGATACCTCAATGTGCAGTTAAACATATTGTTACTACTGTTCTTGTAGTTTAGAACCAACTAGTGTTTATTTGAAACAGATTCTCTCTATAGCGAAAGAATTAATTGGCTGTAATAAAGAAAACAGTCATGCAAAGACAAAAAAAAAAAGATGATGATGAAATATGACGGATTTCATTGTAGAGGTGCGACCCATCACCACACCATGATTGCATTAAAACGCTGTAATCATCGCTTAATTAATGTGTTAATGATTTCCGTGTTAGCATGATTGAGGAACATGAATTGCTTATTCTATGTGGTGTTACCAGCATTTGACTATAGCGCATCCGTCTGGAGTGTGTGAACACTGCTTTTCCTACAGACTGATGAGAACACAGGTTAATGCGTCAAGGCCTCCGTGAGCGCATCTGTGCTGTATGTGAATGTGCTTGTGACACCTGGAAGTGCTGGTCGGCGTCAGATTCTCCGATGTGCTGCAGGAGTTCACCGCTGGCCTGACCCACGTTACCAGCTGCTTGCAGGAGGTTCTGCCGAGGCTGAAAACACAGGGTTTAGAGTATTAGCTGGGTCAAGGGTACAATAATTAAAAAAAAAGACCTCTACAGCTGTTGTTCCCTCTCTAGATAAAATAGATAATAAAATAATTCTATTTAGGTATAATTCCATTTTACTTTTTTAACTCTATTTTATCCACTGACCAAAAAAGGGGAACATACTGAGACAACTTCCGGAAATAAGCTAAAATAAAAGCTGCAAGCAGCAATTAAAGGGTTCTTGCACCTCTGCCTGCATTGCCCCTTGGTGTATTATTGTTGGACAAATTAATATTTATTAGATTGTTCGTTAAAGAGACAGAGAGAGACACACAGAGAGAAAGAGAGAGAGAGAGCGAGAAAGAGAGAGAGAGAGCGAGAAAGAGAGCGAGAGAGCGAGAAAGAGAGCGAGAGAGCGAGAAAGAGAGCGAGAGAGAAAGAAAGAGAGAGAGAGCGAGAAAGAAAGAGAGAGAGCGAGAAAGAAAGAAAGAAAGAAAGAAAGAGATAAAAAGAACAATGTGGATAGCGCAGAAGAGTGCTTGTGTTTCATGTGTTTCCTTTTAAATAATTACATCTGATAAAACATCCCTGGCACACAGAGACATTTTTGTCCACCGTTCCTTGTTCATCTTTGTCGTATTAGTCAGCAATGCCCGCAAAAAAAAGAAGTTTGCTAAAAGTGTTGTCAAGATGTTCTTTTTTTATTTAATTTAACACCTCCACCGTTTGACACTTGCAGTGAAATAGTCAGTTATTGGGTAGGTTGTTCTTGCAGATAGAAACATCCTGGTGCTTCCTCTTCCAAATGCTCCTCAAGCCATGTTTACATTTAGCCGTTTAGCTACATTTAGAGTTTTTTTTTTCCAAAACATAAAACATTACATGACGAGCCATGGTAAAATTAACGAAACATGTAAACATTGCATCCATTTACCTGAACAATTATCCACAGATTAAACATATTCACATGAATTTCTCTCACAAGGGAAATTGAACACCCGAACAGCATTTTGAAGATTTATAAATCAATATATGAGCAGTGCTTTGTACCTCTGTGCTGGAGGGTTGAGCAGTCTTGAGCATATCAGAGACGGCGGATGCAAGATTCTTAGCAGCACCCAGGAGCTGCTGACCATTTCCTCCCTCATCCTCCATCAGGGCAGCCAGTAGCTTAACGCCCTTGGACATCTCTGTCAGGTTTGAGGAGATAGTGGTGACGGCGCAACCAACAGCTGTGTAGTCGGTCTCTGCTGGATCACCTGAGTCAAATAGTCAAAAAGACACAAATGTTAGTCATAAAGGGGTCTGGCACTCTATTAAAGAGCAGTGTTTAATTTGCCGTGCACACATAGTTTAATCTCTTAAGCCTTGAGATACGACTGATGGTGTGTGGAGGCAAACAGATGTAATCTGAAGAAAGAGCTCATTACAAAAGTGTTTCAAATTTCATACATTTACTTTAAACACATTCTGAAATAGCAGTGGAAAACAGAAAAAAAATGGGAATTCCATGTTGCCACTAGGTGGCGCTATATTGGACACTGTAGGTTAGTATATAGATGTGTTCAGACATAGACTCTTAAAATGCATGGGAAGTTTGAACCTGATCAAACATTGCATGACTGTTATAAGCAACTTTTATTTGGCTTTCGTTACCCGCCGTGCGCACTAGACATGCAACGGTACAAACCTCACAGTTCAGTACATAACACTGTTTTTAAAAACAGATTTCAGTTCGGTTCTGATGGCTTAGGAAATGTATTATTTTTTATTGTATATATTTTGCTAAATCAAGCATCAAGACACAACTACAAAAAAAAAATCACTTTAAATTAAAACACTAAAATAAAGGTGGACATGAGCTTCTTCAGCAGCGCGCAGATTAGCGCAGGAAGAGGGGGATTTAAGGCAGGCAAAAGTAACCTATGCACCTATGGGTCCTGAAATCAGGAAGAGCTGTCTCAGGGTGGCACATAAGAGCGATTGTGTTTCATGTGTTGCCTTTTGCATAATTACATCTGATAAAACATCCCTGGCCCACCGAGACATTTTTCTTTAACATTCTTTTTCCATCTGCAAAGGCAGCAAAAAAACCTGTCTTCTCAGCACTGACAGTTCTTCTCTGGCTGTATGAAACACACAAAGTCCCACCCTCCTCTAACTTTAGCGCCCGCTGATTGGATATTTATACAAAGGAGCAAGTCACTGATTGGATATTTGCTCGCGGACATGTGTTTAATTCCCTGACATCTGCTTTTTCACATGTGAAACTAATAATAATACATACAGGAGTTATTCAAATAAGGAACCGTTCACAAGGGCGTACCAAACCAAGGCTGATGGCGTTTGGTGATATACAGATAGAATCTCTAGGAGGAGTTTGTGAAAGTACAACACGAGCAAAAGCTGCCATTTTTATGAAAGATAGTTTACCGGAACATGACTTGAAGGCAAAAAAGCTGATCGAGACATCCCTACTTTTAGACAAGAATTAACAATTGTGATGACAGTACAGCCAGCAGGGGGAGCGCCAGCATTGAGTGCCCAGATGAGTAAGTGCAAGGGTTAACAGTTGCAGCCTGATATGTAGAGAATATGAAACATTCAGCAGAAGGAAGTTCCAAGAACAGATGAGTGGCATGAGCGTCTCACCTGCAGTCAGGTTGACCATGGAGGCTGTTCCTGCAGTGATGGCGTCCACCTGAGAGTGAATCTCATGCTTGGACTCGTCCATTTTGTTCTTCCTCCAAGCTTGAGATGCCTACACATCAGTGTAAGGTTATCGGTTTTAAAGTTTTTATGCAACAAAATTACAATCGGAATATTGATGATGCATTAAAAAAAAAACATTTCTTAAAGCCAGACAAACACAATAAACATTGTATGGTTCTAGAATACATGATTTGATATGTTCTCAAATCTGAACCAATTGTATGTTATCTTTTGATTTTGTACAGGCGCGGAGTAGGAAAAGAGACAGGATTGTTCTTTTTAATTTGATTTGGATATTTTCGTATGGTGTTTGACTGTACTGTTAGCATTCAGTGATGTGCAGCTCACCGCATCAGTGCCCAGTGGAGGCAGAGCGTCGAGCTCATCGAGAGAGGCCTGAACTGCCTGGACTGCCTGCATGCTGGAGTTAATGGTGCCAGTCAGAGCCTGCTGAGCTGAAGTCTGCGACACAGAGAGAGACCTCAGTGCACCAAGACACCACATAAACAGCTTTCATCATCATTTTGTTTGCAAAGATGCTCTGTTTTCTACACAATAAGAACACTTCATGAATAATTCAGATAGGAGTTCTCTCAAAATGCATTCAAATCAAATAAATACATTTTTAGCGTTTGTTGAAATTGTTTCGGGTGCAAAACACAAAAGATGTTTAAGGAGCAACAACAAACCAAAATACATTCTTAGATAAGCCTCGACATGCATCAGCTTCAGTCACACCAGTTTGATTGCAATGTATCCGTGTGAGCAGTGGATCTGACCAGAGGTGGCATGTGTCCCCGGTGCATCTGTCCGCTGGTGATATGCTGCTTGGCCTGTGGCATGGAGCCCATCTTCAGGCTCTCTGGACCTCCAGCACCCGATCGGATGATAGCAGGTAGCGCAACAGAGCCTGTCTCCATCTTACCCATCTTATTAAACTGCTGCTGGAGAACCGTTGACCTGATGAACATGATACGGGTCACCATCAGATAAATCTCTTAGATTTTCATTGAATGTTTATTTTTATTCATAAAGTGAACAATAGTAAAAGTGCCAAGTTTTGAAACAAGATAGTTCAGGTTGGTACTCCATGGTAGTTTCTGAAATATGTGCAGATTCAGTTCACAACTAATCCATGGTAACCCAATTTGCAACTGGTATTTTAAATAATAAAAATGTGAAACTTATAAATCCTTGTAAATATTTTTCATAACTTACACATGTATTAATAATGTATAAAATCACAAAATGTAACGGATTTAAGTTACAAAGCAATGGCTTATCTTGATGCAACACACAGAGCTGTAGAGTAGGGCTGAACGATATTGGAAAAAAATAACACTGCGATATTTTTTTCCAAATGATATATATTGCGATATTGAGAGCCATCAATGCATTAATAAATAAATATATTACATCAGATTAGATTTGTCCAAAAGAAACCCTTATGTTTCTATACGAAAATTAGCAAAAGATAAAAATAAATTAAAGAAGCAATATGTTGTTGGAATAAAGAGCATGAGCAGTTTTAAAAGTGATATTATATAAAGTCAATTTATATAACGTAAAAAATGACACTATATACTGAAAAACATTATTGTTGGGAATAAACCCTGTGTATAAAAACTTTTATTACATATGACTGTGATTGAAAAATTCACAAAACTCACAGGAGCTCTCGATGATGGTATAAACATCTTCTTTCACTATTTACAAGTGTTTTGGCACTGGAATCTAACACTTTATTGTGCTAAAAACAGCGGAAGAATGCGAGGAAATAAGTAAAAAAGACATGTGCGCGAATGCGGAAGAAGAATCACGGACAGAACACGGTAAAAAAAACTGTTAAATCTAACACTAATAAACCTATTACTATTACTAAGACAATGGTTATATTATTAAATACTGTATAAATATTATATTTACAGTGAAATCTCCGCTAAACTGTAGCTAAAGCGATCACAGGAAATCAATCACTCATCTGTCACTGATCTCCTGCCGGCGACAGGTTCAATATTGAAGGGTTCACTTCTCTTGCCGACCCAGAAAAAATAACGAGCTCTTTGGACTTCCATGTTTTGACTCGCTGAAAGACTTACAAAATATAAAAATCGGCGCATCTCGTTTGGATTGCTTAACACAGAAAATTATAATTTATTTATGGAGTTCCCGCTCCCGTTGATTTTTATTCCCGTCCCATCGCGATCACGAGATTAATAACAAAAGTTTATCCCATCCCGCGGGAAATCCTGACAAATGTCATCCTCTATGAGGTGTCACACTGACAAAGTCGCGCACCTCTTCATCGCGCATTTTTAGTAGCGAATGGTTCCTGTGCCGCTGCTCACCGCTCACAATCACTGTGGAGGCACGCGGAACGTACATGTCACCCCAGCAACAAGTCATACAACAAACTCGTGTTTTGCTGCCCTGGTGCTACCGTTCTGTTATACACCATGGGCTTCTACCCCTCACATCGTATGTTTCGGCGATGTGACTATCGCGCATGCGCACATCGCGATGTCGATGTCAAAACAGAATATCGTTCAGCCCTAATGTAGAGTGTTAAAACCATATCCGGCTATGGGACAACCCATGAGGGGAGGAGGAAGAAGTTGATGGAAAGTTGACATCCAGCACAGCTATAAATCAAGAGGTTATAGAAAGATAACCATCGGCCATGACTCAAGCTACTGCCGGTTGACCATAAATGGACTGTCCAGAGATTTCAAGAATTGAAAGAAAGTTCATGACTTCAACTGGGACTTTTTCGGAGGATTTCCAAGAGCTTACAGAATAAGTGGTGTAAATCAAATAAAAAAAGCCAGGACACAACACTCCTCTTCAGATGCTGAACAGTGGAATCTCCTGCAATGGTCGAACGAGGGACGCTTAAAAGAACACCAAACAGGACTTGTGTTTTGGGTGGAATGCTACAAATTTTATTTTTCATTGGTTGACTGTTTTACTGTTCTTTGTAAAATGTTATGTTAAAAAAAAACATTTTTTTTAAAAGTAACCATATTCACCTCACGTTGGATGTGAATATGAAGGTGCATTTATTTCACATATTCAATATTAACTTTTTTACGTTAATTTGTATCATTCTCAATGTGTTGAGGCCTCAGAGAGGGCCAAATGCACCATAAATTGAGATATCTTTACTCTGAGCATTTCCTTGTGGATACAAACCTATTCAGGAAATGGTTATTGCTTTCATTCTGCTGATTATTTTTGAAACTATACCACATTAATTCAATTTTGTGAAGACTCACTTTTGTGGAGAAACAGAGTCCTCCAACATGGTTGATTCTTCATCACCCTCCATGCCAAAGTGGTCTTTGCTCTTTTTCTGCAAAAGAACAGATTTTGAGGAAAGGAGACTTGGTGAGAAGGAACTGAAAGAACTTTGCTGCCAGGGCTTTTCTTGACAGCTCAAATATCAAAGTTTGTTGAGGAATTCCTCACACTGCAGAGAAACAGCAGAGGCGATTTCACAAGGATACGAAACATGACCATTAAAAACAAGACTGAGCAACTCAAACCAATACAAATATGAATAGTATATTAGTGCACTGTGATGCACCAGCAGCTCACAAGAAACAAGACTAATAAATTGTTTTATTTTAAAGTGTCTTCAAGTGTCGGGTAATATTTACAACTACTGATCTCAGGTAAGAGGCTACGGCAACATGAGAGTGGTCGACAGTTTAAGTTTTTTTTGTAAGTTTAATTGTAAGTCTGATAAAAATAAATAAAAATCTGAATCCTATTGTTCTGAGATAGAACAGGAAGTTACATCACAACAGGAAGTTACACGTTGCTTGATTAAAGCATGCTGAGGGTGGTTGCAGCTGCTCTCTCAGGGTCTTTCCCTCCTCCTCCGAAACGCATACAAGGTCAAAAACACTTTAAATATTTTTTAATACATGTTTATTTTTACCAAATTTTTAAACGTGTTTTCTGGAGCGATTTTTAAGAAACCATATATCGTTGGAAAGCTTATCTCATTCGCTAAATGACCAGTCAGTCTGCTTGGAGCTTATTCGCGATTGGTTGGCTGTATACACGTGTGAATAAATGATGAAACTCCACTTTCAAAGTTTTGCAACTTTGACAATTTTTGTAAGCTTGACTATAATTTTACTCTAATGTATGTAGGTGCACATGTTTAAAGCATACAATATCTGTAGCAATGAAAGTAAAAGGAGCTATGTGTTAAAACATAAATGAAAATTGATGAGATGGGTACTTAAAATATTCTTAAACCTTGTTTCCAGAGTCTTCGGTAATGGGTTATGAATTAATATTCAATTACATGATCGTGAAAAACTTGGCTCATACAAGAATTATGTGTAATATTTTAGATATTTAAAAATATAATTACCCAATGCAAAAATTTTTTATGGGTCAAACTGTGTTACCTTTTTGAGAATGATGTCAATGTATCCAGCAATGAGCTGCGCAATCTGTTCTCCTTCGGTGGTCTGAACAGAGTAGTAGCCATCTTGATAATCTCCAAAATCCTGTAGAAAAAGAATAAAAAAAATAAACTAATTATTTTACAGTTACAGATAGCTACAGGATGTAAGACACAGCTCAGCTGGAACCTAACCAGTAAGTCTGGAACATGAGCCAAAACAGTCACTCACTCACTCTGAGCTTCGTTACAATTAACTAAACTCTAATTTAATCTCTCTTGTAATTCAAAAACGTCTTTGAGTGGGTACCAGGGTGAAGCTCTTGGGTGATGCTGCCCAGCGCTTGATGTTGGTCAGATTCCACTCCTGCATCACCTCTTTGGTTTTCTCATCCACTCGCATCACACTCTCTTTAGTGATGCCAAGTAAACGTGGCACAAGCTTGTTCTTTCCTTTCATTTTTTCCTGTCAAGAGAAGGAGCATTACCACATGAAGAGGCAACACACAGCTCAGTAGATTCAGATTGCTACCTTGACTAAGAAGAAGGAGACTCCGTAGGTTTTCAATGATCTGGCTAGTTTGACGTAACTGACTTTGGCCTCAATCTCGGTCATGTTCTGGCAGTTCTTGTGTGCCTGTATGGGAACAGTTTACCATTCAAGGAAACTGGAACAACTTGCACTTTTTGGTCAATAGTTTTCATATGCATAGGTATTGTAGTGAACAGGGCAAGGCATTCTGGTTAATGCTGTGTTTTGTTCTACAAGTGTAAGTGGCTGATGGTTGTGGGCATTTTTTTTTATTTCTGTAAAAACCCTTGTGTTAAATGTATGCTGCCTGGTGGAAGGAAATGCCACGTAAATCACTGCAAAGCATCAGTACACAACAGTAATCATCAAAGAACTTGCAAAAGTGTCTCAAAGAATCAAGTTTATTGTGACAGCACTGTAAAGATTCACTGATGGCAGAGCATGTAACTGCATGAAAAATAATGGTAACTACCGTAGCTTTAACGCCGGAATATAGAGGTGTAACTGCAACTGTAAACGAATTAGATGACACATGAAGACCCCCAATAAACAAGGTGGTGCTGTGCACCTTTACAAGTCTTACAATGGGGAAGAGAGGTGACATTTATTGGATGTTTGCCGGCTTCTAAGACTTGCATCTAAGACCCAGAAGAGCCCACATCACCTCTCTCTATTTCTCTTCACTGGCTCCCCATTGCAGGTCATGTTAAGTTTAAAACATTTATCTAAGCTCTTCCTTATTCCAATAAAAGTTACAACCTATTCTCTGAGCATTTATCATGATTAAATAACCCATTGCTACAATTTAGTGGTTGTGGTTCCTCACAATCAGTTAGTCTTTTTGGCTAAAAACCATCTGCTATTTGCAGAAATGTAAATAATCTCACCTGAAAGATCTTCTTTTCCCCCTTGTTCTTGACATACTCTTTGGGCAGGAATTCTTTCAAACTGAATGAAACAGGCAGAAAATAATAGCGTTTATCTAGGGAATTTAACAGCATGGTTTTATGGAAATGAGAGCATGACTATGAAACTAATGCACAGCTTCCTTACTTTTTTCAACACAAAAATCAATCAAAACCGTTTTCAAATCATTCAGGGGCGATCAGAATAAGAACTAAAATGCTAGATGGTTTGTGTACAAACTTTGATGTTGGATTCAATTGAGTTCCATTGAAAAGTTCCATTGAGTTCGTTTTTTTATTAGCTCAGTGGTTGCCAAGGTAGAATTTTTGGTTGCTATTAAGGACATCTCTAGGGACGGAAAATTCCCATTAAATTTCCGGACCGTTTCCAAGGGAACTTTATCTCTACAATTGTTATTGACATAATGTTAACTATAGAACGAATTCAAAAAAAGTCCCAATCAAAATTAAACCTCAACAAATTTTCACATAGACTTTGATGCTAGACTAACAATAAGTTTTATCAGCTGCTTGTAATAACAAACCCCAACCTCTATCTACAGTAACCTCAAGAGTAATGCATTTGAAACAAACATTTGAAAAAGTCTCATGTTAACCTCATCCTTCATGCCTGCATTTATCAGATTCCTTAAAGCCTCTTATCATTACAAATCAAAAATTGTTTTTGTCTGTAGTAAAGCTTTCATTACTTCTGTTTTCAGTGATTCTTAGGAAATTATTTTAATATGGTCAATTGTTTTAATATCATAAAAACAGGACGTATTAACAACAGAAATATTTTAAATATTCAACAAGCTTAAATTTAAACAGTTCAGTTTTCTTTAGGGAATTGTATTTTTATTCCCCCTCGGGGGATGCAGTTACTGAATAAAAAGACGGACCAAAAAAGTTATAAATCGATCAATCTTTGCAAAAACAACCTGGTTCCGATTTATAACTGATCAACCTGTGCATCCCTATAGTTTCAACTAAAATTCATGTTTCAATTCAAGGCCTATGATTTTACTTATCTGAGATATGACAGAGTGAAATGCCAAAATGGTTGCTATGGTAAAATAAGGTTGCTATGGGGGACTCAGTTACCCAAGATAATATTCCCTTTGTCACGATAATATATATAAACCATCCATCATGCATTTCTCATTTCCCAAACCTGAGATAGAGTTCAGATAAATTGGCTGCTAGGGTAAATAGCTTGGTTGCTAAGGAGCATAAATGATTGGCATAAATTAACCCCGATTTTTCTTCATTACCATTTTCCATTTATTGGTCAGTATAAGTCATTATTTAACCCCTTTTAGAGTGTATAAGGTTTGTGCAAATAGTTTTGGTATGTTCTAGCGCAGACTGATAACCTTCACAAGTTTGATCTGTCTGAAGTTTCTATGAGGTTCTCTGTTTGCCTTATATTTACAAAGTTTGACCTCTTGTTAAATAAATGAAAAATGTAGATGCTTCAGTCAGTGTGAAGTAGGTTTTGGACTGTGGGAGGAATCAGAATGAAATAATGGTTGGCCTGAACCAACAACCTTCAAATTGAGAGGCAGTGCCACCATCCTGCTGCTCGAAGACTGATTTTAAGAATCATGTGGGCACACATCTGACAGATCTACATGTGTTGGAGGGCATCAAACTGGAGATCCTTTTTGGTAGAGGCCATATTGGTTTGGAAGAATTAAAATGTAGACATTGGCTCCGAGAAATCTACACTTCCAATAATTTTGTGCACAGATATTCTGCTTGAATATAAAGCTATTATTCAAAAAATAAGTAATTAAATAACGCTTTAATGTATTAACAGCTGAAATTACGTAGAGTGAAGCACTCACTCAAGAAAACCAGGCTTGTGTTTCGACTCATTGTGATCTTGAAACTGAATCTGGCACTGGTATCCAGCAAACTCGCAGGCTTTGTCAAAGGAAACAGGATGTGAACCGTTCAGGATATCATCACGTGCCTAGAAGAGACAACAGTATACCACACACACATACAAAAAAAACTATTAATTTACACAAAACGTCAATAACCAAACTTTGGAAATTTACAAACTTGTTCTGCCAGTGGTTTAATAGTGAACCTCTGTATTTCACTCAATTGTGCACATAAGAGATAAGTCTTGTAAACAAAGGGTTAACTATTCGTGACTCGCCCAAAAAAATCTAAGCTGAAGAAACTCCTATCAAGGCAATGACTTTTTTTTGTGTGTTTTTTTTTTTTAATTTAATGAAAAAAAAGGTACCAATGCTGTCCCAGGCTTCAGCAAACATGAATTATTGAAAGCTATTCCTGTTATCTTCATTACTTCATTAGCTGTTTGTGTCCAGCCCCATGGTACAATGGATGGTACGCTGGACGTTTGCACGGTTACACATAGTGCTGGGCGATATGACGATATATATCGTGGGGACGATAGAAAAGTGTCTATCGTCCTATTTCTCTTCTATCGTTTCTAACCTAATTTTATCAATTACTAAAGAAAATATTTACGTTGTTGCGACATGCTTTACGCTAGTAGTGATGGGAAGTTCGGATCATTTTACGGATTCGGTTCTTTGAGTCTTGTTCAGTAAAATGAACGGATCTTTTTTCGAGTCATTTCGTTCATTTTACTAAAATATCAATAAATGTTGTGTGTACTTCCACATCTACTAGCGTTTTATACACAAACGCGAATCACACTACAAATAAGACAAAACTATAATGCTAAATTTAAAATAAATATAAATATATTACTAAAGCCTACCTGGGTCTTTTAGTCTGGTTTACCCAAACTCTGATCTGTCTTCTTTAGGTTTAAATCTCTTTTGTTCGACACAAAATTACTTCACTCTGACGTTAACGTGTGCAGTCCGTGCACTCAGTCCGGACTGGCTTCTTTAGCACTTTTGTCCAATCCGGGAGCTCTATATATCGCTGAAAAGCTCTGATTCTGAGGAAGCCAATGAGCTCAACCATTTTGAGATGGACAGCATCGCCGACGAATCACACGACGCGCAGCGTGGAGAGACCACCTCTTACGCACGGGGAGTCATTCCATATTTGGTGACGTTTTGAGACCACGGAGCAACAGAAAAGACCCAAAATGGAGTTTCCACAAAGCTATCGACCGGACATAACAACAAACGGACTTTTATCGCTATGGAAATAACTTTTTGTTGAAAAAACAGCAAAGGTAAGACAAGATTTACATGCTTGCTTGGTTTTTGCTGGCGTTTTTTCGGGGAACTTTCACCCCCTGCTCTGAAATACTTCATGCAATGTAAATGAGTTGCATGTCGCTGGATTCAGCTAGTTGTTAGCTTTCATTTGATGCCATGGTTTTGGTGTTTCCGTTTATATTGTAGATACATATCGCACATAAACAAAAACTTGGTCATGAGTTTTAATCCGGCTTTGTTGTTGTTTATTTGCATGGCGTTCGAGCTGTGGTTAACGGATATGAAATTGAATTAGATACGTTTTTAGAGGAGTTTCCGCTGAACTCAACAGTATTTAATATGTGTGGGTTATTCTCAGGGTTAGTGAGCTATGAGCGAAAATGTAACGCACAAGGGGGCAAGTCCCCGGTACCGGGGACTATCGGGCTGAAGAGGTTAACAGATTATTGTAGACTTTACAGTAAAAACACACTTACTTAAGTCAGCTTAAAAGGTTCTGTTCTCAGAATTTCATGCTGATATAACAGTTGTGTTTACCTGTACATAGAGCAGATTGAGCTGTACAGGATCTCTGGAGTCCACGTTCTGGTCTGAGTAGAAGAACTTTCTTCTGAGAAGCAATGTCTCAAACTCCTCAACACCCTGCTCCCGGAACGTCCGTCCATGATCGAGCCAATTCACTGAAAAATCATATTACCAGCAGACTCAACTGAAACATATTAACTGTGAAAAGCTATTTAAATACAAAATGTTTGAACACAGCTGAATTCAGATTAACCGCTCAGGGAACCACCATGTTACAAAATGAAAAGTATTACATACCACAGAGAAAAAGCATTAAAATCATGGTGGAAAATGTACAGAAATAAAAATAATGCAATACAGTGCTAACATTTGACACACTAAATGCAACTACACAACCTACACTCGTCATCTGTGTGAAGCTTCTGTTTGAGTTTCTCCATTTTTTTGTCGTCTCTCAGCAGGGTCTTGTCTTTTTTAAGTGTTCCTGTGGTCTCTTCCTTCTTTTCCTCTCCCACGTCTCGAACCAGTGAGTACTCGTCATAGTTTGTAATTCCTGTGAATAGATGTGTTTAATACTTCTCTAATTGACTCAAGGGTCACAAAAAAAAAAAACAAAAAAAAAAACACTTGAAATCTTAAAAATAATTGTAATAGTCTAATCCAAAGAGTCATTACAGAAAAGTAATGGTGTAACATTGCATGTGTTTATCATAATTTAAGACAACTGTGATAATGTCAATCCCTGTTTGTTTCTGTTGTCTTTGAAACATTCAAACCCTTACTTTTGTGATATGCGGCTTAAGGCGTTCATGTTTATTTGAATATGTTTTTGTACATTTTACCTGTAATTCAGAATTTTTTTAATTTGTGTAACTTGTTGCAGGAATTGTTACTGATAATTAAATAAAGTAAATGTTTCAATCTGGCTAAATTTATTCTGTATTTTGTTTCGATTTTGAGATAAATTTGCTAAATTATTTACTTAAAGAAACTATGCTTGCATCTCAAATCAAGTAGTAAAATTTCTTGCTTCCTCGACTGCACTTGGACGTCTTTGGACTTGACTTAGACTCAAACTGTATGGAACGCAGACTTGAGCATTCTGGACTTACTTCATTAATCCCATCAGGAGATCCCTCTGTGAAAATCAGACTAGTCTTAAGGAGCTTTCACACCTCTAGTTTTTAAACTTGGTCTGGACCAAGATGAACTAACTATTCACATTCACAGAACGCTGTTGTGCGCACTAGTTGAAAATACAGCCATGTGACATCATACAGGCCCCTTTCCTCTCCACAGAAACTTCCTCCAGCTCCTCGAGAAAGACATAATCGCTTTGCTGATGATGCACATTGCAAATGATGCTAGGATTACAAACTACTCCAAACCCATAATGCCACTCGCGAGTGAGTACGGTGGTACCCTAAGACTCTGCAATGGTGAACCTGACTACAGCCTTGCAGTCAGGTTTTGGTCTTTAAAACATCATGTCATGGACCAGTGGGCCCAAAATATAATGTACTTTATGGTCAATGATTGACAAAAAATGTTAACTACTTATTTTAATGTTGCCATTGACTTACCTATTCTGGCACAGATGGTCATGAGCATGTCGCTGACGATTTTTGAGTCATCCACCATAACCGTTTTGACTGTTCCATCCAACATGCGGATCTTAAGTGGTCTCTGTTTCTTCTTGTACTCCAGAGTATCCTTTTATAAGCAGTAACACATCATGGAAGTACAGTAAAAGCAGGAAACAGAGCATAATCTCTTTAAAACGAGTATTGAATTTCATCTTGACTTAATAAATCTTACAAATGCTGTTACTATTTGCATTCATTTCATTTGGAAGCTGCTTAAAAGTCACTTCATGGACATTTTTTCTTGTTATCTCTGTCCAAGTCTTCTGAAATCAATCTTGATTAAAGTATAGAATCATGACAAATTTATTCTTTTCACTGATCAAAACTGTAAGGACTTTTTAAACTGAAAAATACATCATGCTTACCCCATTTCTAAGCATATAGTAGTCCAGGGCTTTGCCTGCTTCCAGCCAAATGCCCTTCTTTGGGTCCTCATCTGACAGGAACAGACCATAGTCACTGGCTGCAGGCAGAGAAATTAACCAAGTCCGGCTGAGAAGTAGCAATTAGATCAGAGGTGGCAAAACTGAACATGTGTAAAATTGGAATTAATTTAAAAGTTATTTTCACACTGACTTTTTTGGAAACCCAGAATGCTTTAAATTCTTGTTTATATAAAAAAATAAGCCAGCTTCAGGGGGTAAATCATATTTTATTTTAAATAAGGCCCCTTCCTTGACAATTTTCAGCCCCACAGAAATGACTACAGTAACAAGTGGGAGTAGTCATTATTAGGGCTCGAGCAAAGAAGCTTTATGTTTAGGTGCATTTTTGAGGGCCTAAACATTATTGAATTTCGCTCAAATCCAAACTGGTGAAATTCGATCTCTGATTAGGGTTTGAAAAGTCGTTGGGATGAATGGCTGTTGGTTGTGTCCTCCTCCTAAAGATTGTATTTGATCACCTCCAAACTCCATCAGTCTTATCATAATGCATATGGGACATTAAATTGCTTAAGTTAAGAAGCTTTGCAAATGATGTTCTCAAAAATGCTGTCAAAATTTGAAATTTTGGCACAGGAAGTTGTTTATAACCAGCCACTGTAGATTGTAGCACCACCTTGTGGTAACACTGACTACTCCCCTTTCTGCAGTTTTAAAATATTATTTCAGGCTGTAATTGAACGACATGTTTGAAATTTGGAACATTTATGTAAGGGACTGAGACCTACAAAAAAAATAACAATAATTTCAAGCAAGTTTCCAAAACCAACAGGAAGTCAGTTGTTTTCCAGCCATTGCACTTTAACAAAGTGCGAGAGCCCTTTGATCGCTGCTTGCAACTTTAGTCAATATTTGTGATGCCAAAATCTTACAGTTTCAAGGGAATGATCTGCGTTTTGTTTCCTTTTAAAGTTAAACAGGAGAATCTTTCTAACAATAAATAAATAAATGATTCCAGCCGTCGAGAGATAAGTGTAAGTAAACAAAGAGACAACTGTACATCTGATAAAAAGTGGTCATCTGATGCAAATTAGATTTAGAGCAATATAAACCAATCTACCCAAAGTCAGATTATCGACTATTTCAGACCTTTACCAATAATTAAAGAACTTTTGATTGAAATACTTTAGTCTTTAGCATTACAACTAATTATCAGTGAAACGTTTATTACTTTAACCCAAAATATTTTGGCTGTAAACTTAGAAAAGTTGGGAAAAGACACTGAGCTTAAATCTCAGGAAGGACATGGTCTTCTAAAGTAACAGAGAAGAATTTGAGAGATGAAATTTTCAAGAGAGCAACAAATTCCACATAATCTGTTGAGTCTGGATGAGAGGAGTCTGTCAAAAAAGAAATTATAACAAACAGAAGTATGCAGAAAGGTTCTGAGGAATATTACATAACAATTGGGAAGCAGCCTCACGCAAGAGAAATGGCATTTAACAGTCGTAGCCCAAACTAGATTTTCTCTTGATTTCTCTGGTGTGCTTGGGTTTTTCTTGAGTTTCCCCCTATACTCAAAAAAAAATGTCACATTGGCTTGAGTTGAGTAAACAAACTTGGATAATTCAAGTGACTGCTAATCTAAATCTAAAATTTACCCTCATTTTTATTCTGTTGTAAGCTGAGATAGGAAAGTATTGCTTGAATTTTATGCACATTTGGTTTGACGCCGTAAGAAATAAAGCATTTTGATAAGATGGGTACCCAACTACTTCACGCTTTAATTTGTCTAGGAAAAACTAAAAATATTTCTACAAATCCTACCAACTTGAACTTGTTGCTGATTTACTATCAGACCAAGCCTCTTTGATCCACGAAACTCTGAAAAACAGTGTTTTGGGGGGGGAAAAATGGAAATTGACTCACGCTGACCAAGCTGTGCTTCAGGAACCCTCTCTCGTATGATTCGACAAGCATCATATAACAGTGTGGAGGGCTCAAACTGCATGGTCTTCACCACACTGCCCACCCCGATCTTCAGCGACAACGCCACCATGACTGAAGATATGTGACTATGCCACAGCTACTCCTGCCAAACAAAAGTATCAAAAGATCACGGGGATGCTGCAGAGTTATCTTTCAAACGTCAACATGAGTTTTAGCGATGACTAGCTAAATTCAACACTGGTTCTATGTGTGGTCACATGGTCAGGAAATGACAAACCAATGGGAGCTTGATCTGTTGACATTTTTGTGTTGATGGAACAATAAAAACTCAGAAATCACTTATTTTAAAAACGCTTTATTAAGGTCCACTCCTGATGACACAATTTGTTATATTGCACATTAAGATACTTAACTCTTAAACAAGAAGTTTTCACACTTGCAAAAAACAAAAAAAAAAAAAAAAAAAAAAAAAAAAAAAAAAAAAAAAAAAAAAACAACTTGGTTATTTTATGCACCAAAATAAACTAAATCTCAAAATAAAACGTAATAAACATTGTGTAATAGTTACAATGCACATCTCTGGATATCTAGCAAATAGGGCTGCCACAATAATAAACTTTATACTGAAGCATTCGATACATCCTCCTCGCTTCAATACAAGCTTGTGTATGTATTATTATTAGTTTCACATGTTTTACAACGTTGAGACATGTTTGAACAAAGCCAATTCATGTCTCTTTTGCATCTTAAAACAAAGTACAGTGGTACCCCGACATACGAAATTAATCCGTTCCAGGGTGGCTTTCGTATCTCGAAGCAAGTTTTACATGTAAAACGCCTAATCCGTGCAACGGCTCTCAGAAACAACTGTATAAGTTGATAAAAAAATTGAAAACCAGAGAAAAATTAAGTAATGTTTATTCAATCCTTAAATCTACACATTGTTAATGTAATAAATGATAATAAAACACAAGTAAATTGGCATCTCAAAGCAAAACATTTCCTTCAAGACCTTTCGTATCTCAAACTGTTCGTAACTCGAAACATTCGTATCTTGGGGTACCACTGTAATGTTCAGTGACGTCAGCGCGCACCGCCGGGTGTACAAATATGGCCAACGGCTCCGAAGCTAGGCTGAAGCCACGGCCTCTCTTACGCCTCTCCTACGGCCGTGACCGCCCTCCGCTCCGCAGCGCTAGGCATTCGCAAAATAAGACGCACCAACTTTTCCCCCTCAGTTATGGGGAAGAAAAAGTCTGTCTTATATGGCGAAAAATACAGTAGTTGTCTTTCTCATCCCACCCCATCCTCTCTTCTCCTGATTTCCTGTCACTCTCCACTGTCCTATCTGTTAAAAGAGAAAATCAATAAAGGCTATGGCTGAAAAATAATCTTTAAAAAACATTTAAAAAAAATAGCCATTTTATCAGGAGGATGGCTTGATTTCTCGGACAAGGGTCAACTCCTGGACCTGGAGCCCTTCCTTGGCCAACATTCCTAGAACAATTTCATATAATTGGCAAGCATGCTGCAAATGCCCGGCAAGAACTCAAAAAACACTGGAGGTATCGCTGGAAGAATGCATCAAAGTCTTCATAAGTATGAATGAAGTACTCAGTACTTCATAAGTGAGAAATAAGAATATTCAGTATTAGACTTGTGCAGATTTTTTCCAGTCCAGCCTCAAACTGTATAACAAAAACCGCAGTGTGTTGTTTAAAGACTGATGTTTTAAGCTGTGTGAGGCTCTTCTTTATCTTGTTGCACATCATGTGATTGTGTGAACATGTCTGCACAGATACAGGAAGAAAAATTCCACGTACACACTGCAGCTAAAGTCAATGCTCAGTTCACCTTTCTGTGTTTGATTCAGCTCTAAACATTTGACTCCTTTATGGGAGAAAACACTGCATTAAAAACATTTTAACCAACTGCAATAAAACAGTTGGATCATAATCTGAACAAAATGGCAGGCCTTTGAGAGGCATGGCGGTAAATTTACACATTGTTTTTTGCGGTAGATCAACTGCGCCGTTTATTGTTTTAATCATTCATTCATTGTCTGTGTTAGAAAACTACCGACAGCAAATTTCATGAAGGTTATAATAGTTTATAAAGTCATTATAGTATAGGTTTGGTTTTTTTTTTTACTTTTGACTTCTCTAATAAATTAGTTTTTACAGTGTGCCTTTCTTCCTATTATTATATTTTTTTACAATGTCCGACCATAGAACTGTTTGAGGAATAGTTAGAAAATTTGGTTAAATTAAAGCCAAGACCTAATAGCTGACCAAACTTGAAGTCTCTAGCATAGACTAGTGTCACCACTAGGCTAAATGTTCATTTATTAGCAATAGGGGTGTAACGGTACGCTAAAATCGTATTATATAATACGTACCGTGAACCGTTACACCCCTAATTAGCAAGTTTCACTAATAAAGCTGGGAACAAAGTTGTATGAACCAAAGTCCCCTGATTCCTTGGCCTAAGACAAATCAACTTTGTAAATTTAGAAAAATAACTTTTACTAGTGTAGCCTATTGGTTGATCCCATCTCACCTTTTCCATAGATACTCCGCCCACCAGCTCCTGACCCTAACAACCGGATTCACCTGGAGATGTTACGGCGCACCCTGGACCTACACCTAACACAATCATCATCTGTTTATACTATATTATCTCTTTAAACTACCATATCATCTGTTTATACTATAGTTTATATAAATCACACTGCTGTTGTCGCCCAAATGAGGATGGGTTCCCCTTTTGAGTCCGGTTCCTCTCAAGGTTTCTTCCAAAGGGGAGTTTTTCCTTGCCACAGTCGCCCCAGGCTTGCTCATCAGGGACATATACACCACTTATTAATTAATTAATTTCTGAGTTTAAACTTGTTGGTTTACTGTGAAGCTGCTTTGAGACAATGTCTGTTGTGAAAAGCGCTATACAAATGAACGAACTTGAACTTGAACTAGATACAAACTTTCCATAGATTTAACTTGACTGTATTGCCTATCAAAACTCCTCCAAAATTGTTTGATCGTTCATCAACAATTTTTAAGTATTCTTAAAAATTAGTATTCTTTCAGTTTGTATCGACTGTAAAGAAGACATGGAAAGACATCACCAGTATGATAAAAAAAATTGTTAGATGATCAGATTGATTTATTTAATATCAATGCCAAAGGCGAAAACAAATATTATAAATGTGTCTAGTAAAGTCATAAATTACTGTGCTGGAATGCTGTACAGGTGGCACTCATTTCAGTGAATGTTGGAATTCACTGAGCTTCTGAGAGTGGCCCATTGTTTGGTAGGATACAGATTCAGTCTGTATACCCAGTGGCTTATTTTCCAGAAGTAGCAGATCTGCATTTAATAAGCTCTGAATGAATACTTTTGCCAATGTAGTGTGCTTTGGAATGTGGTGTCAAAATCCTAAATTCCTGGTAGGAGAGAAAGTTAATTATACAATCTTGACATAATACGTTTAATTATACATTGTGTTTTGATGTATTCCCTGAAAACATCATACTTCAGATAGCATGTGGTAATGTCCTCTAAACTGGACCTGAGAAAATCTGGAATGACACACAAGGTCTTACTGATCATGTGATCAGCTTTGTGTATACAGCCATGAAACACTCAGAGTAGAGACACATTCCTGAGGAGGGTGAAGTGTGTCTGCATGATCTCACTAGGATTTCATACACAACCTTCTCCCTGGGGAGGACACTGGAGGCATTCCAGTGTGTGCCAGTGGGTTTGTGAGGGAGGAGTTGAGGAGGGACATTTCCTCACATACTTCCAGCATTCCCCACATAGTCCAGTCTAACACTCCCACCAAAGCAAGGTCTTACAAGGAAACCATGTAAGTCTAAAACAAAACAATAGCAACGTTAAGCCACCGGAAAATCCAAAGTTTCTGCTGAGTCCAGGAAATACAAAAATAGGTGTTGGAAATAAAGTACACTTGATTAAAATGTCATATTGTAAAGAATAAACGGCTGTTTTGAAATTCCAAACTGATGAATAACATTTTCAATGTTCAGAACAGTTTCAATCATTGGAAGCAATCGTTCTGTTTGTTCTCTGCTCACTGATTGGCCAACAGCTTACCATATTCAAATATCTACAACACCCCTTCTAGAGCAGTGGATATCAAAAAAATGTAATCAATAATATATAGTGCATGAAATGCTACATTACAATAGAAAGCGATAGAAATGAGCTGCATCTTTCCATTTAATCACTTCTATAGTTTACCATTGTTAAGTTGTGACCTTCGACAAAATTCAGCATTACATTTTACAAAACTGCAACTTGCCAAGCTCTTCCAAACTCTTATTTCACATTTAAAAAGTTATCCACTCTTCTGTCAAAAACTCTCAATTGTAGAGTTGAGCATTAGCACAACCTGTCATCATATTTTTCTTAATGTCGCATAAGTGAATTATTAAAACAACAAATTAATGTGTGCTAGCTTTCCTTAGACTCAGGCAAAAGGAGGATTTTATGATCTTTGAGTAAGAAGTGGATTAGTACAGTCGCCGACGACAAAATAATGACATCCTCACTTCAAAACCACCATAGTTCTGGAAATTTTCACACTATTGAAAAAAAATCTGATTCTGAAAGCTGAAAAACTGATGATAGCCATTATGGCAAGGACGACATTGCATGTGCCAGGGGTGGGAAGTTTGTGGAGCGTAAGAGAGCAGTGACAGATGAGTGATTGATTTCCTGTGATTTACTTAGCACTACTTTGCAGTGTTTTAGCAGCAATTCCATTGTGAAGATTATATTTATATCATATATAAAAGTACAAGCATCGTCTTAGTTGTAGAAATAGGTTTATTAGTGGTAAATTGTACTATTTCGTCAGCGTGTTATATTTCCAGGATTTTCCACATTTTCCACATTCCAGGACTCTAAAGTGAGTCTTTTTTTCCTTTATTTCCTTGCATTGTTCCACTGTTTTTGGTACACATAGTGTTTGATTTGCTGGATAATCTCAAAAGTCTTGTTGCTGTACATTTATAGTTGTTTATAAAGAGAAACGTCATCATTGGCCAAGAAATCATTATAGTCATGAAAGACATGTTCTCTCCGTATGTCATCAAGTAATGCCAACAGTCACCTTTAGGAAGGAAGTTTTTTATTTCTATGATGCTGTAACTCTATGTCAAACTGCAGAAGAACTGTGAGGTCTGTGAGGGTTTTTTTCTTTTTTTCACTAAACAAATTACAAAAATGGTATTTTTCTTTATTCAATTGGAAAGTTTGATCCTTCATTAATGGAGTTATGTGGGTTTTCACAAGCTGACAAAAAACTAAAGGATTTATATTAGAACAACAAGCATACAATTGTTTCTATGCAACTGAATTGTCACTTGAATAAGTTATAAATAATGAGTTATTTAACATTAAGGAGTAATTATATTTATTTTACATTACATTCAATTACATTGTTTTACATTTATAAGTTACATCTGGCCCTTTGAGGACAGCCATTATGCTAATGTGGCCCTCGGTGAAAATGAGTTTGACACCCCTGCTTTAAACTTAACATAATGAGTATTGCTTTATCTCACCCAAATGTTTTTCATAGTATTTTTAACCATATTTTTAGTTTCGCTTTTCAAATTCACAGGCATTTAGTTAATTATGCATTTTTAAATGTCATTTTTAAGATTGGTTTGATATAAGGTGTTATTTAGAAGTCAAAGTATATTAGAGACATCTTTTTTTTTAAATCAAATACATCTACTACATTTCCACTACGTCTATGATTTCACTGGGTGTGTAAAACATTTTTATTTGCCAACTCTGAACTCATCTGTGCTTAAAACCTTCTCAACAGTGACATAGCTTGTCTACTACCAGGAGGTCATTGCTTCAAACTTGAGATTAGAGCCACCTTTACCTTTTTTAGCAAGATTTGTCATTTGCACTCCCCCCTAGAGTACGGTGAAGTCCATCCCATTGACCAATAGTGTTGAAATGCCCATTGCTTAATGACGAATAAAATAAAAGGTTTACAGTCTAGAGTGGTTTACATTTAAGAGTTTAAACCATGTTATATTGTTCCCCCATCAAGAACGTGTGAAGTTGCATTTACAGATATTCGTGCCTGTTTTTGAAATCCTTTATTCATTTTGAGCGAGTTCAAAGTCTTGAGAAAATAATTAATTTGAAAACCATTGGGAAGAACCAAATTAACTTTCTGTATCCACATAGAGTAAACAAGCTGGAAGTGTCTGGGTTAGACTCTAGGTTGTACAAAAGGACTGCTATTTAAAGTATAGCTATTTTTAAAATATATTCCTTTTAGGATTTAAAAAATATGCTCTGTTTCATCAAGTTATGAATGCCAGGTGAGGTTTGCCAACAAGGGGGTGTGTCAGAAGTATAGCAGTGTGCGGAACAGAGGTAAACGGCACATTTGGGGGAGACTGAAAATATGAGCTTTTAAACAGTGCTTGTCCAAAGGGGTCCAACTTTGATTCTAAATGCTTTCAAAATGGCATATAATTGTGTCATTCAATTAAAGTACCCTTAATTATTGACTTTTTTTCATAAAAAAAGAACATATTTTTACTCAGTAAGTTATTATTTAAATTTCCACAAAACTAATATTTCTGTAGTTTGAGTGATGACCAAAAACTTGAGTCACGCACTGTTAAAATGCCAAAGGTTGGCCACACCCACTTTTAACCGGACAATGTTTCTTCAGAAGCATATTGTTATCAAAAAGTTATATTGTTTCATTGTCAAAGGTTTTGTCATGTCTCTTGTTGTTAAAATAAACAAAGATGACAATGATGCGTCGCTTGTGAAACAAACTGCCATATTTGGCTCAACAAATCATTTGAAAGAATAACAAAAAATGTACCAATCTATTTTATTAAAAATATTATTGAACTAATCTCAGAAGATTGTGTTCTAAACAAGTGCTAAAAATGCAGGATTTGGGTCAAACATGAACAAACCAAACACTTGGTGAAAAACTGAAATTGAAACTAATGATTGGTCTATTTAACCAGCTATTTAATTTTTCTTTAGTCCTCTGTAGATCAGCATTGGCTTACAGCTCTGTTTCAGGAACAACAAACATGTGTCTGGGCTGAAGGAAATGAATCAGCTAAAAGAGGAACATCTATTAACGAACATGACTGTGTAAGAGAGAGGCAACTGTTACTGAAAACCTTCACTAAAAAGGGTACAATGTATAGAATGTGTGGACCAGTGATAGTCATGGGTCGTTAAAAGATTCTGAAGGTATGACATCCAAAGATTTATCTCGGTTTCACAATATCACAGTATTGTAATTACTGCTCTACAATGTTATATTTCAACCTTGGTAAATCTGTAACTAGTCTTTTTTTATCTTTTACTCAGTGGACTTTTGAAAAAAAAAATGTGATTATTTAGTTATATACTAGTATAACAAAATAATAATCTAACAAAAACAACTAATTACTAGGGATGCAACAATATTCGGTTTTATACTGAACCGTTCGGATAACCCTCCATGGTTCGGTACGCCCTTGTGGACGTGTTTTTTTTTTTTGGTTCCTCATTTGAATAACTCCTGTTATTCTAATTATTAGTTTCATATGTGAAAAAGCACATGAAAGGAAAAGAAATGCATGTCCCAGAGTAAATATCTAATCAATGAACTGCTCCTTTGTCTAAATATCCAATCAGCCAGCGCTAAATTTAGAGGAGGGTGGGACTTTGCGTGTTTCTCAGAGCTAGAGAAGAGGACACGGTCAGTGGTGAGGAGATGGCGTTTGCTTTTTGGCTGGCTTTGCCGATGAATACGACGCAGATGGAAAAAGGACGGTGAACAAATGACTCAGTGTGCAAGAGATGTTTTATCAGATGTAATTATACAAAAGGCAACACATGAAACACAAGCGCTTCTCTGGTTTCAGGACCCCTTTGTGTTTGTAACTTTTGCCTGCCTTAAATCCCTCTGAAATAAATTGTAATTTATGTTTTTTATTAGGGATGTCCCGATCAGGTTTTTTGAGCCCCCGATCCGATCCGAGTCATTTAATTTTAAGTATCGACCCATACCGAGTCCCGATCCGATACTTGTCTTTTCCTTGTGCTAATTGCACACTTTAAGTGCATGCAGGTTATTAAATCAATCCAGTGTGTACTCTTGACAACCAAATAGCTCAGCAGTGCATCAATAAAAAAAAACTGAAAGCAACCTGTTCCTTTACAGTTTTTTATTTCTCACAAATATGAAATCTCAATTTTACAGCTCAGTGAAGTCGCAATATTCTGTCGTGTGTTTCGTTTTAAGATGCCTTATCAAGTTGGTAGTATTAAAGGCTGCTTTGCTAGTACCACCGCGTCAAACTAGAAAAAAAAAGAGAAAATAATATATTTTACATGGGGTATTAAATAACAATCAGTAAACTAGATTTTAAAGTTTGCACGCAAACTTCGATGTTGGCTTGCGTTGGTACCGTTAATACCTTTTTTTTAAATGTTGTCAATTCCGCAACAATAACATAATCCAACCCCCATGTCTCTATGATTCTCATAAGCCGAGATAGGTACATGCAATATTGGTTGCTATGGTAACCAGTCTGGTTGCTATGGAGGTGTCAGTGACCTAACATATTGTTCCCCATGTCAACATGAGTAAAATACACCAACCCCCATGTCTCTATGACTTTCGTAAGCTGAGATAGAGATACGCCATATTGGTTGCTATGGTAACAGTGTTGTTGCTATGGAGGGGTCGCTGACCTAATATATTGTTCCCCATATGAATACAAGTAAATTACAGCAACCCCCATGTCTCTATGATTTTCCTGAGCTGAGATAGGTACATGCTAAATTGGTTGCTATGGTAACCAGTCTGGTTGCTATGGAGGGGTCAGTGACCTAACACATTGTTCCCCATGTCAATACATCAACCCCCATGTCTCTATGACTTTCCTAAGCTGAGATAGAGCTGCGCCATATTGGTTGCTATGGTAACCAGTTTGGTTGCTATGGAGGGGTAGCTGACCTAATATATTGCTCCCAATATCTATACGGGTAAAATACAGCAACCTCCATCTCTCTATGATTTTCCTGAGCTGAGATAGAGACATGCCATATTGGTTGCTATGGTAACCGGTCTGGTTGCTATAGAGGTGTCATTAACATAATATAATGTTTCAGCTGTCAGTATGGGTGAAGCTTACCAGCCCCCAAGTCTCTAGCATTTTCCTTACCTAAGATAGAGATGTGGCTATATGGTTGCTATGGTAAACAATTGGGTTGCTATGGAGGAGTTAGTGACATCATGTTGTAATCTACTTTTCATTTAGAATAATATAAAGCAGCCCCCATGTCTCTACTGTGTTCCGTTTAGAAGATATTTGACATTGAAAGTTATGTCAAAAAGTGGGTGTGGCTTAATTAATTTATGTTAATTCACAAGCAATGATGGGCTGGATAAGTAATTTGCTTCCTTAATGCTTGTATGACTTTCCAGTGTCAATCAATTACAGAAGCTCTTTTACATTAGGATCTATGGGGTTCATGCTCCATTCATTTCAATGGGCCATTGAAAGTCAATGAGACACCTTTGACCTACTTATTTGAAATCAGCTTGCACCTGGAGTTATCAACTGCCAGATTTTCAAACGAGTCAGCTGACTCAACTGTCAGTTTTTTTAAACGATGGCAAATCTGCTGGAGAAAATCCGATTTCCATGCCTCAAAAAAATAAAGATTATAGAAAAACCGTAAGACATATCGAAATGATTCTTTCTTTGTCAGAAGCAGAAGACCCTAACGAAGAGAATGCTGTAATTTTTTGTGAAGGTGTGATTAGAAATAAAAAAATTATGGCGAGCTACAAATAGCCTTCATTTGATTCTGTGCAACTTCTCATTTTAGAGAAATCCATACCCTCAAACAAATAAGGATTACGAAAGAATGACCAGAGGTATTGAAATATTTCTTGTACTGTTAGAATCCCAAGATTTTAAGGAAGAGAATGGTGTAAATTTTGTGGGGCTGTGATAAAGTGTGAATGATTTATGGCGAGTTAAAAATAGCCTGCGATTGAGATTTTAAACAGAATCCACCAAAATTTTTGAATGGAGGTGAATGGAGCAATTATGTGCACTCCTTGTGGTTTAGGCCACCTGGAGTAAAAACCGTGTGTTTTTTTAAAATGAAAACAGCACCAACTGAAAGAGGACAAAAATCTCTACATTTTAGGTATAAAATGTCTGTGTAAAGGTTAATTTTTAGTTGAGAAAACAGTGCAAGTAGCAACAAGACTGAGCTTGCTCAAAGTTAGAGTGAGCGATGACATCACCACTCTAGGGCTCCCATAGGGAATGACTTGGGCGATTTTTGGGCCGAAATTCGCGATTTTTACGGAAACCGCTGGTCAAATCGGTCCGAAAAGACATAGCAACAAACTACATAACAGCTGTGAGGTGTGTTGAAAGTTTCGTGACTGTAGCTCGAACGGGCTAGGAGGAGTTGACGGTAATTTTTTTTGTTCTAAGAAGAAGAAGAAGAACTAGAAAGTGCATTTCCTAGCGGAAAATGCGTGTGAATGCAGAGAGCTGAAAAGGGAATGCTCAAATTGCTGAATTCCTTGGCTGAAGAGTGAAACATTAGAAAGTTTCAAAAGCTGAAGCTGAAACATTGTAAATTTGAAATATGTAAAGTTGAAAGTGGATGCTGAAGGGTGAAAAATTAGAAAGTATAAAGTGTTAAAATTAAAAGTGGGAGCTGAAAGGTAAAACATTAGAAAGTTAAAGTGTCAAAAGTTGAAAGTTCAAGCTAAAAGGTGAAACATTATAAAGTTGAAAATCTCAAAAGTTGAAAGCTAAAGCTGAAACATTGTAAAGTTGAAATATGTAAAGTTGAAAGTGGGAGCTAAATGTTAAAATATTAGAAAGTTGAAAGTGTCAAAAGTTGAAAGTGGAAGCTGAAAGGTGAAACATTGTAAAGTTGAAAATATCAAAAGTTGAAAGTGGAGGCTGAAAGGTGAAACATTCTAAAGTTGAAAACGTATAAGGTTGAAAGGTGAAGCATTGCAAAGTTGAAAGTGTCAAATATAGAAAGTGGAAGCTGAAAGGTATAATATAAGTAATTTGAAATTCTGTCGAGCATTTTCCTAACCTAAGATAAAGATATGGCAATTGCGTTGCTGTGGTAAAAAGTCTGGTCGCTCTGGACAGCTCATTTACATAAAAGATTGTTCCCAGTGTCACTATGAGTGAAAAAAACAACCCCCATGTCTCTAGCATTTTCCAAAGCTGATATAGGGATATGTCAATTTGGTTGCTATGGTAACCAGTATGGTTGCTATGGAGGGGTCAATGACATTATATAATGTTCCCTGTGTGACTACAAGTCATTTAGACCAACTCCCTTGTCTCTCTCATTTTCCTAAGCTGAGATAGAGATGTGTCAATTTGGTTGCTATGGTAACCACTATAATTGCTATGGAGGGGTAAGTGACATTATATAATGTTCCCTGTGTGACTACAAGTCATTCAGACCAACTACTGTGTCTCTCTCATTTTCCTAAGCTGAGATAGAGATGTGTCAATTTGGTTGCTATGGTAACCAGTACGGTTGCTGTGGAGGGGTCAGTGACATATAATGTTCCCTATGTGACTACAAGTCATTTAGACCAACTCCCGTGTCTCCCTCATTTTCCTAAGCTGAGATAAAGATGTGTCAATTTGGTTGCTATGGTAACCAGTATGGTTGCTATGTAGGGGTCAGTGACATTATATAATGTTCCCTGTGTGACTACAAGTCATTTAGACCAACTCCCGTGTCTCTCTCATTTTCCTAAACTGAGATAGAGATGTGTCAATTTGGTTGCTATGGTAACCAGTATGGTTGCTATGGAGGGTAAGTGACATTATATAATGTTGCCTGTGTGACTACAAGTCATTTAGACCAACTCCCGTGTCTCTCTCATTTTCCTAAACTGAGATAGAGATGTGTCAATTTGGTTGCTATGGTAACCAGTATGGTTGCTATGTAGGGGTCAGTGACATTATATAGTGTTCCCTGTGTTACTACAAGTCATTTAGACCAACTCCCGTGTCTCTAGCATTTTCCTAGGCTGAGATAAAGATTATCCGGTTTGGTTGCTATGTTAAATAATCTGGTTGCTATGGATGAGTTAGTGACATCATGTTGTAATCTACATTCAACTTAGATCAATATAAAACAACTCCCATGTTTCTACGATGTTCCACTTAGAAGATATTTGACATTCAAAAATAATGTTGAAAAGTGGGCGTGGCTTGATGAATTTATGTTAAATCATAAGTAATGATTGGCTGGATTAGTTATATGCATCCTTAATGTTGCTATGACTCTCCATTGTGAACCAATTACAAAGGCACTTTTACAATAAGATCATATGGGAATCAATTGCCCCATTGAAATGAATGGGAGCAATGCATCTCTATGGCCCATTCTAAGTCTATGGGGCAGCCTTAGCCAATCAAATTTCAGTATTCAAATTAGGCCCAGCTGGCTCCAACTGCCACTTTTTGAATCGAGGAGACATTTCTCAGATTTTGACCATGCCTCAAACAAATAAACATTACAGAAGAACCGTAAGACATATCGAGATGATTCTTTCTTTGTGAGAAGCGGAAGACTTCAATGAAGACTATAATGTAAATTTGATAACGATATGTGAAAAATTTTTGGAGTTATGGAGAGTTAAAAAAAGCCTTAATGTATTATTTTCAAGCAGTATCTTCTGGCCGAAATGCATTGATCTTAATGGAGCAATTTTCTTCCCTCGTTAAGGTTTAGCACTCCTAGTTTAAAAACCGTAGGTCATATGAAAGGAACAACTGCATCTATGGAAAGAGGACAAATTGCTCTACTACTTTAATATAAATTTTGTGCATAAATGTTAAAGTTTAGTTTAGGAGAGAGGAATAGATCAAGAAGTTTGAGATGTGAAAAGTTAGAGTGGAAGCTAGAGGGGAGCAGAATTAGGTCAAATTCCAAATTCTTCATTAAACTTAAACTGTGATTAATAAAAATCTGTAAAAGATATGAAAAAGCTGAAAACATATTTTAAAAGCTGAAAATGTGTTGAATTGTTTAAAATTTGAATGATTGCTCTAGCTGAAAGTATGCTGAAGTTATGAAGGTTGAAAAAAAGCTGAATTTTGAAAGAGATTTGAAATTTTTCCCATTCATTTCAATGGGAAAATTATTTTAAATAAAGTTAAATTTTATAAAAAGTATAAAACATTTTAATAAGAAAAATACAAGCAACCTATTCCAAAAGAAGCTGAACGTTTTGACGTTTGAATGGTGTTTCTAGCATGAAGTATGCTGAAGGAGTTGAAGGTCAAAAAGTGGGAGAATAATAAAAATAATAATAATAATAACTAGAAAGTGCATTTCCTAGCGGAAAATGCGTGTGAATGCAGAGAGCTGAAAAGGGAATGCTCAAATTGCTGAATTCCTTGGCTGAAGAGTGAAACATTAGAAAGTTTCAAAAGCTGAAGCTGAAACATTGTAAATTTGAAATATGTAAAGTTGAAAGTGGATGCTGAAGTGTGAAAAATTAGAAAGCAGAAAGTGTTAATATTAAAAGTGGGAGCTGAAAGGTAAAACATTAGAAAGTTAAAGTGTCAAAAGTTGAAAGTTCAAGCTAAAAGGTGAAACATTATAAAGTTGAAAATGTCAAAAGTTGAAAGCTAAAGCTGAAACATTGTAAAGTTGAAATATGTAAAGTTGAAAGTGGAAGCTGAATGTTAAAATATTAGAAAGTTGAAAGTGTCAAAAGTTGAAAGTGGAAGCTGAAAGGTGAAACATTGTAAAGTTGAAAATAACAAAAGTTGAAAGTGGAGGCTGAAAGGTGAAACATTCTAAAGTTGAAAACCTATAAAGTTGAAAGGTGAAGCATTGCAAAGTTGAAAGTGTCAAAAATAGAAAGTGGAAGCTGAAGGTGAAACTTTTGAAAGTTTAAAGTGTCAAAAGTTTAAAGTGGAAGCTGAAAGTTATAATATAAGTAAGTTGAAATTCTGTCTAGCATTTTCCTAACCTAAGATAAAGATATGGCAATTGCGTTGCTGTGGTAAAAAGTCTGGTCGCTCTGGACAGGTCATTTACATAATAGATTGTTCCAAGTGTCACTATGAGTGAAAAAAAAAACAACCCCCATGTCTCTAGCATTTTCCAAAGCTGATATAGGGATATGCCAATTTGGTTGCTATGGTAACCAGTATGGTTGCTATGGAGGGGTCAATGACATTATATAATGTTCCCTGTGTGACTACAAGTCATTTAGACCCACTCCAGTGTCTCTCTCGTTTTACTAAGCTGAGATAGAGATGTGTCATTTTGGTTGCTATGGTAACCAGTATGGTTGCTATGGAGGAGTCAGTGACATTATATAATGTTCCCTGTGTGACTACAAGTCATTTAGACCCACTCCCGTGTCTCTCTCATTTTACTAAGCTGAGATAGAGATGTATCATTTTGGTTGCTATGGTAACCAGTATGGTTGCTATGGAGGAGTCAGTGACATTATATAATGTTCCCTGTGTGACTACAAGTCATTCAGACCAACTCCTGTGTCTCTCTCATTTTCCTAAGCTGAGATAGAGATGTGTCAATTTGGTTGCTATGGTAACCAGTACAGTTGCTATGGAGGGGTCAGTGACATATAATGTTCCCTATGTGACTACAAGTCATTTAGATCAACTCCCGTGTCTCCCTCATTTTCCTAAGCTGAGATAAAGATGTGTCAATTTGGTTGCTATGGTAACCAGTATGGTTGCTATGGAGGGGTCAGTGGCATTATATAATGTTCCCTGTGTCACTACAAGTCATTTAGACCAACTCCCATGTCTCTCTCATTTTCCAAAGCAGACAGAGAGATGTCTTAATTCGGTTGCTATGGTAACCAGTATGGTTGCTATGGAGGGGTCAGTGACATTATATAATGTTCCCTGTGTGACTACAAGTCATTTAGATAAACTCCTGTGTCTCTCTTATTTTCCTAAGCTGAGATGGAGATGTGTCAATTTTGTTGCTATGGTAACCAGTATGGTTGCTGGGGAGGGGTCAGTGACATTATATAGTGTTCCCTGTGTTACTACAAGTCATATAGACCAACTCCCGTGTCTCTAGCATTTTCCTAAGCTGAGATAGAGATGTGTCAATTTGGTTGCTATGGTAACCAGTATGGTTGCTATGGAGGGGTAAGTGACATTATATAATGTTCCCTGTGTGACTACAAGTCATTTAGACCAACTCCTGTGTCTCTCTCATTTTCCTAAGCTGAGATAGAGATGTGTCAATTTGGTTGCTATGGTAACCAGTATGGTTGCTATGTAGGGGTCAGTGACATTATATGATGTTCCCTGTGTGACTACAAGTCATTTAGACCAACTCCTGTGTCTCTGTCGTTTTCCTAGGCTGAGATAAAGATTATCCGGTTTGGTTGCTATGGTAAATAATCTGGTTGCTATGGATGAGTTGGTGACATCATGTTGTAATCTACATTCAACTTAGATCAATATAAAACAACTCCCATGTTTCTACGATGTTCCACTTAGAAGATATTTGACATTCAAAAATAATGTTGAAAAGTGGGCGTGGCTTGATGAATTTATGTTAAATCAAAAGCAATGATTGGCTGGATTAGTTATATGCATCCTTAATGTTGCTATGACTCTCCATTGTGAACCAATTACAAAAGCTATTTTACAGTAGGATCGTATGGGAATCAATTGCCCCATTGAAATGAATGGCAGCAATGCATCTCTATGGCCCATTGTGAGTCTATGAGAAGGCTAAGCCAATCAAATTTCGGTATTCAAATTAGTTGATTAACAGCTGCCTCCAACTGCCACTTTTCAAATCGAGGAGACATTTCTCAGATGTTGACCATGCCTCAAACAAACAAACATTACAGAAGAACCGTAAGACATATCGAGCTGATTCTTTCTTTGTGAGAAGCAGAAGGCCTCAATGAAGATTATGGTGTAAATTTTTTTAAGATATGTGGAAAATTTTATTAGTTATGGCGAGTTAGAAAAAGCCAAATTTAAAACCTTCAAGCATTATTTTCTGGGTGAAATGCATTGATCTTAATGGAGCAATTTGCTTCCCTCGTTAAGGTTTAGCCCTCCTAGTTTAAAAACCGTAGGTCATATGAAAAAAACAACTGCATCTTTGGAAAGAGGACAAATTTCTCTACTACTTTAATATAAATTTTGTGCATAAAGGGTAAAGTTTAGTTTAGGAGAGAGGAATTGATGAAGAAGTTTGAGATGTGAAAAATTAGAGTGGAAGCTAGAGTGGAGCAGAATTAGGTCAAAATCCAAATTCTTCATTAAAATTAAACTGTGATTTATAAAAATCTGTAAAAGATATGAAATAGCTGAAAACACATTTTAAAAGCTGAAAATGTGTTGAATTGTTTAAAAGTTGAATGATTGCTCTAGCTGAAAGTATGCTGAAGTTATGAAGGTTGAAAAAAGCTGAAGATTTAAAAGAGAATTGAAGTGTTTCCCATTCATTTCAATGGGAAAAATATTTTAAATAAAGTTAAATTTTATAAAAAGTATAAAACATTTTATTAAGAAAAATACGAGCAATCGATTCCAAAAGAAGCTGAACATTTTGATGTTTGAATGGTGTTTCTAGCTTAAAGTATGCGGAAGTAGTTAGCCGTCGAAAAGTGGGAGAACAATAAAAATAATAACTAGAAAGTGCATTTCCTAGCGGAAAATGCGTGTGAATGCAGAGAGCTGAAAAGGGAATGCTCAAATTGCTGAATTCCTTGGCTGAAGAGTGAAACATTAGAAAGTTTCAAAAGCTGAAAGATTGTAAATTTGAAATATGTAAAGTTGAAAGTGGAAGCTGAATGTTAAAATATTAGAAAGTTGAAAGTGTCAAAGATTGAAAGTGTCAAAAGATGAAAGTGGAAGCTGAAAGGTGAAACATTGTAAGTTGAAAATATCAAAAGTTTAAAGTGGAGGCTGAAAGGTGAAGCATTGTAAAGTTGAAAGTGTCAAAAATAGAAAATGGAAGCTGAAGGTGAAACTTTTGAAAGTTGAAAGTGTCAAAAGTTGAAAGTGGAAGCTGAAAGATATAATATAAGTAAGTTGAAATTCTGTCTAGCATTTTTTCTAACCTAAGATAAAGATATGGCAATTGCGTTGCTGTGGTAAAAAGTCTGGTCGCTCTGGACAGGTCATTTACATAATAGATTGTTCCAAGTGTCACTATGAGTGAAAAAAAAACAACCCCCATGTCTCTAGCATTTTCCAAAGCTGATATAGGGATATGCCAATTTGGTTGCTATGGTAACCAGTAAGGTTGCTATGGAGGGGTCAATGACATTATATAATGTTCCCTGTGTGACTACAAGTCATTTAGACCAACTCCCGTGTCTCTCTCATTTTCCTAAGCTGAGATAGAGATGTGTCAATTTGGTTGCTATGGTAACCAGTATGGTTGCTATGGAGGGGTCAGTGACATTATATGATGTTCTCTGTGTGACTACAAGTCATTTAGACCAACTCCAGTGTCTCTGTCGTTTTCCAAATCTGAGATAAAAATGTGTCAACTGGGTTGCTATGGTAACCAGTATGGGTGCTATGGAGGGTCAGGTACCTCAATGAATGTTCCCGGGGTCGCTACTAGTGAAACAAACTCACCCCCATGTCTCTAGCATTTTCCTAAGCTGAGATAGAGATGTGTCAATTGGGTTGCTATGGCAACCAGTATGGCTGCTATGGAGGGGTCTGCTACCTCAATGAATGTTTCCGGGGTCGCTATTAGTAAAACAAACTCACCCCCATGTCTCTAGCATTTTCCTAAGCTGAGATAGAGATGTGTCAACTGGGTTGCTATGGTAACCAGTATGGTTGCTATGGAGGGTCAGGTACCTCAATGAATGTTCCCAGGGTCGCTATTCGTGAAACAAACTCACCCCCATGTCTCTAGCATTTTCCTAAGCTGAGATAGATATGTGTCAATCAGGTTGCTATGGTTACCATTATGGTTGCCATGGAGGGGTCATTGACATTATATAATGTTCCCTGTGTGACTATAAGTCAATTAGACCAACTCCTGTGTCTCTAGCATTTTCCTGGGCTGGGATAGAGATGTGTTAATTGGGTTGCTATGGAAATTAATCTGGTTGCTATGGATGAATTGGTGACATCATGTTCTAATCTACATTCAACTTAGATCAATATAAAACAACTCCCATGTCTCTACGATGTTCCACTTAGAAGATATTTGACATTCAAAATGATGTTGAAAAGTGGGCGTGGCTTGTTGAATTAATGTTAAATCATAAGCATTGATTGGCTGGATTAGTTATATGCATCCTTAATGTTGCTATGACTCTCCATTGTGAACCAATTACAAAAGCTATTTTACAATAGTATCATATGGGGATCAATTGCCCCATTGAAATGAATGGCAGCAATGCATCTCTATGGCCCATTGTGAGTCTATGGGAAGGCTAGGCCAATCAAATTTCGTTATTCAAATTAGTTGATTAACAGCTGGCTCCAACTGCCACTTTTCGAATCGAGGAGACATTTTTCAGATGTTGACCATGCCTCAAACAAATAAACATTACAGAAGAACCGTAAGACATATCGAGATGATTCTTTCTTTGTGAGAAGCAGAAGGCCTCAATGAAGATTATGATGTAAAATTTTTAACGATATGTGGAAAAATCCAGGAGTTATGGCGAGTTAGAAAAAGCCTTAATTTAAAACTTTGGAGCATACTTTTCTGGGTGAAATGCATTGATCTTAATGGAGCAATTTGCTTCCCTCGTTAAGGTTTAGCCCTCCTAGTTTAAAAACCGTAGGTCATATGAAAGGAACAACTGCATCTTGGGAAAGAGGATAAATTTCTCTACTACTTTAATATAAATTTTGTGCATAAAGGGTAAAGTTTAGTTTAGGAGAGAGGAATTGATGAAGAAGTTTGAGATGTGAAAATTAGAGTGGAAGCTAGAGTGGAGCAGAATTAGGTCAAAATCCAAATTCTTCATTAAACTTAAACAAAAAAAAAAAAAAATCTGTAAAAGATATGAAAAAGCTGAAAACATATTTTAAAAGCTGAAAATGTGTTGAATTGTTTAAAATTTGAATGATTTCTCTAGCTGAAAGTATGCTGAAGATATGAAGGTTGAAAAAAAGCTGAAGATTGAAAGAGATTTGAAGTGTTTCCCATTCATTTCAATGGGGAAAATATTTTAAATAA
>SRMA01026373.1:60397-92138 GCA_007224835.1 Danionella cerebrum
GCCCACCGAGACATTTTTCTTTAACATTCTTTTTCCATCTGCAAAGGCAGCAAAAAAACCTGTCTTCTCAGCACTGACAGTTCTTCTCTGGCTGTATGAAACACACAAAGTCCCACCCTCCTCTAACTTTAGCGCCCGCTGATTAGATATTTATACAAAGGAGCAAGTCACTGATTGGATATTTGCTCGCGGACATGTGTTTAATTCCCTGACATCTGCTTTTTCACATGTGAAACTAATAATAATACATACAGGAGTTATTCAAATAAGGAACCGTTCACAAGGGCGTACCAAACCAAGGCTGATGGCGTTTGGTGATATACAGATAGAATCTCTAGGAGGAGTTTGTGAAAGTACAACACGAGCAAAAGCTGCCATTTTTATGAAAGATAGTTTACCGGAACATGACTTGAAGGCAAAAAAGCTGATCGAGACATCCCTACTTTTAGACAAGAATTAACAATTGTGATGACAGTACAGCCAGCAGGGGGAGCGCCAGCATTGAGTGCCCAGATGAGTAAGTGCAAGGGTTAACAGTTGCAGCCTGATATGTAGAGAATATGAAACATTCAGCAGAAGGAAGTTCCAAGAACAGATGAGTGGCATGAGCGTCTCACCTGCAGTCAGGTTGACCATGGAGGCTGTTCCTGCAGTGATGGCGTCCACCTGAGAGTGAATCTCATGCTTGGACTCGTCCATTTTGTTCTTCCTCCAAGCTTGAGATGCCTACACATCAGTGTAAGGTTATCGGTTTTAAAGTTTTTATGCAACAAAATTACAATCGGAATATTGATGATGCATTAAAAAAAAAACATTTCTTAAAGCCAGACAAACACAATAAACATTGTATGGTTCTAGAATACATGATTTGATATGTTCTCAAATCTGAACCAATTGTATGTTATATTTAGATTTTGTACAGGCGCGGAGTAGGAAAAGAGACAGGATTGTTCTTTTTAATTTGATTTGGATATTTTCGTATGATGTTTGACTGTGCTGTTAGCATTCAGTGATGTGCAGCTCACCGCATCAGTGCCCAGTGGAGGCAGAGCGTCGAGCTCATCGAGAGAGGCCTGAACTGCCTGGACTGCCTGCATGCTGGAGTTAATGGTGCCAGTCAGAGCCTGCTGAGCTGAAGTCTGCGACACAGAGAGAGACCTCAGTGCACCAAGACACCACATAAACAGCTTTCATCATCATTTTGTTTGCAAAGATGCTCTGTTTTCTACACAATAAGAACACTTCATGAATAATTCAGATAGGAGTTCTCTCAAAATGCATTCAAATCAAATAAATACATTTTTAGCGTTTGTTGAAATTGTTTCGGGTGCAAAACACAAAAGATGTTTAAGGAGCAACAACAAACCAAAATACATTCTTAGATAAGCCTCGACATGCATCAGCTTCAGTCACACCAGTTTGATTGCAATGTATCCGTGTGAGCAGTGGATCTGACCAGAGGTGGCATGTGTCCCCGGTGCATCTGTCCACTGGTGATATGCTGCTTGGCCTGTGGCATGGAGCCCATCTTCAGGCTCTCTGGACCTCCAGCACCCGATCGGATGATAGCAGGTAGCGCAACAGAGCCTGTCTCCATCTTACCCATCTTATTAAACTGCTGCTGGAGAACCGTTGACCTGATGAACATGATACGGGTCACCATCAGATAAATCTCTTAGATTTTCACTGAATGTTTATTTTTATTCATAAAGTGAACAACAGTAAAAGTGCCAAGTTTTGAAACAAGATAGTTCAGGTTGGCACTCCATGGTAGTTTCTGAAATATGTGCAGATTCAGTTCACAACTAATCCATGGTAACCCAATTTGCAACTGGTATTTTAAATAATAAAAATGTGAAACTTATAAATCCTTGTAAATATTTTTCATAACTTACACATGTATTAATAATGTATAAAAATCACAAAATGTAACGGATTTAAGTTACAAAGCAATGGCTTATCTTGATGCAACACACAGAGCTGTAGAGTAGGGCTGAACAATATTGGAAAAAAATAACACTGCGATATTTTTTTACAAACGATATATATTGCGATATTCAGAGCCATCAATGCATTAATAAATAAATATATTACATCAGATTAGATTTGTCCAAAAGAAACCCTTATGTTTCTATACGAAAATTAGCAAAAGATAAAAATAAATTAAAGAAGCAATATGTTGTTGGAATAAAGAGCATGAGCAGTTTTAAAAGTGATATTATATAAAGTCAATTTATATAACGTAAAAAATGACACTATATACTGAAAAACATTATTGTTGGGAATAAACCCTGTGTATAAAAACTTTTATTACATATGACTGTGATTGAAAAATTCACAAAACTCACAGGAGCTCTCGATGATGGTATAAACATCTTCTTTCACTATGTACAAGTGTTTTGGCACTGGAATCTAACACTTTATTGTGCTAAAAACAGCGGAAGAATGCGAGGAAATAAGAAAAAAAGACATGTGCGCGAATGCGGAAGAAGAATCACGGACAGAACACGGTAAAAAAAACTGTTAAATCTAACACTAATAAACCTATTACTATTACTAAGATAATGGTTATATTATTAAATACTGTATAAATATTATATTTACAGTGAAATCTCAGCTAAACTGTAGCTAAAGCGAACACAGGAAATCAATCACTCATCTGTCACTGATCTCCTGCCGGCAACAGGTTCAATGTTGAAGGGTTCACTTCTGTTGCCGACCCAGAAAAAAAAACGAGCTCTTTGGACTTCCATGTTTTGACTCGCTGAAAGATTTACAAAATATAAAAATCGGCGCATCTCGTTTGGATTGCTTAACACAGAAAACTATAATTTATTAATGGAGTTCCCGCTCCCGTTGATTTTTATTCCCGTCCCATCGCGATCACGAGATTAATAACAAAAGTTTATCCCATCCCGCGGGAAATCCTGACAAATGTCATCCTCTATGAGGTGTCACACTGACAAAGTCGCGCACCTCTTCATCTCGCATTTTTAGTAACGAATGCTTCCTGTGCCGCTGCTCACCGCTCACAATCACTGTGGAGGCACGCGGAACGTACATGTCACCCCAGCAACAAGTCATACAACAAACTCGTGTTTTGCTGCCCTGGTGCTACCGTTCTGTTATACACCATGGGCTTCTACCCCTCACATCGTATGTTTCGGCGATGTAACTATCGCGCATGCGCACATCGCGATGTCGATGTCAAAACAGAATATCGTTCAGCCCTAATGTAGAGTGTTAAAACCATATCCGGCTATGGGACAACCCATGAGGGGAGGAGGAAGAAGTTGATGGAAAGTTGACATCCAGCACAGCTATAAATCAAGAGGTTATAGAAAGATAACCATCGGCCATGACTCAAGCTACTGCCGGTTGACCATAAATGGACTGTCCAGAGATTTCAAGAATTGAAAGAAAGTTCATGACTTCAACTGGGACTTTTTCGGAGGATTTCCAAGAGCTTACAGAATAAGTGGTGTAAATCAAATAAAAAAAGCCAGGACACAACACTCCTCTTCAGATGCTGAACAGTGGAATCTCCTGCAATGGTCGAACGAGGGACGCTTAAAAGAACACCAAACAGGACTTGTGTTTTGGGTGGAATGCTACAAATTTTATTTTTCATTGGTTGACTGTTTTACTGTTCTTTGTAAAATGTTATGTTAAAAAAAAACATTTTTTTTAAAAGTAACCATATTCACCTCACGTTGGATGTGAATATGAAGGTGCATTTATTTCACATATTCAATATTAACTTTTTTACGTTAATTTGTATCATTCTCAATGTGTTGAGGCCTCAGAGAGGGCCAAATGCACCATAAATTGAGATATCTTTACTCTGAGCATTTCCTTGTGGATACAAACCTCTTCAGGAAATGATTATTGCTTTCATTCTGCTGATTATTTTTGAAACTATACCACATTAATTCACTTTTGTGAAGACTCACTTTTGTGGAGAAACAGAGTCCTCCAACATGGTTGATTCTTCATCACCCTCCATGCCAAAGTGGTCTTTGCTCTTTTTCTGCAAAAGAACAGATTTTGAGGAAAGGAGACTTGGTGAGAAGGAACTGAAAGAACTTTGCTGCCAGGGCTTTTCTTGACAGCTCAAATATCAAAGTTTGTTGAGGAATTCCTCACACTGCAGAGAAACAGCAGAGGCGATTTCACAAGGATACGAAACATGACCATTAAAAACAAGACTCAGCAACTCAAACCAATACAAATATGAATAGTATATTAGTGCACTGTGATGCACCAGCAGCTCACAAGAGACAAGACTAATAAATTGTTTTATTTTAAAGTGTCTTCAAGTGTCGGGTAATATTTACAACTACTGATCTCAGGTAAGAGGCTACGGCAACATGAGAGTGGTCGACAGTTTAAGTTTTTTTTGTAAGTTTAATTGTAAGTCTGATAAAAATAAATAAAAATCTGAATCCTATTGTTCTGAGATAGAACAGGAAGTTACATCACAACAGGAAGTTACACGTTGCTTGATTAAAGCATGCAGAGGGTGGTTGCAGCTGCTCTCTCAGGGTCTTTCCCTCCTCCGACGAAACGCATACAAGGTCAAAAACACTTTAAATATTTTTTAATACATGTTTATTTTTACCAAATTTTTAAACGTGTTTTCTGGAGCGATTTTTAAGAAACCATATATCGTTGGAAAGCTTATCTCATTCGCTAAATGACCAGTCAGTCTGCTTGGAGCTTATTCGCGATTGGTTGGCTGTATACACGTGTGAATAAATGATGAAACTCCACTTTCAAAGTTTTGCAACTTTGACAATTTTTGTAAGCTTGACTATAATTTTACTCTAATGTATGTAGGTGCACATGTTTAAAGCATACAATATCTGTAGCAATGAAAGTAAAAGGAGCTATGTGTTAAAACATAAATGAAAATTGATGAGATGGGTACTTAAAATATTCTTAAACCTTGTTTCCAGAGTCTTCGGTAATGGGTTATGAATTAATATTCAATTACATGATCGTGAAAAACTTGGCTCATACAAGAATTATGTGTAATATTTTAGATATTTAAAAATATAATTACCCAATGCAAAAATTTTTTATGGGTCAAACTGTGTTACCTTTTTGAGAATGATGTCAATGTATCCAGCAATGAGCTGCGCAATCTGTTCTCCTTCGGTGGTCTGAACAGAGTAGTAGCCATCTTGATAATCTCCAAAATCCTGTAGAAAAAGAATAAAAAAAATAAACTAATTATTTTACAGTTACAGATAGCTACAGGATGTAAGACACAGCTCAGCTGGAACCTAACCAGTAAGTCTGGAACATGAGCCAAAACAGTCACTCACTCACTCTGAGCTTCGTTACAATTAACTAAACTCTAATTTAATCTCTCTTGTAATTCAAAAACGTCTTTGAGTGGGTACCAGGGTGAAGCTCTTGGGTGATGCTGCCCAGCGCTTGATGTTGGTCAGATTCCACTCCTGCATCACCTCTTTGGTTTTCTCATCCACTCGCATCACACTCTCTTTAGTGATGCCAAGTAAACGTGGCACAAGCTTGTTCTTTCCTTTCATTTTTTCCTGTCAAGAGAAGGAGCATTACCACATGAAGAGGCAACACACAGCTCAGTAGATTCAGATTGCTACCTTGACTAAGAAGAAGGAGACTCCGTAGGTTTTCAATGATCTGGCTAGTTTGACGTAACTGACTTTGGCCTCAATCTCGGTCATGTTCTGGCAGTTCTTGTGTGCCTGTATGGGAACAGTTTACCATTCAAGGAAACTGGAACAACTTGCACTTTTTGGTCAATAGTTTTCATATGCATAGGTATTGTAGTGAACAGGGCAAGGCATTCTGGTTAATGTTGTGTTTTGTTCTACAAGTGTAAGTGGCTGATGGTTGTGGGCATTTTTTTTTATTTCTGTAAAAACCCTTGTGTTAAATGTATGCTGCCTGGTGGAAGGAAATGCCACGTAAATCACTGCAAAGCATCAGTACACAACAGTAATCATCAAAGAACTTGCAAAAGTGTCTCAAAGAATCAAGTTTATTGTGACAGCACTGTAAAGATTCACTGATGGCAGAGCATGTAACTGCATGAAAAATAATGGTAACTACCGTAGCTTTAACGCCGGAATATAGAGGTGTAACTGCAACTGTAAACGAATTAGATGACACATGAAGACCCCCAATAAACAAGGTGGTGCTGTGCACCTTTACAAGTCTTACAATGGGGAAGAGAGGTGACATTTATTGGATGTTTGCCGGCTTCTAAGACTTGCATCTAAGACCCAGAAGAGCCCACATCACCTCTCTCTATTTCTCTTCACTGGCTCCCCATTGCAGGTCATGTTAAGTTTAAAACATTCATCTAAGCTCTTCCTTATTCCAATAAAAGTTACAACCTATTCTCTGAGCATTTATCATGATTAAATAACCCATTGCTACAATTTAGTGGTTGTGGTTCCTCACAATCAGTTAGTCTTTTTGGCTAAAAACCATCTGCTATTTGCAGAAATGTAAATAATCTCACCTGAAAGATCTTCTTTTCCCCCTTGTTCTTGACATACTCTTTGGGCAGGAATTCTTTCAAACTGAATGAAACAGGCAGAAAATAATAGCGTTTATCTAGGGAATTTAACAGCATGGTTTTATGGAAATGAGAGCATGACTATGAAACTAATGCACAGCTTCCTTACTTTTTTCAACACAAAAATCAATCAAAACCGTTTTCAAATCATTCAGGGGCGATCAGAATAAGAACTAAAATGCTAGATGGTTTGTGTACAAACTTTGATGTTGGATTCAATTGAGTTCCATTGAAAAGTTCCATTGAGTTCGTTTTTTTATTAGCTCAGTGGTTGCCAAGGTAGAATTTTTGGTTGCTATTAAGGACATCTCTAGGGACGGAAAATTCCCGTTAAATTTCCGGACCGTTTCCAAGGGAACTTTATCTCTACAATTGTTATTGACATAATGTTAACTATAGAACGAATTCAAAAAAAGTCCCAATCAAAATTAAACCTCAACAAATTTTCACATAGACTTTGATGCTAGACTAACAATAACTTTTATCAGCTGCTTGTAATAACAAACCCCAACCTCTATCTACAGTAACCTCAAGAGTAATGCATTTGAAACAAACATTTGAAAAAGTCTCATGTTAACCTCATCCTTCATGCCTGCATTTATCAGATTCCTTAAAGCCTCTTATCATTACAAATCAAAAATTGTTTTTGTCTGTAGTAAAGCTTTCATTACTTCTGTTTTCAGTGATTCTTAGGAAATTATTTTAATATGGTCAATTGTTTTAATATCATAAAAACGGGACGTATTAACAACAGAAATATTTTAAATATTCAACAAGCTTAAATTTAAACAGTTCAGTTTTCTTTAGGGAATTGTATTTTTATTCCCCCTCGGGGGATGCAGTTACTGAATAAAAAGACGGACCAAAAAAGTTATAAATCGATCAATCTTTGCAAAAACAACCTGGTTCCGATTTATAACTGATCA
Source organism: Danionella cerebrum (assembly GCA_007224835.1). Lineage (NCBI taxonomy): Eukaryota > Metazoa > Chordata > Actinopteri > Cypriniformes > Danionidae > Danionella > Danionella cerebrum. Next base: position 67,898 of record SRMA01026373.1, read on the forward strand.
ACCTGTGCATCCCTATAGTTTCAACTAAAATTCATGTTTTATGATTTTTTTTCCCCAATTACTGTTAAGCACCCTGGTATTTGCCAACCTTCAATTTAGCAAACTCACAGTTTATTCCCATTAATTCCTGTATATTTCCGTTTCTTCCTGTTAATCTCCATGGAAAGTTCCTTAGTGAGATCATAGAAATTCCTCATCCCAATATGAGTAATCGAATCCAAGCCCTATGATTTTACTTATCTGAGATATGAGAGAGTGAAATGCCAAAATGGTTGCTATGGTAAAATAAGGTTCCTATGGGGGACTCAGTTACCCAAGATAATATTCCCTTTGTCACGATAATATATATAAACCAACCATCATGCATTTCTCATTTCCCAAACCTGAGATAGAGTTCAGATAAATTGGCTGCTAGGGTAAATAGTTTGGTTGCTAAGGAGCATAAATGATTGGCATAAATTAACCCCGATTTTTCTTCATTACCATTTTCCATTTATTGGTCAGTATAAGTCATTATTTAACCCCTTTTAGAGTGTATATTTGTGCAAATAGTTTTGGTATGTTCTAGCACAGACTGATAACCTTCACAAGTTTGATCTGTCTGAAGTTTTTATGAGGTTCTCTGTTTGCCTTATATTTACAAAGTTTGACCTCTTGTTAAATAAATGAAAAATGTAGATGCTTCAGTCAGTGTGAAGTAGGTTTTTGGACTGTGGGAGGAATCAAAATGAAATAATGGTTGGCCTGAACCAACAACCTTCAAATTGAGAGGCAGTGCCACCATCCTGCTGCTCGAAGACTGATTTTAAGAATCATGTGGGCACACATCTGACAGATCTACATGTGTTGGAGGGCATCAAACTGGAGATCCTTTTTGGTAGAGGCCATATTGGTTTGGAAGAATTAAAATGTAGACATTGGCTCCGAGAAATCTACACTTCCAATAATTTTGTGCACAGATATTCTGCTTGAATATAAAGCTATTATTCAAAAAATAAGTAATTAAATAACGCTTTAATGTATTAACAGCTGAAATTACGTAGAGTGAAGCACTCACTCAAGAAAACCAGGCTTGTGTTTCGACTCATTGTGATCTTGAAACTGAATCTGGCACTGGTATCCAGCAAACTCGCAGGCTTTGTCAAAGGAAACAGGATGTGAACCGTTCAGGATATCATCACGTGCCTAGAAGAGACAACAGTATACCACACACACACATACAAAAAAAACTATTAATTTACACAAAACGTCAATAACCAAACTTTGGAAATTTACAAACTTGTTCTGCCAGTGGTTTAATAGTGAACCTCTGTATTTCACTCAATTGTGCACATAAGAGATAAGTCTTGTAAACAAAGGGTTAACTATTCGTGACTCGCCCAAAAAAATCTAAGCTGAAGAAACTCCTATCAAGGCAATGACTTTTTTTGTGTGTTTTTTTTTTTTAAATTTAATGAAAAAAAAGGTACCAACGCTGTCCCAGGCTTCAGCAAACATGAATTATTGAAAGCTATTCCTGTTATCTTCATCACTTCATTAGCTGTTTGTGTCCAGCCCCATGGTACAATGGATGGTACGCTGGACGTTTGCATGGTTACACATAGTGCTGGGCGATATGACGATATATATCGTGGAGACGATAGAAAAGTGTCTATCGTCCTATTTCTCTTCTATCATTTCTAACCTAATTTTATCAATTACTAAAGAAAATATTGCATTAAATAGGCATATGACAAATGTATGATAATGTCTTGTGGCTATGCAATGCATACTCTACCCTTTATATAAGTGATAATCAAGAATAAAAATGAACATTTTCGCAAAGAAACTCCGTCTTGTGATTTTGCGATTGGACGCTTTACGTTGTTGCGACATGCTTTACGCTAGTAGTGATGGGAAGTTCGGATCATTTTACGGATTCGGTTCTTTGAGTCTCGTTCAGTAAAATGAACGGATCTTTTTTCGAGTCATTTCGTTCATTTTACTAAAATATCAATAAATGTTGTGTGTACTTCCACATCTACTAGCGTTTTATACACAAACGCGAATCACACTACAAATAAGACAAAACTATAATGCTAAATTTAAAATAAATATAAATATATTACTAAAGCCTACCTGGGTCTTTTAGTCTGGTTTACCCAAACTCTGATCTGTCTTCTTTAGATTTAAATCTCTTTTGTTCGACACAAAATTACTTCACTCTGACGTTAACGTGTGCAGTCCGTGCACTCAGTCCGGACTGGCTTCTTTAGCACTTTTGTCCAATCCGGGAGCTCTATATATCGCTGAAAAGCTCTGATTCTGAGGAAGCCAATGAGCTCAACCATTTTGAGATGGACAGCATCGCCGACGAATCACACGACGCGCAGCGTGGAGAGACCACCTCTTACAAACGGGGAGTCAGTCCATATTTGGTGACGTTTTGAGACCACGGAGCAACAGAAAAGACCCAAAATGGAGTTTCCACAAAGCTATCGACCGGACATAACAACAAACGGACTTTTATCGCTATGGAAATAACTTTTGTTGAAAAAACGGCAAAGGTAAGACAAGATTTACATGCTTGCTTGGTTTTCGCTGGCGTTTTTTCGGGGAACTTTCGCTCCCTGCTCTGAAATACTTCATGCAATGTAAATGAGTTGCAGGTCGCTGGATTCAGCTAGTTGTTAGCTTTCATTTGATGCCATGGTTTTGGTGTTTCCGTTTATATTGTAGATACATATCGCACATAAACAAAAACTTGGTCATGAGTTTTAATCCGGCTTTGTTGTTGTTTATTTGCATGGCGTTCGAGCTGTGGTTAACGGATATGAAATTGAATTAGATACGTTTTTAGAGGAGTTTCCGCTGAACTCAACAGTATTTAATATGTGTGGGTTATTCTCAGGGTTAGTGAGCTATGAGCGAAAATGTAACGCACAAGGGGGCAAGTCCCCGGTACCGGGGACTATCGGGCTGAAGAGGTTAACAGATCATTGTAGACTTTACAGTAAAAACACACTTACTTAAGTCAGCTTAAAAGGTTCTGTTCTCAGAATTTCATGCTGATATAACAGTTGTGTTTACCTGTACATAGAGCAGATTGAGCTGTACAGGATCTCTGGAGTCCACGTTCTGGTCTGAGTAGAAGAACTTTCTTCTGAGAAGCAATGTCTCAAACTCCTCAACACCCTGCTCCCGGAACGTCCGTCCATGATCGAGCCAATTCACTGAAAAATCATATTACCAGCAGACTCAACTGAAACATATTAACTGTGAAAAGCTATTTAAATACAAAATGTTTGAACACAGCTGAATTCAGATTAACCGCTCAGGGAACCACCATGTTACAAAATGAAAAGTATTACATACCACAGAGAAAAAGCATTAAAATCATGGTGGAAAATGTACAGAAATAAAAATAATGCAATACAGTGCTAACATTTGACACACTAAATGCAACTACACAACCTACACTCGTCATCTGTGTGAAGCTTCTGTTTGAGTTTCTCCATTTTTTTGTCGTCTCTCAGCAGGGTCTTGTCTTTTTTAAGTGTTCCTGTGGTCTCTTCCTTCTTTTCCTCTCCCACGTCTCGAACCAGTGAGTACTCGTCATAGTTTGTAATTCCTGTGAATAGATGTGTTTAATACTTCTCTAATTGACTCAAGGGTCACAAAAAAAAAAACCCAAAAAAAAAACACTTGAAATCTTAAAAATAATTGTAATAGTCTAATCCAAAGAGTCATTACAGAAAAGTAATGGTGTAACATTGCATGTGTTTATCATAATTTAAGACAACTGTGATAATGTCAATCCCTGTTTGTTTCTGTTGTCTTTGAAACATTCAAACCCTTACTTTTGTGATATGCGGCTTAAGGCGTTCATGTTTATTTGAATATGTTTTTGTACATTTTACCTGTAATTCAGAATTTTTTTAATTTGTGTAACTTGTTGCAGGAATTGTTACTGATAATTAAATAAAGTAAATGTTTCAATCTGGCTAAATTTATTCTGTATTTTGTTTCGATTTTGAGATAAATTTGCTAAATTATTTACTTAAAGAAACTATGCTTGCATCTCAAATCAAGTAGTAAAATTTCTTGCTTCCTCGACTGCACTTGGACGTCTTTGGACTTGACTTAGACTCAAACTGTATGGAACGCAGACTTGAGCATTCTGGACTTACTTCATTAATCCCATCAGGAGATCCCTCTGTGAAAATCAGACTAGTCTTAAGGAGCTTTCACACCTCTAGTTTTTAAACTTGGTCTGGACCAAGATGAACTAACTATTCACATTCACAGAACGCTGTTGTGCGCACTAGTTGAAAATACAGCCATGTGACATCATACAGGCCCCTTCCCTCTCCACAGAAACTTCCTCCAGCTCCTTCGAGAAAGACATAATCGCTTTGCTGATGATGCACATTGCAAATGATGCTAGGATTACAAACTACTCCAAACCCATAATGCCACTCGCGAGACTGGTCTGCAATGGTGAACCTGACTACAGCCTTGCAGTCAGGTTTTGGTCTTTAAAACATCATGTCATGGACCAGTGGGCCCAAAATATAATGTACTTTATGGTCAATGATTGACAAAAAATGTTAACTACTTATTTTAATGTTGCCATTGACTTACCTATTCTGGCACAGATGGTCATGAGCATGTCGCTGACGATTTTTGAGTCATCCACCATAACCGTTTTGACTGTTCCATCCAACATGCGGATCTTAAGTGGTCTCTGTTTCTTCTTGTACTCCAGAGTATCCTTTTATAAGCAGTAACACATCATGGAAGTACAGTAAAAGCAGGAAACAGAGCATAATCTCTTTAAAACGAGTATTGAATTTCATCTTGACTTAATAAATCTTACAAATGCTGTTACTATTTGCATTCATTTCATTTGGAAGCTGCTTAAAAGTCACTTCATGGACATTTTTTCTTGTTATCTCTGTCCAAGTCTTCTGAAATCAATCTTGATTAAAGTATAGAATCATGACAAATTTATTCTTTTCACTGATCAAAACTGTAAGGACTTTTTAAACTGAAAAATACATCATGCTTACCCCATTTCTAAGCATATAGTAGTCCAGGGCTTTGCCTGCTTCCAGCCAAATGCCCTTCTTTGGGTCCTCATCTGACAGGAACAGACCATAGTCACTGGCTGCAGGCAGAGAAATTAACCAAGTCCGGCTGAGAAGTAGCAATTAGATCAGAGGTGGCAAAACTGAACATGTGTAAAATTGGAATTAATTTAAAAGTTATTTTCACACTGACTTAGCATTTATTTTGGAAACCCAGAATGCTTTAAATTCTTGTTTATATAAAAAAATAAGCCAGCTTCAGGGGGTAAATCATATTTTATTTTAAATAAGGCCCCTTCCTTGACAATTTTCAGCCCCACAGAAATGACTACAGTAACAAGTGGGAGTAGTCATTATTAGGGCTCGAGCAAAGAAGCTTTATGTTTAGGTGCATTTTTGAGGGCCTAAACATTATTGAATTTCGCTCAAATCCAAACTGGTGAAATTCGATCTCTGATTAGGGTTTGAAAAGTCGTTGGGATGAATGGCTGTTGGTTGTGTCCTCCTCCTAAAGATTGTATTTGATCACCTCCAAACTCCATCAGTCTTATCATAATGCATATGGGACATTAAATTGCTAATGTTAAGAAGCTTTGCGAATGATGTTCTCAAAAATGCTGTCAAAATGTGAAAATTTTGGCACAGGAAGTTGTTTATAATCAGCCATGCAAAGTCCGACAGGATTCAAATTTGCCAAGTGTTTATCTAAATAGGACCAGCCACTGTAGATTGTAGCACCACCTTGTGGTAACACTGACTATTCCCCTTTCTGCAATTCAGCCTGTAATTGAACGACATGTTTGAAATTTGGAACACTTATGTAAGGGACCAAGACCTACAAAAAATAATTTCAAGCAAGTTTCCAAAACCAACAGGAAGTCAGTTGTTTTCCAGCCATTGCACTTTAACAAAGTGCGAGAGCCCTTTGATCGCTGCTTGCAACTTTAGTCAATATTTGTGATGCCAAAATCTTACAGTTTCAAGGGAATGATCTGCGTTTTGTTTCCTTTTAAAGTTAAACAGGAGAATCTTTCTAACAATAAATAAATAAATGATTCCAGCCGTCGAGAGATAAGTGTAAGTAAACAAAGAGACAACTGTACATCTGATAAAAAGTGGTCATCTGATGCAAATTAGATTTAGAGCAATATAAACCAATCTACCCAAAGTCAGATTATCGACTATTTCAGACCTTTACCAATAATTAAAGAACTTTTGATTGAAATACTTTAGTCTTTAGCATTACAACTAATTATCAGTGAAACGTTTATTACTTTAACCCAAAATATTTTGGCTGTAAACTTAGAAAAGTTGGGAAAAGACACTGAGCTTAAATCTCAGGAAGGACATGGTCTTCTAAAGTAACAGAGAAGAATTTGAGAGATGAAATTTTCAAGAGAGCAACAAATTCCACATAATCTGTTGAGTCTGGATGAGAGGAGTCTGTCAAAAAAGAAATTATAACAAACAGAAGTATGCAGAAAGGTTCTGAGGAATATTACATAACAATTGGGAAGCAGCCTCACGCAAGAGAAATGGCATTTAACAGTTGTAGCCCAAACTAGATTTTCTCTTGATTTCTCTGGTGTGCTTGGGTTTTTCTTGAGTTTCCCCCTATACTCAAAAAAAATGTCACATTGGCTTGAGTTGAGTAAACAAACTTGGATAATTCAAGTGACTGCTAATCTAAATCTAAAATTTACCCTCATTTTTATTCTGTTGTAAGCTGAGATAGGAAAGTATTGCTTGAATTTTATGCACATTTGGTTTGACGCCGTAAGAAATAAAGCATTTTGATAAGATGGGTACCCAACTACTTCACACTTTAATTTGTCTAGGAAAAACTAAAAATATTTCTACAAATCCTACCAACTTGAACTTGTTGCTGATTTACTATCAGACCAAGCCTCTTTGATCCACGAAACTCTGAAAAACAGTGTTTTGGGGGGGAAAAATGGAAATTGACTCACGCTGACCAAGCTGTGCTTCAGGAACCCTCTCTCGTATGATTCGACAAGCATCATATAACAGTGTGGAGGGCTCAAACTGCATGGTCTTCACCACACTGCCCACCCCGATCTTCAGCGACAACGCCACCATGACTGAAGATATGTGACTATGCCACAGCTACTCCTGCCAAACAAAAGTATCAAAAGATCACGGGGATGCTGCAGAGTTATCTTTCAAACGTCAACATGAGTTTTAGCGATGACTAGCTAAATTCAACACTGGTTCTATGTGTGGTCACATGGTCAGGAAATGACAAACCAATGGGAGCTTGATCTGTTGACATTTTTGTGTTGATGGAACAATAAAAACTCAGAAATCACTTATTTTAAAAACGCTTTATTAAGGTCCACTCCTGATGACACAATTTGTTATATTGCACATTAAGATACTTAACTCTTAAACAAGAAGTTTTCACACTTGCAAAAAACAAAACAAAAAAAAAAAAAAAAAAAAAAAAAAAAAAAAAAAAAAAAAACTTGGTTATTTTATGCACCAAAATAAACTAAATCTCAAAATAAAACGTAATAAACATTGTGTAATAGTTACAATGCACATCTCTGGATATCTAGCAAATAGGGCTGCCACAATAATAAACTTTATACTGAAGCATTCGATACATCCTCCTCGCTTCAATACAAGCTTGTGTATGTATTATTATTAGTTTCACATGTTTTACAACGTTGAGACATGTTTGAACAAAGCCAATTCATTTCTCTTTTGCATCTTAAAACAAAGTACAGTGGTACCCCGACATACGAAATTAATCCGTTCCAGGGTGGCTTTCGTATCTCGAAGCAAGTTTTACATGTAAAACGCCTAATCCGTGCAACGGCTCTCAGAAACAACTGTATAAGTTGATAAAAAAATTGAAAACCAGAGAAAAATTAAGTAATGTTTATTCAATCCTTAAATCTACACATTGTTAATGTAATAAATGATAATAAAACACAAGTAAATTGGCATCTCAAAGCAAAACATTTCCTTCAAGACCTTTCGTATCTCAAACTGTTCGTAACTCGAAACATTCGTATCTTGGGGTACCACTGTAATGTTCAGTGACGTCAGCGCGCACCGCCGGGTGTACAAATATGGCCAACGGCTCCGAAGCTAGGCTTAAGCCACGGCCTCTCTTACGCCTCTCCTACGGCCGTGACCGCCCTCCGCTCCGCAGCGCTAGGCATTCGCAAAATAAGACGCACCAACTTTTCCCCCTCAGTTATGGGGAACAAAAAGTCTGTCTTATATGGCGAAAAATATAGTAGTTGTCTTTCTCATCCCACCCCATCCTCTCTTCTCCTGATTTCCTGTCACTCTCCACTGTCCTATCTGTTAAAAGAGAAAATCAATAAAGGCTATGGCTGAAAAATAATCTTTAAAAAACATTTAAAAAAAATAGCCATTTTATCAGGAGGATGGCTTGATTTCTCGGACAAGGGTCAACTCCTGGACCTGGAGCCCTTCCTTGGCCAACATTCCTAGAACAATTTCATATAATTGGCAAGCATGCTGCAAATGCCCGGCAAGAACTCAAAAAACACTGGAGGTATCGCTGGAAGAATGCATCAAAGTCTTCATAAGTATGAATGAAGTACTCAGTACTTCATAAGTGAGAAATAAGAATATTCAGTATTAGACTTGTGCAGATTTTTTCCAGTCCAGCCTCAAACTGTATAACAAAAACCGCAGTGTGTTGTTTAAAGACTGATGTTTTAAGCTGTGTGAGGCTCTTCTTTATCTTGTTGCACATCATGTGATTGTGTGAACATGTCTGCACAGATACAGGAAGAAAAATTCCACGTACACACTGCAGCTAAAGTCAATGCTCAGTTCACCTTTCTGTGTTTGATTCAGCTCTAAACATTTGACTCCTTTATGGGAGAAAACACTGCATTAAAAACATTTTAACCAACTCCAATAAAACAGTTGGATCATAATCTGAACAAAATGGCAGGCCTTTGAGAGGCATGGCGGTAAATTTACACATTGTTTTTTGCGGTAGATCAACTGCGCCGTTTATTGTTTTAATCATTCATTCATTGTCTGTGTTAGAAAACTACCGACAGCAAATTTCATGAAGGTTATAATAGTTTATAAAGTCATTATAGTATAGGTTTGGTTTTTTTTTTTACTTTTGACTTCTCTAATAAATTAGTTTTTACAGTGTGCCTTTCTTCCTATTATTATATTTTTTTACAATGTCCGACCATAGAACTGTTTGAGGAATAGTTAGAAAATTTGGTTAAATTAAAGCCAAGACCTAATAGCTGACCAAACTTGAAGTCTCTAGCATAGACTAGTGTCACCACTAGGCTAAATGTTCATTTATTAGCAATAGGGGTGTAACGGTACGCTAAAATCGTATTATATAATACGTACCGTGAACCGTTACACCCCTAATTAGCAAGTTTCACTAATAAAGCTGGGAACAAAGTTGTATGAACCAAAGTCCCCTGATTCCTTGGCCTAAGACAAATCAACTTTGTAAATTTAGAAAAATAACTTTTACTAGTGTAGCCTATTGGTTGATCCCATCTCACCTTTTCCATAGATACTCCGCCCACCAGCTCCTGACCCTAACAACCGGATTCACCTGGAGATGTTACGGCGCACCCTGGACCTACACCTAACACAATCATCATCTGTTTATACTATATTATCTCTTTAAACTACCATATCATCTGTTTATACTATAGTTTATATAAATCACACTGCTGTTGTCGCCCAAATGAGGATGGGTTCCCCTTTTGAGTCCGGTTCCTCTCAAGGTTTCTTCCAAAAGGGAGTTTTTCCTTGCCACAGTCGCCCAGGGTTGCTCATCAGGGACATATACACCACTTATTAATTAATTAATTTCTGAGTTTAAACTTGTTGGTTTACTGTGAAGCTGCTTTGAGACAATGTCTGTTGTGAAAAGCGCTATACAAATGAACGAACTTGAACTTGAACTAGATACAAACTTTCCATAGATTTAACTTGACTGTATTGCCTATCAAAACTCCTCCAAAATTGTTTGATCGTTCATCAACAATTTTAAGTATTCTTAAAAATTAGTATTCTTTCAGTTTGTATCGACTGTAAAGAAGACATGGAAAGACATCACCAGTATGATAAAAAAAATTGTTAGATGATCAGATTGATTTATTTAATATCAATGCCAAAGGCGAAAACAAATATTATAAATGTGTCTAGTAAAGTCATAAATTACTGTGCTGGAATGCTGTACAGGTGGCACTCATTTCAGTGAATGTTGGAATTCACTGAGCTTCTGAGAGTGGCCCATTGTTTGGTAGGATACAGATTCAGTCTGTATACCCAGTGGCTTATTTTCCAGAAGTAGCAGATCTGCATTTAATAAGCTCTGAATGAATACTTTTGCCAATGTAGTGTGCTTTGGAATGTGGTGTCAAAATCCTAAATTCCTGGTAGGAGAGAAAGTTAATTATACAATCTTGACATAATACGTTTAATTATACATTGTGTTTTGATGTATTCCCTGAAAACATCATACTTCAGATTGCATGTGGTAATGTCCTCTAAACTGGACCTGAGAAAATCTGGAATGACACACAAGGTCTTACTGATCATGTGATCAGCTTTGTGTATACAGCCATGAAACACTCAGAGTAGAGACACATTCCTGAGGAGGGTGAAGTGTGTCTGCATGATCTCACTAGGATTTCATACACAACCTTCTCCCTGGGGAGGACACTGGAGGCATTCCAGTGTGTGCCAGTGGGTTTGTGAGGGAGGAGTTGAGGAGGGACATTTCCTCACATACTTCCAGCATTCCCCACATAGTCCAGTCTAACACTCCCACCAAAGCAAGGTCTTACAAGGAAACCATGTAAGTCTAAAACAAAACAATAGCAACGTTAAGCCACCGGAAAATCCAAAGTTTCTGCTGAGTCCAGGAAATACAAAAATAGGTGTTGGAAATAAAGTACACTTGATTAAAATGTCATATTGTAAAGAATAAACGGCTGTTTTGAAATTCCAAACTGATGAATAACATTTTCAATGTTCAGAACAGTTTCAATCATTGGAAGCAATCGTTCTGTTTGTTCTCTGCTCACTGATTGGCCAACAGCTTACCATATTCAAATATCTACAACACCCCTTCTAGAGCAGTGGATATCAAAAAAATGTAATCAATAATATATAGTGCATGAAATGCTACATTACAATAGAAAGCGATAGAAATGAGCTGCATCTTTCCATTTAATCACTTCTATAGTTTACCATTGTTAAGTTGTGACCTTCGACAAAATTCAGCATTACATTTTACAAAACTGCAACTTGCCAAGCTCTTCCAAACTCTTATTTCACATTTAAAAAGTTATCCACTCTTCTGTCAAAAACTCTCAATTGTAGAGTTGAGCATTAGCACAACCTGTCATCATATTTTTCTTAATGTCGCATAAGTGAATTATTAAAACAACAAATTAATGTGTGCTAGCTTTCCTTAGACTCAGGCAAAAGGAGGATCTTATGATCTTTGAGTAAGAAGTGGATTAGTACAGTCGCCGACGACAAAATAATGACATCCTCACTTCAAAACCACCATAGTTCTGGAAATTTTCACACTATTGAAAAAAAAAAAATCTGATTCTGAAAGCTGAAAAACTGATGATAGCCATTATGGCAAGGACGACATTGCATGTGCCAGGGGTGGGAAGTTTGTGGAGCGTAAGAGAGCAGTGACAGATGAGTGATTGATTTCCTGTGATTTACTTAGCACTACTTTGCAGTGTTTTAGCAGCAATTCCACTGTGAAGATTATATTTATATCATATATAAAAGTACAAGCATCGTCTTAGTTGTAGAAATAGGTTTATTAGTGGTAAATTGTACTATTTCGTCAGCGTGTTATATTTCCAGGATTTTCCACATTTTCCACATTCCAGGACTCTAAAGTGAGTCTTTTTTTCCTTTATTTCCTTGCATTGTTCCACTGTTTTTGGTACACGTAGTGTTTGATTTGCTGGATAATCTCAAAAGTCTTGTTGCTGTACATTTATAGTCGTTTATAAAGAGAAACGTCATCATTGGCCAAGAAATCATTATAGTCATGAAAGACATGTTCTCTCCGTATGTCATCAAGTAATGCCAACAGTCACCTTTAGGAAGGAAGTTTTTTATTTCTATGATGCTGTAACTCTATGTCAAATTGCAGAAGAACTGTGAGGTCTGTGAAGTCTGTGAGGGTTTTTTCTTTTTTTCACTAAACAAATTACAAAAATGGTATTTTTCTTTATTCAATTGGAAAGTTTGATCCTTCATTAATGGAGTTATGTGGGTTTTCATAAGCTGACAAAAAACTAAAGGCTTTATATTAGAACAACAAGCATACAATTGTTTCTATGCAACTGAATTGTCACTTGAATAAGTTATAAATAATCAGTTATTTAACATTAAGGAGTAATTATATTTATTTTACATTACATTCAATTACATTGTTTTACATTTATAAGTTACATCTGGCCCTTTGAGGACAGCCATTATGCTAATGTGGCCCTCGGTGAAAATGAGTTTGGCACCCCTGCTTTAAACTTAACATAATGAGTATTGCTTTATCTCACCCAAATGTTTTTCATAGTATTTTTAACCATATTTTTAGTTTCGCTTTTCAAATTCACAGGCATTTAGTTCCTTATGCATTTTTAAATGTCATTTTTAAGATTGGTTTGATATAAGGTGTGATTTAGAAGTCAAAGTATATTAGAGACATCTTTTTTTTAAATCCAATACATCTGCTACATTTCCACTACGTCTATGATTTCACTGGGTGTGTAAAACATTTTTATTTGCCAACTCTGAACTCATCTGTGCTTAAAACCTTCAACAGTGACATAGCTTGTCTACTACCAGGTCATTGCTTCAAACTTGAGATTAGAGCCACCTTTACCTTTTTTAGCAAGATTTGTCATTTGCACTACCCCCTAGAGTACGGTGAAGTCCATCCCATTGACCAATAGTGTTGAAATGCCCATTGCTTAATGACGAATAAAATAAAAGGTTTACAGTCTAGAGTGGTTTACATTTAAGAGTTTAAACCATGTTATATTGTTCCCCCAACAAGAACGTGTGAAGTTGCATTTACAGTTATTCGTGCCTGTTTTTGAAATCCTTTATTCATTTTGAGCGAGTTCAAAGTCTTGAGAAAATAATTAATTTGAAAATCATTGGGAAGAACCAAATTAACTTTCTGTATCCACATAGAGTAAACAAGCTGGAAGTGTCTGGGTTAGACTCTAGGTTGTACAAAAGGACTGCTATTTAAAGTATAGCTATTTTTAAAATATATTCCTTTTAGGATTTAAAAAATATGCTCTGTTTCATCAAGTTATGAATGCCAGGTGAGGTTTGCCAACAAGGGGGTGTGTCAGAAGTATAGCAGTGTGCGGAACAGAGGTAAATGGCACATTTGGGGGTGACTGAAAATATGAGCTTTTAAACAGTGCTTGTCCAAAGGGGTCCAACTTTGAATCTAAATGCTTTCAAAATGGCATATAATTGCGTCATTCAATTAAAGTACCCTTAATTATTGACTTTTTTGATAAAAAAAAAGGAGAACATATTTTTACGCAGTGGGTTATTATTTAAATTTTCACAAAACTAATTTTTCTTTAGTCCTCTGTAGATCAGCATTGGCTTACAGCTCTGTTTCAGGAACAACAAACATGTGTCTGGGCTGAAGGAAATGAATCAGCTAAAAGAGGAACATCTATTAACGAACATGACTGTGTAAGAGAGAGGCAACTGTTACTGAAAACCTTCACTAAAAAGGGTACAATGTATAGAATGTGTGGACCAGTGATAGTCATGGGTCGTTAAAAGATTCTGAAGGTATGACATCCAAAGATTTATCTCGGTTTCACAATATCACGGTATTGTAATTACTGCTCTACAATGTTATATTTCAACCTGGGTAAATCTGTAACTAGTCTTTTTTATCTTTTACTCAGTAGACTTTTGAAAAAAAAATGTGATTATTTAGTTATATACTAGTATAACTAAATAATAACCTAACAAAAACAACTAATTACTAGGGATGCAACAATATTCGGTTTTATACTGAACCGTTCGGATAACCCTCCATGGTTCGGTACGCCCTTGTGAACGCGATTTTTTTTTTTGGTTCCTCATTTGAATAACTCCTGTTATTCTAATTATTAGTTTCATATGTGAAAAAGCACATGAAAGGAAAAGAAATGCATGTCCCAGAGTAAATATCTAATCAATGAACTGCTCCTTTGTCTAAATATCCAATCAGCCAGCGCTAAATTTAGAGGAGGGTGGGACTTTGCGTGTTTCTCAGAGCTAGAGAAGAGGACACGGTCAGTGGTGAGGAGATGGCGTTTGCTTTTTGGCTGGCTTTGCCGATGAATACGACGCAGATGGAAAAAGGACGGTGAACAAATGACTCAGTGTGCAAGAGATGTTTTATCAGATGTAATTATACAAAAGGCAACACATGAAACACAAGCGCTTCTCTGGTTTCAGGACCCCTTTGTGCCTGTAACTTTTGCCTGCCTTAAATCCCTCTGAAATAAATTGTAATTTATGTTTTTTATTAGGGATGTCCCGATCAGGTTTTTTGAGCCCCCGATCCGATCCGAGTCATTTAATTTTAAGTATCGACCCATACCGAGTCCCGATCCGATACTTGTCTTTTCCTTGTGCTAATTGCACACTTTAAGTGCATGCAGGTTATTAAATCAATCCAGTGTGTACTCTTGACAACCAAATAGCTCAGCAGTGCATCAATAAAAAAAACTGAAAGCAACCTGTTCCTTTACAGTTTTTTATTTCTCACAAATATGAAATCTCAATTTTACAGCTCAGTGAAGTCACAATATTCTGTCGTGTGTTTCATTTTAAGATGCCTTATCAAGTTGGTAGTATTAAAGGCTGCTTTGCTAGTACCACCGCGTCAAACTAGAAAAAAAAGAGAAAATAATATATTTTACATGGGGTATTAAATAACAATCAGTAAATAAACATTTCTATTTCTTCAACAACGAAAATGTTACACATTTTAAGTTACGAAGAACACTTCAACATGTCACAAACCTATTAGATAAAGACATGTAAATCATCACAACACACAAAACTTAAACACGCCATTTAGGCGCTTAGGCGCTAATATAAACAACAAATAGCGATCTATGAAATCCCATTTAAATAAACAAAATATACTTTTTTTAAACATTAGCTTACCACGCTGGGAATAAATAAGCATTAAATGAAGGTTTTTGTAGAGCTTGAACCTTTTTTTTTTTAACACGAGCACAAACATGCGAGTCTCTCATATTTCTTCCTGATTCACGCACGCTCTCAGCACGTCATCAACGTCCTTAAAGGGGCAGCACACAACAGCTCGCATTGCAAACGTTGCATGAAGCTACCAGACTAGAATCACTTTCCAACTTAAAATACTTCCACACTGCAGACATCTTAGCACCGTATTGCAAGTAGTAAACAACATGCGAGTTTAACATGCGAGTTTGCGAGTTTGCGACACGTGCGTGACGTAGCTGACGTAAACATTCGATCGGTCCGATACATAGAGCCGATTCCGATCAGTTAAAAAATGCCTCGATCGGCCCCGATACCGATCTTTATGATCAGCTCGGGACATCCCTATTTTTTATATATGCATATATAAACTCACAAAAACACACACACGCACAAAAACACACTAACATGTGGTGTGTTTGATCTGAAGTGGCGGTGCAGTCACAGATCATTTTATGAAATCAAATCATTATTATAACAAGAACATGAACCCATGATTTAACAAATGCTCTCACTATTCTTTCGAATGTAATGTTAGAGCAGTATTTGAGGTCATGAAGCAAACGCTGGTTGTTTTTGAATGGTGTCATCTTGAAAAGTTGTTCAAACACAGAAACGTAACATTAGTACGTTCCCCACTCTGTAAAGCAAGAAGAAATTACAGTATTTTCGCCATATAAGACGCACCGACATAAGACACACCCAATTTTAAATGAGGAAGATCTAGAAAAAAAAGATTATGAACCAAATACTGTAGTAAAATATTTTATATCAACTGTGTAAAAGTTAACAGCAGTTTAAGAACAATTATATGCCAAACATGTAACATGACAGTCAGTAAACAGTAAAAGTAACAAAAAAAGGCTGTAATGTTCATACCTGCTCCTTAAGATCCGCGCTATGGTAAGATCGACGAGCAGAGATGGGCGATGACGTCAGCGCGCACCGACGGCTACGGAATGTGATGGGAATTTTCCTATATAATACTACCATCTAGTGGTCATTTAGAGAAATATAATTTGAGAAACTTTTAAGAGCACACGTCATTCTTCAGTCCCGCCCTTCTTCCAGCACTTGAGAGGCTCGAGGTTCTTCTTCCAATGTGGATAACACGTGTGTAGGAAATGCATTGAGACTGCTAAATCTTTACAATAAATAGCCGCATTTGCTGTGTTCTCTCTCAACAGTCTCCAGTGTTTATTATCAATTGAGGAGGTATATTTTTTACCATAACAGGAGCTCGGTCGAAGCAGCGGCCTCTGTTATGCCTCTCCTACGGCCGTGACCACCACCCTTGAATTTAGCAAATAGTGCTGGATGGTGCTCCCGCAGATGTGAAATCACATTTGAAGTACTGCACATAACTACACACATCTATATATAGAACACCTACCTAGAAAACCATGTCCATTTGTTATGGTTCATGTAGTTTTATACATACATGCAGATATATAATACAAAAACACAATTAATGAACTATGCGGGATAACAATGAGGTCATTTATAATACAGATTAGGGCTGGGCGATATGAAGCAAAAAATATATCTCGATATATTTTGCTATATCTCGATATACGATATATCGACAGGATTTAACCCCCCCCCCCAAAAAAAAAAACTACTGCAAAAACAAATATTACAAATTTCAAAGTCGTTTTTTATTGAAGCTCAGAGGTGCTTCTGCACATTTTCTTTCAGAAATCCTTGTATACATATTATAAAACAATAAAGAAATACATATTACCTTTTCATTCAAAAATAAAACAACTAAAAAACAGGCAGTGAATAGGAACAAAGTGCTCCTGTAACATTTAGGATATAAACAAAGTCCCTGATAACATAAATAATAATTTAACTATAAAATAATACACATTGCCTTCTTTTCATTCAAAAATAAACAACTAAACTCAAGCTCATCTTTGCAGGACCTCTGTTGTAAGTGTAACGCGCGTTGTTTCCATGTGCGAGCTCCACAGTTCTTACCGCGCGCTGGCTCGTGGGTTCTTGGCTTTGTTGCAAGGAGGACACTGACAGGAAGATCAGGGAGTCACAACACTTGATTTATTAACCATGAAGAGGTGAACATCGTACATCAGCCACATCCGATTACTCAGCGCGAGTCATTTCTCTCTCTACACACTTCCTCACCGTGTGCTTAACTAACTGATCTCGCGAGGCTCGCAACGTTTCTCTCTTCTCGCGATATTACCCCTTCGTCATATTTAAAGTTATAGGGCATTAGTTTTAACCTCTGATTTCACTCCCTACATAAGTAACCTTTTCCAATTCAGCAGCAAGCCACGCTCTCTCTGTAGTGTACAGTCGCGGGAGTTCCTGTCTCGAAAAGTAATGACGACTGGGTAAACTGTATCTGACTGGGATCAAGTGTTTTTAGCATAGGCGGGGACGAGCGCAGCACAAAGAAGGCACACAAGCAAAGTGGCAAAAATTAAAAATAGACATTATATCGATATATACGATATGCCAGAATTCATATCGAGTTTAAAAAACATCTCGATATAATTTAAATATCGAGATATCGCCCACCCCTAATACAGATGATAAATCATGGATCAAACATAACGAACCATCGTGCCGTTTGCTTGAGATACAGTTAATGAACAAAGTGCAGATACATTTAATAACATGTAACAAACCATACATACATACATACATACAAAAAGAAACAATGAGATGAGCCTCATTTCTGAAAAGAAAATGTGGAAATACGATAGCAGTGTTAACATGTAAAAGTGTCCTTCACTACTGCTGATAACAGCTACAAACTTCACTCAACACCACATTAAAATAACCCCCCCCCCCATGTCTGTGGAGTTTTTCTAGACAAAAGCAAGTGAAACAATCCTCAAAATAAGAAATAAAATAAAGATTTTTCAGTTCTGTTTTATTTTTAGAATATCAGTATAGAATTCAGTCATGTTTTTTTAAGCATGAGCTATCTCCCTAGCAAACACAAATTGCATTTTATTTACAACAATCATCAGCCCTTCATTGCCCAGTTTAAATGCTGTGCTACTCTTTCGTCTCCAGTCAATCCATTGATCATTCCTATCTATTTTTTTTTTAAAGGGCATTCCAAAGGAATCAAGACTTTAAAACTGCTGTCTCTCCTTTGCTAAATTAAAACTTTACCTACAAGTTTACCCGATCATGACCAGAGTGGCTATCCAAAGGAGACATTACTCCTCAAAAGAGACTTCTAACAGGAATGAGGCCCAGTGTAGTTTCAAAGAGACACAAAGTCTAAATGGAGTCATTAAAAGGGTGCTTTCACACCTCGTTTAATTTGGGTTACACCAAGAGAAACAACTGATGCATTGTTGCAGTCGCCTACAAATGTAGTCCTCAATCTCACAACAATGACCGCTCAGATCTCCTCAAGTCGAACATGCACCCATGCAACATCGTACAGGCCAGTCACGTCATAGTACATGTTTACCTCACTGCTTTTCGATCGGTTAAAATGAATGCTCACATGGAAAACACAAAGCCTGGGTCAAAGCGCTCAAAATGTACAAGTCTTTACTGCTTGATTTTGACTTGGCATTGCTTATGATGCAGGTTTAAAATGATGCTCGGATTACAAACTACTCCAAGTTTGCCTGTGAGCTGCAATGATAAACACTGCTTTGTAAACAGACACACCCCAACCCATAATGCCATGTGCAAGCGAGTACGGCAGCTGTACTCATTCAAAAAGTATGTTTCTTTGTTTTAAGTTTTGATCAGAGTTTGACCATGTCCTCACCACAAATAAATTGCTCTAGGGTTTGTTTGGATCGGTACTGAGACCACGTCCTTGAGCAGGTCTCGGACTCCTTTTTAAGTCCGCTTTTGGTCTGATTTCTAGGGCCGTTTGTTGCGTTCTAACTGAAAAGAGAACTCTAGAAGGCAATGAATCCTCATAGCTCTGACAATTCCTCTCTGGCTGAGTGGAACATGAATAGTCCCACCCTAGGGGGAGATTAGATATTTACACTAAGAAGCAGTTCGTTGGTTAGATATTTGCTTGCGGACATGCGTTTCTTTCCACAAAATCTGCCTTTTCACATGCGTAAACTAATAATAATACATACACAAGCTATTCAAATGAGAAACCACGGTTCACAAGTGTGTACCGAACAAAGGAAGAAAATCAGGACAGTTCAGTATAAAACAAGAGTATTATGGCATCCCAAATTGCAACCCAATGTGTTCCCACCAATTTTGACAATGCTCACAAATCCAGATATTCCCCCAAATGGCCAAACTTTGCACAAATTGTAGAAATACCATTATGATTTTTTGCACTTGTTCATCTTGGCTGCAATGTGGTGCAGTGACCCATGAGCAATAGGAAGCGTAAACACACAAATCAGACCGCCGCAGTGAAAATTGAAAGATTATAAAATAAGAAGAAAAAAAATCACAAAACAGAATTGAGCATCAAGACCTTCAGTGCTGACAAGACAAAAAGCATTTGATAATTTAGTAAATCAATATTTTCTTACACCCCAACTCAATGGATATGCCTCAAACATTTAATGCAGATGATTGGAGGAAACTTAATTAAATACAATCTCTTCCCTGTCTTGATCCACTAAACAAGTCTCACCCCTAGAGTAAAACCACTTTTCACGTTGTCTTTATCAGATGTTGAGCAACTTGTTCATGAGGCATAATCAATTTAGTTCCACGGGAGACAATGATATCAGCAGAATGAGCTGATGGCTGAAACATCCAGCTGTTCGACTCATGCATGAGGAGCGGCTGGCAGAAATCCTTCCCTTTCAGAGACGAGCCAGAGAGTGTCTTGAATGCAGACCAAAAACACATCCACACTCTCCTGAAGAATGGCAAACATGCTGAGCTCTTAACCAGACCCCAGTGTCCAGCTTCCCCACTCATTAACAGACGCAATCCATCGATCAAGATGCATCAGATTTGAGTGCTGGCAACATGGAATGCAAAGCAAAAGTAACAGCTCCTGCACGAGCTCAACGATGTCATTTCCTGTTTCAAAGACTTCACTGCCATAAAAGGGAATTTGGTCTATCTGCAGGCACAGAGAAGCACGTGCGGTCGGTCTGCCTCCCTCTTGCTCATACACAGCAGCACACTCCAGGAGTGCTGCATCCTGTGCAATTACATGGAGCGCAGGAAGGGAGGGACAGTTTAGATCATGGAAATGCATGTAACACAAATTATAAGCACAACATGGATGACAAGTTGCTTGAAAAGTCTGCTAAGAAAAGACTGAGTGTCTCTACATTTAACCTCTAAACAAAAAAAAAAAAAAATTACTTTTCCAATGCAACCAAACCCGACTAAAAGCAGAGAGGTGACAGATTGAGCTTTTCCTGGATGCCATTTAGAAAGGTCCAGATAAGGAGGTTCCAGTGAAACAGTAAACTTACTACTTCCCTTTAGCTAAAGAGATCCAAAGGCCAAATGTGGTTTACATCAGCACATGTATAGATGATCCTATTATCTGTTCAAGGGGCGGAAGACTGGTTATAGACATACAAATGTGTCACTACTGAGTAACCATAATTGGGAAAAGGTGCACAGGGCCAAGAAGGGGTGGGGTAAAGAACCCTTGGATCAAGAGGAACAGATGATACATTGTTGCAATCATCTGCAAATTTAAACATTCACACCACAATGATCGCTCAGATCCACACTAGTTGAAACTACAGCCATGCGACATCATACGGGCCAATCATTGGTCACATGGTCATTGTACATGTTTTCTCGACAGCTTTTTTGATTGGTAAGAATGACGTGCACACGTCAGAAAACGACAACTGAAGAATGGGACAACGCAATGAAAATGGACAGACTTGATTTTGACCATGATTTGTTTGTTAAGATTTGTTTAAATTAATATCAAGGTCTTGGACCCCTTTTGGCCCAATTTTTAGTCTGGTTGTTGCTTTTTCACCTGCCTAAACTGAACTAAAAGGGAAAACAACTCTAGAACAACTAAACAGGTAAGGTGTTAAAGCACTCTAATACAATCTAAAATATTGAACAATAAAATTATTCAAAGTCATGATGTTTAAAGCAAAACATGGTAATAATTAACGATCGATTAAACGGCTCGAGCACCTCCGACACCATCGCCACTCTGTGGCCAATTTGTTGCACTATGGCCAATCATTATTTAGGAAATCAATTTAAACTGGAATTGCTAAAATTATAGAACAATATGCAAATTAATGAATGAAAACCACATCATAACATAAAGTCTCATGACCACCAGGTGGTGCTATGCCTAGAATCAATTTGGCCAATATTTTTGTCACATGTCAAAATTGGTAAAAATATAAAAATAAAAAAAAACAATCAGTAAGGTAGTGTTAAATGTAGTATTTCCTGTGGCCACCTGGTGCACCACAACAGAGTTTGCATTGTAGATGTGTTCACATATGGACTGTTAACTTAGTTGGCTTTCGATGGCCACTGTGCATACAGTTTAACAAAAGTCATAAAAGCTTTGCAATTTAAAGAGTTTTTAAATGGCATGAAGTGACGTAGCTTGTCAATATCAAAGGCGAATACTTTTCCTTAACTCACCCCACAGATGGGCAGTGTCTGTGTAGCATATTTTTGTCACATGAAAACATTAATTTCATTTGATGAGAGAGAAGAATAGTCCACAACGTAAACCTTTATACAAGGAATACGAAGTAAAATAAAAAGCTAAAAGGAGGTAGGGTGTGATTTGCTAGACAAAATCCCAGACCTCTTAAATGTCCTATAGAAGGAACCGCACAGTCTATTGATGTCATACCAGACAATGCAGGACAGTGAGGGACCAGATCACAGTCACATCTCCAGTAATTCAATCTGTCTGAATGAGAGGTCACGTCCAGTGAAGCAGTCAAACCCATGCCCACAAACAATAAATAGACACACACACACACACACACACCCTCCCACACGCACACTTCCTGCAGACCCATAACTGTTGAAAGCCTGAAAAGACAATTGGGAAGGTCAGGGTCACATTACAGACCTACTTGTGTTTTCAGGAACACAGATACAAAGTCAACACCAGAAATATAAATACTGTTGTGTGTGCCAATGATAAGACTACATTTGGAGTTTCACAGAAGAATTTAGGTTTAGATCAAGTAGAGGGAGAAGTGACGCAACTTCATGCAACTATACAACATGACAGAACCCTGAATGATAGGAGTTTGCCCATGATTCAGTTCATCTCATAGTTTCCTTCCTGCGGAAGTACTTCTTTATCAAGACTTCCACACCCAGAAGACTGGGATCTTTCAAGACACATGCAGCACCGTCACTCAACGATAGCTTCCATGAAAACATCATCTCTGATAAAAGGAGGAGAATAGGAGCATTTTTCTAAACCTTAAACCTCAATGTCAACAATATCTCATTCCAAGCCCTTCTACCTCCAGAAAGGTGCCTTGACACACACACAGTATTTCATGATGTTCTTGGAGAAAAAGAATCGCAAAGGAATTACAAAACAGAACTGAATACAAAGATGGGGAAAACATGCAGCAGAACCACAAGAACTGCAGATCAATAACTTGTAAAAGTGAAGGTCACAATCAGGCAGACTGTTTCCAGTGGCGGTCAATGCTGGGTCATAATGCAGAAATAAATAGAGTCTTTCACTTTATCCCAACCGTCTGTAATCTTTATCTCTAAAGCTGCTGGGGTGCTTCCATTCAGAGTTTGAGTTCGCCGCTGGATCATAGTACGTATAACACGGATTGAGCATTCGATCAAGAAAAAAAACAAAAAGAATAATATGGCACTTTACACTGCACAGTTCAGTAGGGCTCAAGTTTTTTGCACTTGCTTTTACTTTGAATTTTAGTGTCAGACTGGGAGCATTTATAGAAAAAACA
This sequence comes from Danionella cerebrum, assembly GCA_007224835.1. Lineage (NCBI taxonomy): Eukaryota > Metazoa > Chordata > Actinopteri > Cypriniformes > Danionidae > Danionella > Danionella cerebrum. The sequence goes on from SRMA01026373.1 coordinate 91,167, forward strand.
TAAAGGCAGCTTAGAGATTTTCAAACGATGTCAGGTAGATTAAAGACAGGGCTCTAGACTAACTTTTTGCACTGGTTGCACTGGTGCGCCTAAATTTTTTTCTTAGGTGCACCAGCACAAAAGTTAGGTGCACCCAAATTTTCAACTGCATCACATTTAACACCGCATTTTCACAAGTTCACTTTTTTTAGTTATCTATTTATTTATTTTTTTTAAATCACTGTCCATATAGACAATATTGACTTGTAAATGATTTACTAACAACCTGGTCAAAATAAAGTTCTTTATTTGAAGCACAATTCTACAAGAAAGGTAACTAAAACTTACTGAAAAGGTGTTTAAAGTGCTTTACTGAGCTGAAATTTAAACTTTAAACTGATTTTGGTCCCTAAGAGCAGCAAATACAAATAAAAACGATAATACCATTTACTACCCAGATCAAGAGTTTATAATGCAGCCTATTTATTTATTTTTTCATTTTAAGCATCAGAATATTATGGTTAATGCAGTAACGAGACGGTAGGCATATTATTGACATAGGCTCCATAACATGACATGGTTTACCTTGGGCATGAGCATGCTCGACTTCACTGTGTTCAATAATATATTCATCGGTCTTCCTTTCCGCAAGATACGACCGTACACAATGATGCATTCCTTTGTGGCGATATATGTGTCTCTGTCGATCAGGAATTCCATGTACGCACTGTTCACAATTTGCACAGACATCTTTTTTTTTCAATGTATCTTCGATGACTCCTATATATTGGGTGCGCGCGACATCATTGCTGTACGTCGGGTTTACGTTCAAGCCATTTTTCTTCATAAGAATTATTTCGACTTGAATTTAGTGAAGGGTAGTTCTTCTTTTGCAATATTGTAGGCAACGTTAAACTTAATTATCATCTCGGCCTCGTCTGATGATCTGTTTGCAGCTGCCTGCCGCTGTAAAGGCACGTTCACATCGAACGC
>SRMA01026374.1:0-15066 GCA_007224835.1 Danionella cerebrum
ATTATTATTATTATTATTATTATTATTATTATTATTTTTTTCTTCTAACGTGTTTTTGCGGGCACTTTTGAGGGCCTAAACATGCGTAAAAAGTCACCAAATTTTGCACACACACCAGAGCCTGCGAAAATTTACGTCTAATTGTGTTTCGAAAAGCGGGTGTGGTAAAATGACTCTACAGCGCCACCTAGCGCGTTGTAGCTTATGATGCGCTGTGAGTTTGTCGTAGGCGAATGAAATTCGTCACGCATGTGTAGGGTACTAAAACTTAAATATTAGTAAATGGGATCTCATTTCCAAAATCGACAGGAAGTCAGCTATTTCCCAAAAACCTCTAAAATGGCCATTTTTGCTCACGTCGTACTTTAACGAACTCCTCCTAGAGATTTCATCTGTTCGTCTCAAATTTCGTTCAGCACTATCTTAAGGCATCTGGGATGTTAAATTGCGAAGCTTTTTTGACTTCGATAAACTATGTGCGCACAGCGGTCATCAAAAGTCGAAATTTTGTCGTAAACAGGAAGTTGTTATAACTCGGCCAAGCAATGTTCGATCCAGTTCAAATTCGCCATGTAGGTTAAGAGTGAATATCTTAACAAATGCAAATAGCGATATACAGTGTCAGTTATAGCGCCACCTAGTGGCAACATGTAATAGACCATTTCTGTTGTTTTATACTTGTATTTCAGGCTGTATTGCGAGTACATGTTTGAAAATCAGTACACTTATGTAAGGGATCAGGACCAACAAAAAAGTCAATAGGATTCAGTTTCCAAAACCGACAGGAAGTCGGTTATTTTTTACTATTGTATGAAATTGAACATAGTTTCAGGCTTTGTATTTTAACGAACTCCTCCTAGAGAATTCATCTGTTCATCTTCAAAATTGTTTGGTATTCTCTCAAGGCATATGGGATGTTAAATTGCGAAGCTTTTTTGACTTCATTTTACGATGCGCGAATGGCAGTCCTCGAAAGTCAAACTTTTTATATGAACAGGAAGTGGTTAATAACTCAGCAATGCAATTTCTGATCGGGTTAAAATTTGTCACGCGTGTTAAGAGTCCACGTCTGAAGGATTTCATAGAGCGAAATACAGTGTCAGTTATAGCGCCACCTAATGGCAGCATGCAATATAGCATTTTCTGCTGTTGTTTACTGCTATTTCAGACTGTGTTTAAAGGACATGCTTGAAAATTGCCACACTCATGTTAAAGATCAAGACAAACAAAAAATTCAATTGGAGCGAGTTTCCAAAATCAACAGGAAGTTAATTATTTAGCAAAAAACCCTTAAAAAGGCACTTTTCCATGTCTCATACTTCAACGAACTCCTCCTAGAGATTTTATCTGCTCACCTTCAAACTCCAGAAATCTTCTCTTAAGGTACGTTGGATGTTAAATTGCGAAGCTTTATAACTTTGATAAACGGTGTACGTACACCAGCCATTGAAATTTGACATTTCGCCATAAACAGGAAGTTATTATTACTCAGCCATACAATGTCTGATGGATCCCAAATGTACCAACTATACTAAAAGTCCCTGTCTGAATACATCTACAACATTATTCATTGGTTATAGCGCCACCAAGTGATCACAGGTGGAACAGCATTTAAAACTGCATTTTTACCAATTTTGACAGGTTACCAGAATATTGGCCAAAACAGTCCCAAAAAAATATTTCAACTCATAAATATTTAGACTCGTTAGCGCCGCCTGGGGGTCATGATGCTTTGAGATGGGATTTTTTTTGCTTGAGTTGCCTGTATCATTAGGTTAGTTGAACAGATCTCGCTTGAATACGTCTTCTAACTAAGGATCGGTCGTAGAGCGCATTGTAACGACTTGGCCACCAAGAGGCGATGGCGACGTAGGTGCTCGAGCCCTTGATCGCTGCTTGCAGCTTTAATTATTATTCTTTTTCTTCTAACGTGTTTTTGCGGGCACTTTTGAGGGCCTAAACATGCGTAAAAAGTCACCAAATTTTGCACACACATCAGAACCTGCGTAAATTTACGTCTGTTTGTGGTTCGAAAAGCGGACGTGGTAAAATGACTCTACAGCGCCACCTAACGCGTTGTAGCTTATGATGCGCTATGAGTTTGTCGTAGGCGAATGAAATTCGCCGCGCATGTGTAGGGTACTAAAACTTAAATATAAGTAAATGGGATCTCATTTCCAAAATCGACAGGAAGTCAGCTATTTCCCAAAACCTCTAAAAATAGCCATTTTTGCTCACGTCGTACTTTAACGAACTCCTCCTAGAGATTTCATCTGTTCGTCTCAAAACTCGTTCAGCACTATCTTAAGGCATATGGGATGTTAAATTGCGAAGCTTTTTTGACTTCGATAAACTATGTGCGCACAGCGGTCATCCAAAGTCGAAATTTTGTCGTAAACAGGAAGTTGTTATAACTCGGCCAAGCAATGTCCGATCCAGTTCAAATTCGCCATGTAGGTTAAGAGTGAATATCTTAACAAATGCAAATAGCGATATACAGTGTCAGTTATAGCGCCACCTAGTGGCAACATGTAATAGACCCTTTTCTGTTGTTTTATACTTGTATTTCAGGCTGTATTGCGAGTACATGTTTGAAAATCACTACACTTATGTAGGGGACCAGGACCAACAAAAAAGTCAATAGGATTCAGTTTCCAAAACCGACAGGAAGTCAGTTATTTTTTACTATTGTATGAAATTGAGCACAGTTTCAGGCTTTGTACTTTAATGAACTCCTCCTAGAGAATTCATCTGTTCATCTTCAAAGTTGTTCAGTATTCTCTCAAGGCATATGGGATGTTAAATTGCGAAGCTTTTTTGACTTCATTTTACGATGCGCGAATGGCAGTCCTCGAAAGTTTGACTTTTTCTTTGAACAGGGAGTGGTTAATAACTCAGCAATGCAATGTCTGATCGGGTTAAAATTCGTCATGCGTGTTAAGAGTCCATGTCTGAAAGTTTTCATAGAGTGATATACAGTGTCAGTTATAGCGCCACCTAATGGCAGCATGCAATATAGTATTTTCTGCTGTTTTTTAATGCTATTTCAGACTGTGTTTAAATGACATGCTTGAAAATTGCCACACTCATGTTAAAGATCAAGACAAACAAAAAAGTCAATTGGAGCGAGTTTCGAAAATCGACAGGAAGTTAAATATTTTGCAAAAAACCCTTAAAATGGCACTTTTCCATGTCTCAAACTTCAACGAACTCCCCCTAGAGATTTTATCTGTTCTCCTTCAAACTCCAGAAATCTTCTCTTAAGGTTTGTTGGATGTTAAATTGCGAAGCTTTTATAACTTTGATAAACGGTGTACGTACACCAGCCATAGAAATTTGACGTTTCGCCATAAACAGGAAGTTATTATAACTCAGCCATACAATGTATGATGGATCCCAAATGTACCAACTATACTAAAAGTCCCTGTCTGAACACATCCACAACATTAATCATCGATTATAGCGCCACCAAGTGATCACAGGTGGAGCAGCATTTTAAACTGCATTTTTACCAATTTTGACATAGGTTACCATAATATTGGCCAAAACAGTCCCAAAAAATATTTCAACTCGTAAATATTTAGACTGGTTAGCGCCGCCTGGGGGTCATGATGCTTTGAGATAAGATTTTTTTTTTATTTGAGTTGCCTGTATTGTTTGGTAATTTGAACAGATCTCACTTAAATACGTCTTCTAACTAAGGATCGGTCGTAGAGCGCATTGTAACGACTCGGCCACCGAGAAGCGATGGCGACGTAGGTGCTCGAGCCCTTGATCGCTGCTTGCAGCTTTAATTAGGGCTCGAGCACCGAAGGAGCTCGGGCCCAACGGGCTCGAGCACCGGAGGTGCAAGAACCCTATTGTTTCTGTTAGGATTATTATTATTATTCTTTTTCTTCTAACGTGTTTTTGCGGGCACTTTTGAGGGCCTAAACATGCGTAAAAAGTCACCAAATTTTGCACACACACCAGAACCTGCGAAAATTTACGTCTAATTGTGTTTCGAAAAGCGGGTGTGGTAAAATGACTCTACAGCGCCACCTAACGCGTTGTAGCTTATGATGCGCTATGAGTTTGTCGTAGGTGAATGAAATTCGCCACGCATGTGTAGGGTACTAAAACTTAAATATTAGTAAATGGGATCTCATTTCCAAAATTGACAGGAAGTCAGCTATTTTGCAAAAACCTCTAAAAATGGCCATTTTTGCTCACGTCGTACTTTAACGAACTCCTCCTAGAGATTTCATCTGTTCGTCTAAAAACTCGTTCAGCACTATCTTAAGGCATATGGGATGTTAAATTGCGAAGCTTTTTTGACTTCGATAAACTATGTACGCACAGCGGTCATCCAAAGTCGAAATTTTGTCGTAAACAGGAAGTTGTTATAACTCGGCCAAGCAATGTCCGATCCAGTTCAAATTAGCCATGTAGGTTAAGAGTGAATATCTTAACAAATGCAAATAGCGATATACAGTGTCAGTTATAGCGCCACCTAGTGGCAATATGTAATAGACCATTTTCTGTTGTTTTATACTTGTATTTCAGGCTGTATTGCGAGTACATGTTTGAAAATCAGTACACTTATGTAAGGGATCGGGACCAACAAAAAAGTCAATAGGATTCAGTTTCCAAAACCGACAGGAAGTCGGTTATTTTTTACTATTGTATGAAATTGAACATAGTTTCAGGCTTAGTACTTTAACGAACTCCTCCTAGAGAATTCATCTGTTCATCTTCAAAGTTGTTCGGTATGCTATCAAGGCATATGGGATGTTAAATTGCGAAGCTCTTTTGACTTCATGTTACGATGCGCGAATGGCAGTCCTCGAAAGTCGAACTTTTTCTATGAACAGGAAGTGGTTAATAACTCAGCAATGCAATGTCCGATCAGGTTAAAATTCGTCACGCGTGTTAAGAGTCCATGTCTGAAGGATTTCATAGAGGGAAATACAGTGTCAGTTATAGCGCCACCTAATGGCAGCATGCAATATAGCAATTTCAGCTGTTTTTTACTGCTATTTCATACTTTGTTTAAAGGACATCCTTGAAAATTGCCACACTTATGTTGCAGATCAAGACAAACACAAAAGTCAATTGGAGCGAGTTTCCAAAATCAACAGGAAGTTAATTATTTAGCAAACAACCCTTAAAATGGCACTTTTCCATGTCTCATACTTCAACGAACTCGTCCTAGAGATTTTATCTGCTCACCTCCAAACTACAGAAATCTGCTTATAAGGTATGTGGGATGTTAAATTGCGAAGCTTTTATTACTTTGATAAGGATGTACGCACACCAGTCATTTAAATTTGACGTTTCGCCATAAACAGGAAGTTATTATAACTCAGCCATGCAATGTCTGATCAATCCCAAATGTACCAACTTTACTAAAAGTCCATGTCTGAACACATCTACAACATTAGTCATCGGTTATAGCGCCACCAAGTGATCACAGGTGGAACAGCATTTAAAACTGCATTTTTACCAATTTTGACAGGTTACCAGAATATTGGCCAAAACAGTCACAAAAAATATTTGAACTTGTAAATTTTTAGACTCATTAGCGCCGCCTGGGAGTCATGACGCTTTGAGATGAGATTTTTTTTGTTTTTTAGTTGCCTGTATCGTTTGGTAATTGGAACAGATCTCGCTTGAATACGTCTTCTAACTAAGGATCGGTCGTAGAGTGCATTGTAACGAATTGGCCACCGGGAGGCGATGGCGACGTAGGTGCTCGAGCCCTTGATCGCTGCTTGCAGCTTTAATTATTATTAGGGCTCGAGCACCGAAGGAGCTCGGGCCCAACGGGCTCGAGCACCGTAGGTGCAAGAACCCTATTGTTTCTGTTAGGATTATTATTATTATTATTCTTATTATTATTATTATTATTTTTTTTCTTCTAACGTGTTTTTGCGGGCACTTTTGAGGGCCTAAACATGCGTAAAAAGTCACCAAATTTTGCACACACATCAGAACCTGCGTAAATTTACGTCTATTTGTGGTTCGAAAAGCGGGTGTGGTAAAATGACTCTACAGCGCCACCTAACGCGTTGTAGCTTATGATGCGCTATGAGTTTGTCGTAGGTGAATGAAATTCGCCACGCATGTGTAGGGTACTAAAACTTAAATATAAGTAAATGGGATCTCGTTTCCAAAGTCGACAGGAAGTCAGCTATTTCCCAAAAACCTCTAAAAATGGCCTTTTTTGCTCACGTCGTACTTTAACGAACTCCTCCTAGAGATTTCATCTGTTCGTCTCAAAACTCGTTCAGCACTATCTTAAGGCATATGGGATGTTAAATTGCGAAGCTTTTTTGACTTCGATAAACTATGTGCGCACAGCGGTCATCCAAAGTCGAAATTTTGTCGTAAACAGGAAGTTGTTATAACTCGGCCAAGCAATGTCCGATCCAGTTCAAATTCGCCATGTAGGTTAAGAGTGAATATCTTAACAAATGCAAATAGCAATATACAGTGTCAGTTATAGCGCCACCCAGTGGCAACATGTAATAGACCCTTTTCTGTTGTTTTATACTTGTATTTCAGGCTGTATTGCGAGTACATGTTTGAAAATCAGTACACTTATGTAAAGGATCAGGACCAACAAAAAAGTCAATAGGATTCAGTTTCCAAAACCGACAGGAAATCGGTTATTTTTTACTATTGTATGAAATTGAGCACAGTTTCAGGCTTTGTACTTTAACGAACTCCTCCTAGAGAATTCATCTGTTCATCTTCAAAGTTGTTCAGTATTCTCTCAAGGCATATGGGATGTTAAATTGCGAAGCTTTTTTGACTTCATTTCACGATGCACGAATGGCAGTCCTCGAAAGTTGAACTTTTTCCATGAACAGGAAGTGGTTAATAACTCAGCAATGCAATGTCTGATCGGGTTAAAATTCGTCATGCGTGTTAAGAGTCCATGTCTGAAGGAGTTCATAGAGCGAAATACAGTGTCAGTTATAGCGCCACCTACTGGCAGCATGCAATATAGCATTTTCTGCTGTTTTTTTACTGCTATTTCAGACTGTGTTTAAAGGACATGCTTGAAAATTGCCACACTCATGTTACAGATCAAGACAAACAAAAAAGTCAATTGGAGCGAGTTTCCAAAATCAACAGGAAGTTAATTATTTAGCAAAAAACCCTTAAAAAGGCACTTTTCCATCTCTCATACTTTAACAAACTCCTCCTAGAGAATTCATCTGTTCATCTCCAAAGTTGTTCAGTATTTTCGCAAGGCATATGGGATGTTAAATTGCGAAGCTTTTTTGACTTCATTTTACGATGCGTGAATGGCAGTCCTCGAAAGTCAAACTTTTTCTATGAACAGGAAGTGGTTAATAACTCAGCAATGCAATTTCTGATTGGGTTAAAATTTGTCACACGTGTTAAGAGTCCATGTCTGAAAGATTTCATATAGCGAAATACAGTGTCAGTTATAGCGCCACCTAATGGCAGCATGCAATATAGCATTTTCTTCAGTTTTTTACTGCTATTTCAGACTGTGTTTAAAGGACATGCTTGAAAATTGCCACACTTATGTTACAGATCAAGACAAACAAAAAAGTCAATTGCAGCGATTTTCCAAAATCAAAAGGAAGTTAATTATTTTGCAAAAAAACCCTTAAAATGGCTGTAGGGTTCTGTCGCTTTAAAGGGGAAACCCCGCAGGGGCCAGGGGGTGTACTGTGGCTTTAAGAGAGCACAAAACAAAAACTTAGTCATGAATTATATTCCGGACATGTTGTTGTTTATTTGCATGGCGTTAGAGCTGTGGTTAACGGATATGAAATTGAATTAGATTTTTAGAGGAGTTTTCGCTGAGCACAACGGTATGTGATATGTGTGGGGTCATTCTCAGGGTTAGTGAACTATGAGCGGAAATGTATTGCACAAGGGGGCAAGTCCCCGGTACCTGGGACTCTCGGGCTTAAAGGTACGTTCACATCGAACGCGGTTCGCGCGGAAATAAAGCGCAACTCGCGAGTGAATGCACGCGTGTTTACTTTGTGTTTGCTCGGCAGAGCCGCTGAATGCACGCAAGACATTCAGGTGTTGACTGGAATGCGCGGATTTGTGGGAGAAGCTACCGAGGCGCAGCATTGGTTTGGAAAATGGCGGACGGGATTGTTAAGTTTCTATCTGCACCACCAAGCTTTAAAACGCTCCACAACATCAAAAACGTGTTCCGGGCTGTGGCTAGGAGCTTAGAATCCTACAAAGAGGCACCCTGCTCGGCGTGGTTCACCTACATTTCCACAGGAGCTTCAGTTTGAAACCCAGTCGCGTTCAGCGGGAGCTTCGACTGATCCAACCCCAGCTCCCTGACCTGTTGCACGGGCAGCTCCAGCAGGAAACCCGCGCGTCTGTCTCTGGTCAGTATTCATGATAAATTCTGTGTAAATAATGACCAAGAACCTCCTAACCTAACGAACGGACGGGACTTTAATAAAAAGATAAATAACTTTCGTTTTTAACAATTAAAGCAACATGTTAAAATGCTGTAATCATATAATGTAATTACTGTATTTGTTTAATTTAGAAATTTCAGATTTATACAGTATATTGTTGTATTTCTAAGTAATCTTAAATTAACTATAGATTAACTTGGTTCTAGTGAAGCAATAAACTGTGGTTTGCTTTAGTTTTTATTACAGTATACTCATATATTAAAGTAAAATATAACTTATAGTTGTACTTGTGGGGAATATATATTCCACAGCAATATCAGAATTACAAAGAAATGTTAACCTTCTTCACTGTAGTACAGTTAAAACAGTGCATATGTAAATGTTAGGGTTTTTATTGCTAGAGTTTGAATAATAAAACTTGTTAAACAGTGGATTGAATGTAATACTGATGGTGAAACAAGTAAATCAGAGCAAATGCTAAATACAGGTAAAGTTAGAAAGTTTAAACAGTAATGATGTTGAAGACACCAGTGTAGTACAAACACAATTGCTGTCGTGGATCTGCAATCAGTTCTGCAACTAAATGTTTGTCTTCTCTCCTTTGAGATTGACGGTGGAGACTCCAACCTGGTCATCATCATCATCATCATCAGCAGCAGCAGCAGCTTCATTGCTGGTATTTCCTGAGATTCCAAGATTGTCTCGGATACTGGGACTGTTGTAGCATGGAACTGTTCGGTGGCTGTGCACTTCACTGATGAACGAAGGTCCATTACTGAAGGTTGTGAGAAGAGGAGTCTCTTTGGAGGTCCTGCTCTGCCTGGAAGCACTGGACGAATATATTAAAGGGTTTCTCTAGAGCCCAGCTGATGGTTTCATTAAAGCCTTGTTTCGAACTCTCGTGATTTCCATGATTCATGTTATGTTCTTGTTTTCAAATAAAAAATGGAGTCAACCTTCAAATAAAATCCATGTCACGAAGCTTCTTTCTCATGACACACCACCAGTCCAATCACACATAGCATATTATATTATATTATATTATATTATATTTATTATAATTACTTCCAAGCAAGATAGTTTTATTTAGTCTTATTATTAAATCAACGAACTCCTAGAGATTTTATCTGCTCACTTTCAAACTCCAGAAATCTTCTCTTAAGGTATGTGGGATGTTAAATTCCGAAGCTTTTATTACTTTGATAAACGATGTACGTACACCAGTCATCGAAATTTGACGTTTCGCCATAAACAGGAAGTTATTATAACTCAGCCATACAATGTCTGATCGATCCCAAATGTACCAAGTATACTAAAAGTCCCTGTCTAACACATCTACAACATTAATCATCGGTTATAGCGCCACCAAGTGATCACAGGTGGAACAGCATTTTTACCAATTTTGACAGGTTCCCAGAATATTGGCCAAAACAGTCCCAAAAAATATTTCAACTCATAAATATTTAGACTCGTTAGCACCACCTGGGGGTCATGACGCTTTGAGAAGGGATTTTTTTACTTGAGTTGCCTGTGTCATTAGGTAATTTGAACAGTTCTCGCTTGAATACATCTTCTAACTAAGGATCGGTCGTAGAGCGCATTGAAACTAATTGGCCACCGAGAGGCGATGGCGACGTAGGTGCTCGAGCCCTTGATCGCTGCTTGCAGCTTTAATTATTATTATTTTTTTTCTTCTAACGTGTTTTTGCGGGCACTTTTGAGGGCCTAAACATGCGTAAAAAGTCACCAAATTTTGCACACACGTCAGAACCTGCGTAAATTTACGTCTATTTGTGGTTCGAAAAGCGGGTGTGGTAAAATGACTCTACAGCGCCACCTAACGCGTTGTAGCTTATGATGCGCTATGAGTTTGTTGTAGGTGAATGAAATTCGCCAAGCATGTGTAGGGTACTAAAACTTAAATATAAGTAAATGGGATCTCATTTCCAAAATCGACAGGAAGTCAGCTATTTCCCAAAAACCTCTAAAAATAGCCATTTTTGCTCACGTCGTACTTTAACGAACTCCTCCTAGAGATTTCATCTGTTCGTCTCAAAACTCGTTCAGCACTATCTTAAGGCATATGGGATGTTAAATTGCGAAGCTTTTTTGACTTCGATAAACTATGTGCGCACAGCGGTCATCCAAAGTCGAAATTTTGGCGTAAACAGGAAGTTGTTATAACTCGGCCAAGCAATGTCCGATCCAGTTCAAATTCGCTGTGTAGGTTAAGAGTGAATATCTTAACAAATGCAAATAGCGATATACGGTGTCAGTTATAGCGCCACCTAGTGGCAACATGTAATAGACCCTTTTCTGTTGTTTTATACCTGTATTTCAGGCTGTATTGCGAGTACATGTTTGAAAATCAGTACACTTATGTAAGGGATCAGGACCAACAAAAAAAGTCAATAGGATTCAGTTTCCAAAACCGACAGGAAGTCGGTTATTTTTTACTATTGTATGAAATTGAGCACAGTTTCAGGCTTTGTACTTTAACGAACTCCTCCTAGAGAATTCATCTGTTCATCTTCAAAGTTGTTCAGTATTCTCTCAAGGCATATGGGGTGTTAAATTGCGAAGCTTTTTTGACTTCATTTTACGATGCGCGAATGGCAGTTCTCGAAAGTTGAACTTTTTCAATGAACAGGAAGTGGTTAATAACTCAGCAATGCAATGTCTGATCGGGTTAAAATTCGTCATGCGTGTTAAGAGTCCATGTCTGAAGGATTTCATAGAGCGATATACAGTGTCAGTTATGGCGCCACCTAATGGCAGCATGCAATATAGTATTTTCTGCTGTTTTTTACTGCTATTTCAGACTGTGTTTAAAGGACATGCTTGAAAATTGCCACACTTATGTTAAAGATCAAGACAAACAAAAAAGTCAATTGGAGCGAGTTTCCAAAATCAACAGGAAGTTAAATATTTTGCAAAAAACCCTTAAAATGGCACTTTTCCATGTCTCATACTTCAACGAACTCCTCCTAGAGATTTTATCTGCTCACCTTCAAACTCCAGAAATCTTCTCTTAAGGTACGTTGGATGTTAAATTGCGAAGCTTTTATAACTTTGATAAACGGTGTACGTACACCAGCCATTGAAATTTGACATTTCGCCATAAACAGGAAGTTATTATTACTCAGCCATACAATGTCTGATGGATCCCAAATGTACCAACTATACTAAAAGTCCCTGTCTGAATACATCTACAACATTATTCATCGGTTATAGCGCCACCAAGTGATCACAGGTGGAACAGCATTTAAAACTGCATTTTTACCAATTTTGACAGGTTACCAGAATATTGGCCAAAACAGTCCCAAAAAATATTTCAACTCATAAATATTTAGATTCGTTAGCGCCACCTGAGGGTCATGATGCTTTGAGATGGGTTTTTTTTTACTTGAGTTGCCTGTATCATTAGGTTAGTTGAACAGATCTCGCTTGAATACGTCTTCTAACTAAGGATCGGTCGTAGAGCGCATTGTAACTACTTGGCCACCGAGAGGCGATGGCGACGTAGGTGCTCGAGCCCTTGATCGCTGCTTGCAGCTTTAATTATTAGGGCTCGAGCACCGAAGGAGCTCGGGCCCAACGGGCTCGAGCACCGGAGGTGCAAGAACCCTATTGTTTCTGTTAGGATTATTATTCTTATTATTATTATTCTTATTTTTGTAACGTGTTTTTGCGGGCACTTTTGAGGGCCTAAACATGCGTAAAAAGTCACCGAATTTTGCACACACATCAGAACCTGCGAAAATTTACGTCTATTTGTGGTTTGAAAAGCGGGTGTGGTAAAATGACTCTACAGCGCCACCTAACGCGTTGTAGCTTATGATGCGCTATGAGTTTGTCGTAGGTGAATGAAATTCGCCACGCATGTGTAGGGTACTAAAACTTAAATATAAGTAAATGGGATCTCATTTCCAAAATCGACAGGAAGTCAGCTATTTCCCAAAAACCTCTAAAAATAGCCATTTTTGCTCGCGTCGTACTTTAACGAACTCCTCCTAGAGATTTCATCTGTTCGTCTCAAAACTCGTTCAGCACTATCTTAAGGCATATGGGATGTTAAATTGCGAAGCTTTTTTGACTTCGATAAACTATGCGCGCCCAGCGGTCATCCAAAGTCGAAATTTTGTCGTAAACAGGAAGTTGTTATAACTCGGCCAAGCAATGTCCGATCCAGTTCAAATTCGCTATGTAGGTTAAGAGTGAATATCTTAACAAATGCAAATAGCGATATACAGTGACAGTTATAGCGCCACCTAGTGCCAACATGTAATAGACCATTTTCTGTTGTTTTATACTTGTATTTCAGGCTGTATTGGGAGTACATGTTTGAAAATCAGTACACGTATGTAGGGCATCAGGACCAACAAAAAAGTCAATAGGAATCAGTTTCCAAAACCGACAGGAAGTCGGTTATTTTTTATTATTTTATGTAATTGAGCACAGTTTCAGGCTTTGTACTTTAACGAACTCCTCCTAGAGAATTCATCTGTTCATCTCCAAAGTTGTTCAGTATTCTCTCAAGGCATATGGGATGTTAAATTGCGAAGCTTTTTTGATTTCATTTTACGATGCGTGAATGGCAGTCCTCGAAATTTGAACTTTTTCTACGAACAGGAAGTGGTTAATAACTCAGCAATGCAATGTCTGATCGGGTTAAAATTCGTCATGCGTGTTAAGAGCCCATGTCTGAAGGATTTCATAGAGCGCAATACAGTGTCAGTTATAGCGCTACCTAATGGCAGCATGCAATATAGCAATTTCTGCTGTTTTTTACTGCTATTTCAGACTGTGTTTAAAGGACATCCTTGAAAATTGCCACACTTATGTTGCAGACCAAGACAAACAAAAAAGTCAATTGCATCGATTTTCCAAAATCAACAGGAAGTTAAATATTTTGCAAAAAACCCTTAAAATGGCACTTTTCCATGTCTCATATTTTAACAATCTCCTCCTAGAGAATTCATCTGTTCATCTCCAAAGTTGTTCAGTATTCTCTCAAGGCATATGGGATGTTAAATTGCGAAGATTTTTTGACTTCATTTTACGATGCGCGAATGGCAGTCCTCGAAAATCAAACTTTTTATATGAACAGGAAGTGGTTAATAACTCAGCAATGCAATGTCTGATCGGGTTAAAATTCGTCATGCGTGTTAAGAGTCCATGTCTGAAGGATTTCATAAAGCGATATACAGTGTCAGTTATAGCGCCACCTAATGGCAGCATGCAATATTGTATTTTCTGCTGTTTTTAAATGCTATTTCAGACTGTGTTTAAAGGACATGCTTGAAAATTGCCACACTTATGTTACAGATTAAGACAAACAAAAAAGTCAATTGCATCGATTTTCCAAAATCAAAAGGAAGTTAATTATTTTGCAAAGAAACCCTTAAAATGGCTATAGGGTTCTGTCGCTTTAAGGGGAAAGGGGGTGTACTGTGGCTTTAAGCGAGCACAAAACAAAAAATTGGTCATGAATTATACTCCGGACATGTTGTTGTATATTTGCATGGCGTTAGAGCTGTGGTTAACGGATTTGAAACTGAATTAGATTTTTAGAGGAGTTTCCGCTGAGCACAATGGTATGTAATATGTGTGGGGTCATTCTCAGTGTTAGTGAGCTATGAGCGGAAATGTAATGCACAAGGGGGCAAGTCCCCGGTACCTGGGACTTTCGGGCTTAAGAGATTATATTATATTTATACTATTTTTATGTGCGTGCGTGTTGAGAGTGATTGACTTTTCGCTGCTTCAATCAGAGTCCGGGGGCGAACTATTTAACATGCGCGTCTGCTCCGGTTTCACTTTCTCTCTAAGTTCGTGGCCAACCGCTACTAGCGCACAGTCACTGTGTCTCGTTCGCGATCGTCCAGTTCGGTGCTGTCATCTCTCTCGCTCGCTCTCTGAGAGTTTGAAAGTAGTTGATCTCCCGTGCTTCGCTGAGACCCCCTGCCTCTATGACTGCAGCGCGCTGCTGCCGTTGTGGCATATTTTTCGGCTCACCTCTGCGTGAACGCGCATTCAATCACGTGATTGCACAGACAATGAGCGTTCACATAAAATATTTACTCGTGAAGACGTTTTCATTTTTATTTTGCTTATATGCCGCGTAGATGTCAAATTTACTTGTAACACATTGTTTAATTATAAATATAAGTTTAAAAGAGTGCAATCGCCCAATGCAAGTTGCTCACAGCAGTGAATATTGTAATTTATGAATGTACAGCATTATACAAGCTTCAGATGTTTATATTTTCTTTGCGTATTCATTAGAATAATTAACATTTAACGTAAAAAGAAGGATAAAACAAAGTAAAAATGTGTTGATATGATATAATATATAAAGCTTTAGATGTTTATATTTTATTTGCATTAGACTGACTACTTAAAAGATATTTGTTTGTGAAATGTTGTTTGCATTCATTTGTAATAAACTCCCTGGTGCTGCTTTTTAGTCCATATGCAAAAAAAAAGCAAAGCAGAAAGACTGTAATGAAATCACAATGCCTATTTTGAGGTTTTGTGTGTAACTTATAGGATAAATACCACACATTAATTGTGATGAAGCATAAGGGGCCTAATAGACAATGAAACTGAAACAGCTTGTTTTGCCCTGTAAATCTAGTTTATGGATCTA
>SRMA01026375.1:0-21959 GCA_007224835.1 Danionella cerebrum
GAGCAAGCTCAGTCTTGTTGATGCTTGCAATGTTTTCTCAACTAAAAATTAACCTTTACACACACATTTCATATCTAAATGGTAGAGATTTTTGTCCTCTTTCAGTTGGTGCTGTTTTCATTTTTAAAAAACACACGGTTTTTACTCCAGGTGGCCTAAACCACAACGAGTGCACATAATTGCTCCATTCTCCTCCATTCAAAAATTCTGGTGGACTCTGTTTAAAATCTCAATCGCAGGCTATTTTTAACTCGCCATAAATCATTCAAACTTTATCACAGCTTCACAAAATTTACACCATTCTCTTCCTTAAAATCTTGGGATTCTAACAGTAAAAGAAATATTTCAATACCTCTGTTCATTCTTTCGTAATGTTTATTTGTTTGAGGGTATGGATTTCTCAGAAATGAGCAGTTGCACAGAATCAAATGAAGGCTATTTGTAGCTCGCCATAATTTTTTTATTTCTAATCACACCTTCACAAAAATTACAGCATTCTCTTCGTTAGGGTCTTCTGCTTCTTACAAAGAAAGAATCATTTCGATATGTCTTACGGTTCTTCTATAATCTTTATTTGTTTGAGGCATGGAAATCGGATTTTCTCCAGCAGATTTGCCATCGTTTGAAAATCTGACAGTTAAATTTCCAGCTGCAGCTGACTCGTTTGAAAATCTGGCAGTTGATAACTCCAGGTGCAAGCTGATTTCAAATAAGTAGGTCAAAGGTGTCTCATTGACTTTCAATGGCCCATTGAAATGAATGGAGCATGAATCCCATGAATCCTAATGTAAAAGAGCTTCTGTAATTGATTGACACTGGAAAGTCATACTAGTATTAAAGAAGCAAATCACTAATCCAGCCAATCATTGCTTGTGAATTAACATAATTTAATTAAGCCACACCCACTTTTGACATAACTTTCAATGTCAAATATCTTCTAAACAGAACACAGTACAGACATGGGGGTTGCTTTATATTATTCTAAATGTAAAGTAGATTACAACATGATGTCACTGACTCCTCCATAGCAACCAAATTGTTTACCATAGCAACTAAATTGGCATATCTCTATCTTCGGTTAGGAAAATGCTAGAGACTTGGGGGTTAGTAAGCTTCACCCATACTGACAGCTGAAACATTATATCATGTCAATGACGCCTCCATAGCAACCAGACTGGTTACCATAGCAACCAATATGGCATGACTCTCTCTCAGCTTAGGAAAATCATAGAGAGATGGGGGTTGCCGTATTTTACCCGTATTGATATGGGGAACAATATGTTAGGTCAGCGACCTCTCCATAGCAACCAGACTGGTTACCATAGCAACCAATTTTGCATGTACCTATCTCAGCTCAGGAAAATCATAGAGACATGGGGGTTGCTGTAATTTACTCGTATTCATATGGGGAACAATATATTAGGTCAGCGACCCCTCGATAGCAACCAAACTGTTACCATAGCAACCAATATGGCGCAGCTCTATCTCAGCTTACGAAAGTCTTAGAGACATGGGGTTTGGTGTATTTTACTCGTGTTGACATGAGGAACAATATGTTAGGTCACTTACCCCTCCATAGCAACCAGACTGGTTACCATAGCAACCAATTTTACATGTACCTATCTCAGCTTATGAGAATGATAGAGACATGGGGGTTGGATTATGTTATTGTTGCGGAACTGACAACATTTTAAAAAATAGGTATTAACGGCACCAACGCAAGCCAACATCGAAGTTTGCGTGCAAACTTTAAAATCTAGTTAGTGTGAATGCAGAGGCATTCACACTGTTGTTATCCTACGTATTTATTATTAGTGTGAATGCAGAGGCATTCACACTATTGTTATCCTACGTATTTATTATTATTTTTTTATTAGTGTGAATGCAGAGGCATTCACACTATTGTTATCCTACGTATTTATTATTATTATTATTATTCTCCCACTTTTCGACGGCTAACTACTTCCGCATACTTTAAGCTAGAAACACCGTTCAAACGTCAAAATGTTCAGCTTCTTTTGGAATAGGTTGCTCGTATTTTTCTTATTAAAATGTTTTATACTTTTTATAATATTCAACTTTATTTAAAATATTTTTCCCATTGAAATGAATAGGAAAAATTTCAAATCTCTTTCAAAATTCAGCTTTTTTTCAACCTTCATAACTTCAGCATACTTTCAGCTAGAGCAATCATTCAAATTTTAAACAATTCAACACATTTTCAGCTTTTAAAATATGTTTTCAGCTTTTTCATATCTTTTACAGATTTTTATTAATCACAGTTTAAGTTTAATGAAGAATTTGGAATTTGACCTAATTCTGCTCCACTCTAGCTTCCACTCTAACTTTTCACATCTCAAACTTCTTGATCTATTCCTCTCTCCTAAACTAAACTTTAACATTTATGCACAAAATTTATATTAAAGTAGTAGAGAAATTTGTCCTCTTTCCATGGATGCAGTTGTTCCTTTCATATGACCTACGGTTTTTAAACTAGGAGTGCTAAACCTTAACGAGGGAAGAAAATTGCTCCATTAAGATCAATGCATTTCGCCCAGAAGATACTGCTTGAAAATAATACATTAAGGCTTTTTTTAACTCGCCATAACTCCAAAAAATTTTCACATATCGTTATCAAATTTACATTATAGTCTTCATTGAAGTCTTCCGCTTCTCACAAAAAAGAATCATCTTGATATGTCTTACGGTTCTTCTGTAATGTTTATTTGTTTGAGGCATGGTCAAAATCTGAGAAATGTCAAAACAAAAAAAAAAGTGGCAGTTGGAGCCAGCTGGGCCTAATTTGAATACTGAAATTTGATTGGCTAAGGCTGCCCCATAGACTTAGAATGGGCCATAGAGATGCATTGCTCCCATTCATTTCAATGGGGCAATTGATTTCCATATGATCTTATTGTAAAAGTGCCTTTGTAATTGGTTCACAATGGAGAGTCATAGCAAGATTGAGGTTGCATATAACTAATCCAGCCAATCATTGCTTATGATTTAACATAAATTTATCAAGCCACGCCCACTTTTCAACATCATTTTTGAATGTCAAATATCTTCTAAGTGGAACATCGTAGAAACATGGGAGTTGTTTTATATTGATCTAAGTTGAAAGTAGATTACCACATGATGTCACTAACTCATCCATAGCAACCAGAATATTTACCATAGCAACCAAATTGGCAAATCTTTTTCTCAGCCCAGGAAAATGCTAGAGACACGGGAGTTGGTCTAATTTACTTGAAGTCACACAGGGAACATTATATAATGCCAATGACCCCTCCATAGCAACCATGCTGGTTACCATAGCAACCCAATTGACATCTCTATCTCAGCTTAGGAAAATGTGAGAGACACGGGAGTTGGTCTAAATGACTTGTAGTCACACAGGGAACATTAAATAATGTCAATGACCGCTCCATAGCAACCATACTGGTTACCATAGCAACCAAATTGACACATCTCTATCTCAGCCTAGGAAAATGTGAGACACATGGGAGTTAGCCTAAATGACTTGTAGTCACACAGGGAACATTATATAATGTCACTTACCCCTCCATAGCAACCATACTGGTTACCATAGCAACCAAATTGACACATCTCTATCTCAGCCTAGGAAAATGAGAGAGACACGGGAGTTGGTCTGAATGACTTGTAGTCACACAGGGAACATTATATAATGTCACTGACCCCTTCATAGCAACCATACTGGTTACCATAGCAACCAAATTGACACATCTCTCCCTCAGCTTAGAAAAGTGCTAGAGATATGGGGGTGAGTTTATTTCAATTATTGTGACCCCGATGACAATCACTGAGGTAACTAAACCATCCATAGCAACGATATGATTACCATAGCAACCCAATCGGCATATCTCTATCTCAGCTTAGGAAAATGCTAGAGAAACAGGGGTTGGTGTAATTTACCTGTAGTCACTCAAGGAACATTATATGATGTTACTGACCCCTCCATAGCAACCAGACGTGTTACCATAGCAACCCAATTGGCATTTCTCTAACTCAGCTTAGCGAAATGCTAGAGACATGGGGGTAGGTTTATTTACTAGTAGTCACACAGATAACAATATATTATGTCTGTGACCCCTCCACAGCAACCATACTTATTACCATAGCAACCCATTTGATTGACATTTTCAACTTTACAATGTGTCACATTTATTTTAACTTTCAGCTTCCACTTTCAAATTTGACAATTTTAACTGTCTAATGTTTTACCTTTCAGCTTCCACTAATTGACACTTTTTACTTTCTGTTTCAAATTTCAGCTTCCACTTTTAACTTTACATATTTCAACTTTACAATAATTCAGCTTCAGCTTTCAACTTTTGACATTTTCAACTTTATAATGTTTCACCTTTTAGCTTGAACTTTCAACTTTTGACACTTTAACTTTCTAATGTTTTACCTTTCAGCTCCCACTTTTAATTTTCAACACTTTCTACTTTCTAATATTTCACCCTTCAGCTTCCACTTTCAACTTTACATATTTCAAATTTACAATGTTTCAGCTTTTTGACACTTTTATCTTTCAAATTTTTCACCGTTCAGCCAAGGAATTCAGCAATTTTGAGCATTCCCTTTTCAGCTCTCTGCATTCACACGCATTTTCCGCTAGGAAATGCACTTTCTAGTTATTTTTTTTATTAGTGTGAATGCAGAGGCATTCACACTATTGTTATCCTACGTATTTAGTGTGAATGCAGAGGCATTCACACTATTGTTATCCTACGTATTTATTATTATTTTTTTTTTTATTATTCTTATTCCCCCCCCTTTTTCCGGAGCCTACTACTTCAGCATACTTTGCCCTAGAAACACCATTCAAACATCAAAACGTTCAGCTTTTTTCAGACTAGGTTGCTATTACGTTTCACTTTACAAACTTTATTACTTTTTATAATATTTAACTTTTATTTATACTATTCTTCCCATTGAAATGAATGGGGATATTCTTCAACCTTCCTTTAAACTTTCACTTCTTTCAACCTTTATAACTTCAGCATACTTTCCACTAGAGAAACCGTTCAAATTTTAAATAAATCTACACACTTTCATCTATTAGATGTATATTTCAACTTTTTTATATCTTGTATTGATTTTTATTAATCGCAGTTTAAGTTTAATGAAGATTTCCGACTTTCACCTATTTCTGCTCCACTCTAGCTTCCACTCTAACTTTTCACATCTCAAACTTCTTCTTCTATTCTTTTCTCCTAAACTAAGCTTTAACCTTTATGCACAAAATTTATATTAAAGTAGTAGAGAAATTTGTCCTCTTTCCAATGATGCAGTTGTTCCTTTCATATGACTTACGGTTTTTAAACTAGGAGGGCTAAACCTTAACGAGGGAAGCAAATTGCTCCATTGAGATCAATGCATTTCACCCAGAAAATAATGCTTCAAAGTTTTAAATTTAGGCTTTTTCTAACTCGCTATAACTCCTAGAATTCTCCACATATCGTTAAAAAATTTACATCATAATCTTCATTGAGGCCTTCTGCTTCTCAGAAAGCAAGAATCATCTCGATATGTCTTACGGTTCTTCTGTAATGTTTAATTGTTTAGGCATAGTCAAAATCTGAGAAATGTCTCCTCGATTCAAAAAGTGGCAGTTGGAGGCAGCTGCTTGATTAACTAATTTGAATAACAAAATTTGATTGGCTTAGCCTTCCCATTGACTTACAATGGGCCATAGAAATGCATTGCTCCCATTCATTTCAATGGGGCAATTGATTCCCATATGATCCTATTGTAAATGTGCTTTTGTAATTGGTTCACAATGGAGAGTCATAGCAAGATTGAGGATGCATATAACTAATCCAGCCAATGATTGCTTATGATTTAACATAAATTTATCAAGCCACGCCCACTTTTCAACATCATTTTTGAATGTCAAATATCTTCTAAGTGGAACATCGTAGAGACATGGGAGTTGTTTTATATCGATCTAAGTTGAATGTAGATTAAACATGATGTCACCAACTCATCCATAGCAACCAAATTAATTACCATAGCAACCAAATTGACACTTCTCTATCTCAGCCTAGGAAAATGCCAGAGACACAGGAGTTGTTCTAATTGACTTGTAGTCACACAGGGAACATTATATAATGTCACTGACCCCTCCATAGCAACCATACTGGTTACCATAGCAACCAAAATGGCACATCTCTATCTCAGCTTAGGAAAATGAGAGAGACACGGGAGTGGTTCTAAATGACTTGTAGTCACACAGGGAACATTATATAAAGTCACTTACCCCTCCATAGCAACCATACTGGTTACCATAGCAACCAAATAGACACATCTCTTTCTCAGCTTAGGAAAATGCTAGAGACATGGGGGTAAGTTTGTTTCACTAATAGTGACCCTAGGAACATTCTTTGAGGTAACTGACCCCTCCATAGCAACCATACTGGTTACCATAGCAACCCATTTGACACATCTCTATCTCAGCTTAGGGAAATGCGAGAGACACAGGAGTTGGTCTAATTGACTTGTAGTCACACAGGGAACATTATATAATGTCACTTAATCCTCCATAGCAACCATACTGATTACCATAGCAACCAAATTGACACATCTCTATCTCAGCTTTAGAAAATGCTAGAGACATGGGGGTTGTTTTGTTTGACTCATAGTGACACAGGAAACATTAGATAATGTCAATGACATTTCCATAGCAACCATAATAGTTATCATAGCAACCCAATTGGCATATCTCTAACTCAGCTCAGGGAAATACTAGAGACATGGGGGTTGATTCATTTCCCTCAGAGTGACACTGAGAACATTCTATTATGTAAATGACCTGTCCAGAGCAACCAGACTTTTTACCATAGCAACGCAATTGGCATATCTTTATCTTAGGTTAGGAAAATGCTAGACAGAGTTTCATCTTACTAAGATTATACCGTTCAGCTTCCACTTTCAACCTTTTACACTTTCAACTTTCAATTGTATCACCTTAAGCTTCCCCTTTCAACTTTTGACACTGTTCAACTTTCAAATGTTTTACCTTTAGCTTCCACTTACTACTTTTGACCCTTTCAACTTTACAATGCTTCTCCTTTCAACTTTATCTGTTTTCAACTTTATAATGTTTCACCTTTCGGCCTCCACTTTCAACTTTTGACACTTTCAGCTTTCAAATCTTTCACCTTTCAGCTTCACTTTTCAACTTTTGAAACTTCCGACTTTCAAATCTTTCACCTTTCAGCTTTATTTTTCAACTTTTGAAACTTTCACCTTTCAGCTTCACCTTTCAACTTTAGATTTTTTTCAGATACTTTCAGCCTGCTTTCATTTTCAGCTCTCTGCATTCACACGCATTTTCCGCTAGGAAATGCATATTTAGTGTGAATGCAGAGGCATTCACACTATTGTTATCCTACGTATTTATTATTAGTGTGAATGCAGAGGCATTCACACTATTGTTATCCTACGTATTTATTATTATTAGTGTGAATGCAGAGGCATTCACACTATTGTTATCCTACGTATTTATTAGTGTGAATGCAGAGGCATTCACACTATTGTTATCCTACGTATTTATTATTATTAGTGTGAATGCAGAGGCATTCACACTATTGTTATCCTACGTATTTATTATTATTATTATTATTATTATTATTATTATTATTCCCACTTTTTTCTCCGGCCTACTACTTCAGCATACTTTGGCCTAGAAACACTATTCAAACTTCTAAACGTTCAGCTTTTTTCAGACTACGTTGCAATTACTTTACACTTTTCAAACTTTTATACTTTTTATATAATTTGACTTTATTCAAATTATTCTTCCCATTGAAATGAATGGGGATATTCTTCAACCCTCCTTTAAACTTTCACTTCTTTCAACCTTTATAACTTCAGCATACTTTCCACTAGAGAAACCATTCAAACTTTAAATAAATCTACACACTTTCATCTATTAGATGTATATTTCAACTTTTTTATATCTTGTATTGATTTTTATTAATCGCAGTTTAAGTTTAATGAAGATTTCCGACTTTCACCTATTTCTGCTCCACTCTAGCTTCCACTCTAACTTTTCACATCTCAAACTTCTTCATTTATTCTTCTCTCCTAAACTAAGCTTTTACCTTTATGCACAAAATTTATATTAAAGTAGTAGAGAAATTTGTCCTCTTTCCAATGATGCAGTTGTTCCTTTCATAGGACTTACGGTTTTTAAACTAGGAGGGCTAAACCTTAACGAGGGAAGCAAATTGCTCCATTAAGATCAATGCATTCCACAAAGAAAATGATGCTTCAAAGTTTTAAATTAAGGCTTTTTATAACTCGCCATAACTCCTAGAATTTTCCACATATCGTTACAAAATTTACATCATAATCTTTATTGAGGCCTTCTGCTTCTCACAAAGAAAGAATCATCTCGATATGTCTTATGGTTCTTCTGTAATGTCTATTTGTTTGAGGCATGGTCAACATCTGAGAAATGTCTCCTCGATTCGAAAAGTGGCAGTTGGAGGCAGCTGTTAATCAACTAATTTGAATACTGAAATTTGATTGGCTTAGCCTTCCCATAGACTCACAATGGGCCATAGAGATGCATTGCTGCCATTCATTTCAATGGGGCAATTGATTCCTATAAGATCCTATTGTAAAAAAGCTTTTGTAATTGGTTCACAATGGAGATTCAAAGCAACATTAAGGATGCATATAACTAATCCAGCCAATCATTGCTTATGCTTTAACATAAATTCATCAAGCCACACCCACTTTTCAACATCATTTTTGAATGTCAAATATCTTCTAAGTGGAACATCGTAGAGACATGGGAGTTGTTTTATATTGATCTAAGTTAAATGTAGATTACATCATGATGTCACCAACTCATCCATAGCAACCAGATTATTTACCATAGCAACCAAATTGGTAATTCTCTATCTCAGCCTAGGAAAATGCTAGAGACACAGGAGTTGGTCTAAATGACTTGTAGTCACACAGGGAACATCATATAATGTCACTGACCCCTCCATAGCAACCATACTGGTTACCATAGCAACCAAATTGACACATCTCTATCTCAGCTTAGGAAAATGAGAGAGACACAGGAGTTGGTCTAAATGACTTGTAGTCACACAGGGAACATTATATAATGTCACTGACCCCTCCATAGCAACCATACTGGTTACCATAGCAACCAAATTGACGCATCTCTATCTCAGCTTAGGAAAATGAGAGAGACACAGGAGTTGGTCTAAATGACTTGTAGTCACACAGGGAACATTATATAATGTCACTGACCCCTCCATAGCAACCATACTGGTTACCATGGCAACCAAATTGACACATCTCTATCTCAGCTTAGGAAAATGCTAAAGACATGGGGGTTGGTGTAATTTTCTTGTAGTCACACAGAGATCAATATATAATGTCAATAACCCCTCCATAGCAACCATATTGGTTACCATAGCAACCAAATTGGCATATCTCTATATCAGCTTTGGAAAATGCTAGAGACATGGGGGGTTGTTTTGTTTGACTCATAATGACACAGGAAACATAAGATAATGTCAATGACATTTCCATAGCAACCATAATAGTTATCAAAGCAACCCAATTGCCATATCTCTAACTCAGCTCAGGGAAATACTAGAGACATGGGGGTTGATTCATTTCCCTCAGAGTGACACTGGGAACATTCTATTATGTAAATGACCTGTCCAGAGCAACCAGACTTTTACCATGGCAACGCAATTGGCATATCTTTATCTTAGGTTAGGAAAATGCTAGACAGAATTTCATCTTACTAATATTATACCGTTCAGCTTCCACTTTCAACTTTTGACACTTTCACCTTTCAAATGTATCACCTTAAGCTTCCACTTTCAACTTTTGACACTGTTCAACTTTCAAATGTTTCACCTTTAGCTTCCACTTTCTACTTTTGACACTTTCAACTTTACAATGCTTCTCCTTTCAACTTTATATGTTTTCAACTTTATAATGTTTCACCTTTCGGCCTCCACTTTCAACTTTTGACACTTTCAGCTTTCAAATCTTTCACCTTTCAGCTTCACTTTTCAACTTTTGAAACTTCCGACTTTCAAATCTTTCACCTTTCAGCTTTACTTTTCAACTTTTGAAACTTTCACCTTTCAGCTTCACCTTTCAACTTTAGATTTTTTTTCAGATACTTTCAGCCTGCTTTCATTTTCAGCTCTCTGCATTCACACGCATTTTCCGCTAGGAAATGCATATTCTAGTTATTATTATTCCCACTTTTTTCTCCTTCCTACTACTTCAGCATCCTTTGGCCTAGAAACACCATTCAAACATCAAAACGTTCAGCTTTTTTCAGACTAGGTTGCTATTACGTTTCACTTTACAAACTTTTATACTTTTTATAATATTTAACTTTATTCAAATTATTCTTCCCATTGAAATGAATGGGGATTTTCTTCAACCTTCCTTTAAACTTTCACTTCTTTCAACCTTTATAACTTCAGCATACTTTCCACTAGAGAAACCATTCAAACTTTAAATAAATCTACACACTTTCATCTATTAGATGCATATTTCAACTTTTTATATATTTTATACATTTTTATTAATCGCAGTTTAAGTTTCATGAAGATTTCCAATTTGAAACTAATTCTGCTCCACTCTAGCTTCCACTCTAACTTTTCACATCTCAAACTTCTTCTTCTATTCTTCTCTCCTAAACTAAGCTTTAACCTTTATGCACAAAATTTTTATTAAAGTGGTAGAGAAATTTGTCCTCTTTCCAAAGATGCAGTTGTTTCTTTCATATGACCTACGGTTTTTAAACTAGGAGTGCTAAACCTTAACGAGGGAAGAAAATTGCTCCATTAAGATCAATGCATTTCACCCAGAAAATGATGCTCCAAAGTTTTAAATTAAGGCTTTTTCTAACTCGCCATAACTCCTAGAATTTTCCACATATCATTAAAAAAATTACATCATAATCTTCATTGAGGCCTCCTGATTCTCACTAAGAAAGAATCATCTCGATATGTCTTACGGTTCTTCTGTAATGTTTATTTGTTTGAGGCATGGTCAACATCTGAGAAATGTCTCCTCCATTCAAAAAGTGGCAGTTGGAGGCAGCTGTTAATCAACTAATTTGAATAACGAAATTTGATTGGCTTAGCCTTCTCATAGACTCACAATGGGCCATAGAGATGCATTGCTGCCATTCATTTCAATGGGGCAATTGATTCCCATACGATCCTATTGTAAAATAGCTTTTGTAATTGATTCACAATGGAGAGTCATAGCAAGATTGAGGATGCATATAACTATACCAGCCAATCATTGCTTATGATTTAACATGAATTCATCAAGCCACGCTCACTTTTCAACATCATTTTTGAATGTCAAATATCTTCTAAGTGGAACATCGTAGAAACATGGGAGTTGTTTTATATTGATCTAAGTTGAATGTAGATTACAACATGATATCACTAACTCATCCATAGCAACCAGATTATTTACCATAGCAACCAAATTGACACATCTCTATCTCAGCTTAGGGAAATGCGAGAGACACAGGAGTTAGTCTAAATCACTTGTAGTCACACAGGGAACATTATATATTGTCACTGACCCCTCCATAGCAACCAAACTGGTTACCATAGCAACCATATTGACACATATCTATCTCAGCTTAGGAAAATGCTAGAGACCTGGGGGTGAGTTTGTTTCACTAATAGCGACCCCGGAAACATTCATTGAGGTAGCAGACCCCTCCATAGCAACCATACTGGTTACCATAGCAACCCATTTGGCACATCTCTATCTCAGCTTAGGAAAATGCTAGAGACACAGGAGTTTGTCTAATTGACTTGTTGTCAAACGGGGAACCTTATATAATATCAATGAACCCTCCATAGCAACCATACTGGTTACCATAGCAACCCAATTGACACATCTCTATCTAGGTTTAGGAAAATGAGAGAGACACGGGAGTTGGTCTAAATGACTTGTAGTCACACAGGGAACCTTATATAATGTCAATGACCCCTCCATAGCAACCATACTGGTTACCATAGCAACCCAACTTACACATCTCTATCTCAGCTTTGGAAAATGCTAGAGACATGGGGGTTGGTGTAATTTACTTGTAGTCACCCAGGGATCAATATATTGTGTCAATGACTCCTTCATAGCAACCATACTGGCTACCATAGCAACCCAATTGACACATATTTATCTCAGCTTAGGAAAGTGTGAGAGAGACAGGAGTTGGTCTAATTGAATTGTAGTCACACAGGGAACATTATATGATGCCAATGACCCCTCCATAGCAACCAGTCTGGTTACTATAGCAACCCAACTGATACATCTCTACCTCAGATTAGGAGAATGCTAGAAACTTGGGGGTGAGTTTGTTTCACTAATAGTGACCCCAGGAACATTCACTGATGTACTTGACCCCTCCATAGTAACCATACTGGTTACCATAGTAACCAAATTGACACATCTTTATCTCAGCTTAGGAAAGTGCGAGAGACACAGGAGTTGGTCTAATTTACTTGTAGTCACACAGGAAAAAATATATAAAGTCAATGACCCCTCCATAGCAACCATACTGGTTACCATAGCAACCCAATTTACACATCCCTATCTCAACTTTGGAAAATGCTAGAGACATGGGGTGAGTTTGTTACACTAATAGTGACCCTGGAAACATTCATTGAGGTAGCGGACTCCTCCATGGCAACCAGGCTGGTTACCATAGCAACCAAAATGACACATCTCTATCTCAGCTTAGAAAATGCCAGAGAGACATGGGAGTTGGTCTCAATGACTTGTAGTAACACTAGGAACATTATATAATGTCACTGACCCCTCCATAGCAACCATACTGGTTACCATAGCAACCAAATTGGCATATCCCTATAACAGCTTTGGAAAATGCTAGAGAAATGGGGGTTGTTTTGTTTCACTCATAGTGACACTGGGAACAATCTATTATGTAAATGACCTGTCCAGAGCGACCATACTTTTTACCACAGCAACGCAATTGCCATATCTTTATCTTAGGTTAGGAAAATGCTAGACAGAATTTCAACTTACTAATATTATACCTTTCAGCCTTTTAACTTTTGATATTTTTAACTTTACAATATTTCACCTTTCAGCTTCCACTTTTTACTTTTGACACTTTCAACTTTCTAATATTTTAACATTCAGCTTCCACTTTCAACTTTACATATTTCAACTTTACAATGTTTCAGCTTTAGCTTTTAACTTTTGACATTTTTAACTTTATAATGTTTCACCTTTTAGCTTGAACTTTCAACTTTTGACACTTTAACTTTCTAATGTTTTACCTTTCAGCTCCCACTTTTAATTTTTAACACTTTCTACTTTCTAATTTTTCACCCTTCAGCATCCACTTTCAACTTTACATATTTCAAATTTACAATGTTTCAGCTTCAGCTTTCAGCTTTTGAAACTTTCTAATGTTTCACTCTTCAGCCAAAGAATTCAGCAATTTGAGCATTCCCTTTTCAGCTCTCTGCATTCACACGCATTTTCCGCTAGGAAATGCACTTTCTAGTCTAGTTATTAGTGTGAATGCAGAGGCATTCACACTATTGTTATCCTACGTATTTAGTGTGAATGCAGAGGCATTCACACTATTGTTATCCTACGTATTTATTATTATTATTTTTTTTATTCTTATTCCCCCCCCTTTTTCCGGAGCCTACTACTTCAGCATACTTTGCCCTAGAAACACCATTCAAACGTCAAAACGTACAGCTTTTTTTGCTCTATGTTGCTCGTATACAGCTTTTTGATATCTTTTATACTTTTTATAAAATTTAACTTTATTTAAAATATTTTTTCCCATTGAAATGAATGGGGAGACTCTTCAAATCTCTTTAAATCTTCAGCTTTTTTTCAAACTTCATAACTTCAGCATACTTTCAGCTAGAGCAATCATTCAAATTTTAAACAATTCAACACATTTTCAGCTTTTAAAAGCTCTTTTCAGCTTTTACATATCTTTTACAGATTTTAATTAATCGCAGTTTAAGTTTAATGAAGAATTTGGATTTTTACCTAATTATGCTCCACTCTAGCTTACACTCTAATTTTTCACATCTCAAACTTCTTCATCAATTCCTCTCTCCTAAACTAAACTTTACCCTTTATGGACAAATTTTATATTAAAGTGGTAGAGAAATTTGTCCTCTTTCCAAAGATGCAGTTGTTTCTTTCATATGACCTACGGTTTTTAAACTAGGAGGGCTAAACCTTAACGAGGGAAGAAAATTGCTCCATTAAGATCAATGCATTTCACCCAGAAAATAATGCTTGAAGGTTTTAAATTAAGGCTTTTTCTAACTCGCCATAACTAATAGAATTTTCCACATATCTTAAATTTTTTTACACCATAATCTTCATTGAGGCCTTCTGCTTCTCACAAAGAAAGAATCATCTCGATATGTCTTACGGTTCCTCTGTAATGTTTATTAGTTTGAGGCATGGTCAACATCTGAGAAATGTCTCCTCAATTCAAAAAGTGGCAGTTGGAGGCAGCTGTTAATCAACTAATTTGAATAACGAAATTTGATTGGCTTAGCCTTCTCATAGACTCACAATGGGCCTTAGAGATGCATTGCTGCCATTCATTTCAATGGGGCAATTGATTCCCATACGATCCTACTGTAAAATAGCTTTTGTAATTGGTTCACAATGGAGAGTCATAGCAACATTAAGGATGCATATAACTAATCCAGCCAATCATTACATATGATTTAACATAAATTCATCAAGCCACGCCCACTTTTCAACATTATTTTTGAATGTCAAATATCTTCTAAGTGGAACATCGTAGAAACATGGGAGTTGTTTTATATTGATCTAAGTTGAATGTAGATTACAACATGATGTCACCAACTCATCCATAGCAACCAGATTATTTACCATAGCAACCAAACCGGATAATCTTTATCTCAGCCTAGGAAAACGACAGAGACACAGGAGTTGGTCTAAATGACTTGTAGTCACACAGGGAACATCATATAATGTCACTGACCCCTACATAGCAACCATACTGGTTACCATAGCAACCAAATTTACACATCTCTATCTCAGTTTAGGAAAATGAGAGAGACACGGGAGTTGGTCTAAATGACTTGTAGTCACACAGGGAACATTATATAATGTCACCTACCCCTCCATAGCAACCATACTGGTTACCATAGCAACCAAATTGACACATCTCTATCTCAGCTTAGGAAAATGAGAGAGACGAGGGAGTTGGTCTAAATGACTTGTAGTCACACAGGGAACATTATATAATGTCACTGACCCCTCCATAGCAACCATAGTGGTTACCATCGCAACCAAATTGACACATCTCTATCTCAGCTTAGGAAAATGAGAGAGACACGGGAGTTGGTCTAAATGGCTTGTAGTCACACAGGGAACATTATATAATGTCACTGACCCCTCCATAGCAACCATACTGGTTACCATAGCAACCAAATTGACACATCTCTATCTCAGCTTAGGAAAATGAGGGAGACACGGGAGTTGGTCTAAATGACTTGTAGTCACACAGGGAACATTATATAATGTCACTTGCCCCTCCATAGCAACCATACTGGTTACCATAGCAACCAAATTGACACATCTCTATCTCAGCTTAGGAAAATGCTAGAGACACTGGAGTTGGTCTAAATGACTTGTAGTAACACAGGGAGCACTATATAATGTCACTGACCCCTACATAGCAACCATACTGGTTACCATAGCAACCAAATTGACACATCTTTATCTCAGCTTAGGAAAATGAGGGAGACACGGGAGTTGGTCTAAATGACTTGTAGTCACATAGGGAACATTATATGTCACTGACCCCTCCATAGCAACCGTACTGGTTACCATAGCAACCAAATTGACACATCTCTATCTCAGCTTAGGAAAATGGGAGAGACACAGTAGTTGGTCTGAATGACTTGTAGTCACACAGGGAACATTATATAATGTCACTTACCCCTCCATAGCAATCATAGTGGTTACCATAGCAACCAAATTGACACATCTCTATCTCAGCTTATGAAAATGAGAGAGACAAGGGAGTTGGTCTAAATGACTTGTAGTCACACAGGGAACATTATATAATGTCATTGACCCCTCCATAGCAACCATACTGGTTACCATAGCAACCAAATTGACATATCCCTATATCAGCTTTGGAAAATGCTAGAGACATGGGGGTTGTTTTTTTCACTCATAGTGACACTGGGAACAATCTTTTATATAAATGAGCTGTCCAGAGCGACCAGACTTTTTACCACAGCAACGCAATTGCCATATCTTTATCTTTGGTTAGGAAAATGCTCGACAGAATTTCAAATTACTTATATTATACCTTTCAGCTTCCACTTTCTATATTTGACACTTTCAACTTTGCAATGCTTCACCTTTCAACAATATACATTTTCAACTTTAGAATGTTTCACCTTTCAGCCTCCACTTTCAACTTTTGTTATTTTCAACTTTACAATGTTTCACCTTTCAGCTTCCACTTTCAACTTTTGACACTTTCAACTTTCTAATATTTTAACATTCAGCTTCCACTTTCAACTTTACATATTTCAACTTCACAATGTTTCAGCTTCAGCTTTCAAATTTTGACACTTTTCAAATTACAGTGTTTCACCTTTTAGCTTCAACTTTCAACTTTTGACACTTTTAACTTTCTAATGTTTATACTTTCAGCTCCCACTTTTAATTTTTAACACTTTCTACTTTCTAATTTTTCACCCTTCAGCATCCACTTTCAACTTTACATATTTCAAATTTACAATGTTTCAGCTTCAGCTTTTGAAACTTTCTAATGTTTCACTCTTCAGCCAAGGAATTCAGCAATTTGAGCATTCCCTTTTCAGCTCTCTGCATTCACACGCATTTTCCGCTAGGAAATGCACTTTCTAGTTATTAGTGTGAATGCAGAGGCATTCACACTATTGTTATCCTACGTATTTATTATTATTATTATTCTTATTCCCCCCCCTTTTTCCGGAGCCTACTACTTCAGCATACTTTGCCCTAGAAACACCATTCAAACATCAAAACGTTCAGCTTTTTTTGCTCTATGTTGCTCGTATACAGCTTTTTGATATCTTTTATACTTTTTATAAAATTTAACTTTATTTAAAATATTTTTCCCATTGAAATGAATGGGGAGACTCTTCAAATCTCTTTAAATCTTCAGCTTTTTTTCAAACTTCATAACTTCAGCATACTTTCAGCTAGAGCAATCATTCAAATTTTAAACAATTCAACACATTTTCAGCTTTTAAAAGCTCTTTTCAGCTTTACATATCTTTTACAGATTTTTATAAATCACAGTTTAAGTTTGATGAAGAATTAGGATTTTGACCTAATTCTGCTCCACTCTAGCTTCCACTCTAATTTTTCACATCTCAAACTTCTTCATTTATTCCTCTCTCCTAAACTAAACTTTACCCTTTATGCATAAAATTTATATTAAAGTAGTAGAGAAATTTGTCCTCTTTCCAAAGATGCAGTTGTTTTTTTCATATGACCTACGGTTTTTAAACTAGGAGGGCTAAACCTTAACGAGGGTAGCAAATTGCTCCATTGAGATCAATGCATTTCACCCAGAAAATAATGCTTGAAAGTTTTAAATTTAGGCTTTTTCTAACTCGCCATAACTAATAGAATTTTCCACATATCTTAAAATTTTTTACACCATAATCTTTATTGAGGCCTTCTGCTTCTCACAAAGAAAGAATCATCTCGATATGTCTTACGGTTCTTCTGTAATGTTTATTTGTTTGAGGCATGGTCAAAATCTAAGAAATGTCTCCTCGATTCAAAAAGTGGCAGTTGGAGGCAGCTGTTAATCAACTAATTTGAATACCGAAATTTGATTGGCTTAGCCTTCCCATAGACTCACAATGGGCCATAGAGATGCATTGCCGCCATTCATTTCAATGGGGCAATTGATTCCCATATGATCCAATTGTAAAAGAGCTTTTGTAATTGGTTCACAATCGAGATTCAAAGCAACATTAAGGATACATATAACTAATCCAGCCAATCATTGCTTATGATTTAACATAAATTCATCAAGCCACGCCCAGGTTTAACAACCATAGAGATGCATTGCTGCCATTCATTTCAATGGGGCAAATGATTCCCATATGATCCAATAGTAAAAGAGCTTTTGTAATTGGTTCACAATGGAGATTCATAGCAACATTAAGGATGCATATAACTAATCCAGCCAATCATTGCTTATGATTTAACATTAATTCATCAAGCCACGCCCACTTTTCAACATAATTTTGAATGTCAAATATCTTCTAAGTGGAACATCGCAGAAACATGGGAGTTGTTTTATATTGATCTAGGTTGAATGTAGATTACAACATGATGTCACTAACTCATCCATAGCAACCAGATTATTTAACATAGCAACCAAACCGGATAATCTTTATCTCAGCCTAGGAAAATGCTAGAGACACGGGAGTTGGTCTAAATGACTTGTGGTAACACAGGGAACATTATATAATGTCACTGACCCCTCCATAGCAACCATACTGGTTACCATAGCAACCAAATTGACACATGTCTATCTCAGCTTAGGAAAATGAGAGAGACATGGGAGTTGGTTTAAATGACTTGTAGTCAGAAAGGGAACATTATATAATGTCACTTACCCCTCCATAGCAACCAAATAATTTACCATAGCAACCAATATGGCAAATCTCTATCTCGGCCTAGGAAAATGCTAGAGACACAGGAGTTGGTCTAATTGACTTGTAGTCACAAAGGGAACATTATATAATGTCACTGACCCCTCCATAACAACCATACTGGTTACCATAGCAACCAAATTGACACATCTCTATCTCATCCTAGGAAAATGAGAGAGACATGGGAGTTGGTCTAAATGACTTGTAGTCAAACAGGGAACATTACATATTGTCACTGGCCCCTTCATAGCAACCATACTGGTTACCATAGCAACCCAATTGACACATCTCTATCTCAGCTTAGGAAAATTCTAGAGGCGTGGGGGTGAGTTTGTTTCACTAATGGCGACCCCGGAAACATTAATTGAGGTAGCAGACCCCTCCATAGCAGCCATACTGGTTTCCATAGCAACCCAATTGACACATTTCTATCTCAGCTTAGAAAAATGCTAGAGACACAGGAGTTGCTTTAATTGACTTGTAATCACACAGGGAACATTATATTATGTCCCTGACCCCTTCATAGCAACCATACTGGTTACCATTACAACCAAATTGACACATCCCTATCTCAGCTTTGGAAAATGCTAGAGACATGGGGGTTGGTGTAATTTACTTGTAGTCACACAGGGATCAATATATTATGCCAATGACCCCTCCATAGCAACCATACTGGTTACCATAGCAACCCAATTGACACATCTCTCCCTCAGCTTAGGAAAGTGCTAGAGACATGGAAGTGAGTTTGTTTCAAAAATTGTGACCCCGGTAACAATCACTGAGGTAACTAAACCCTCCATAGCAACCAAATGGTTACCATAGCAACCAAATTGACATATCTCTATCTCAGCTTAGAAAAATGCTAGGGACACAGGGTTTGGTTTGTTTCACTCATAGTGACACATGAAACATTATATGATGTCAATGACCCCTCCATAGCAACAATACTGGTTACCATAGCAACCCAGTTGGCACATCTTTTCTCAGCTTAGGAAAATGCTAGAGACACAGGGGTTGTTGTAATTTACCTGTAGTCACTCAAGGAACATTATATGATGTTACTGACCCCTCCCTAGCAACCAGACGTGTTACCATAGCAACCCAATTGACATATCTCTAACTCAGCTTAGCGAAGTGCAAGAGACATGAGGGTAGGTTTAATATTTCGTAGTCACACAGATAACAATATATTATGTCTGTGACCCCTCCATATGTCTGTTATTACCATAGCAACCGAATTGATTGACATTTTCAACTTTACAATGTGTCACATTTGTTTTTAAGTTTCACGTTTCAGCTTCCACTTTCAAATTTGACAATTTTAACTTTCTAATGTTTTACCTTTCAGCTTCCACTATTAATTTGACACTTTTTACTTTCTAATGTTTCACATTTCAGCTTCCACTTTCAACTTATGACACTTTCAACTTTTGACGCTTTTTCAGCTGTCTAATATTTTACCCTTCAGCTTCCACTTTCAACTTTACATATTTCAACTTTACAATGTTTCAGCTTCATCTTTCAACTTTTGACATTTTCAACTTTATAATGTTTCACCTTTTAGCTTCAACTTTCAACTTTTGACACTTTAACTTTCTAATGTTTTACCTTTCAGCTCACACTTTTTATTTTCAACACTTTCAACTTTCTAATGTTTCAACCTTCAGCTTCCACTTTCAACTTTTTATATTTCAACTTTACAACGTTTCAGCTTCAGCTTTCAACTTTTGACACTTTTAACTTTCTAATGTTTCACGGTTTAGCCAAGGAATTCAGCAATTTTAGGCATTCTCTTTCAGCTCTCTGCATTCACACGCATTTTCCGCTAGGAAATGCACTTTCTAGTCTAGTTATTATTCTTATTCCCCCCTTTTTGTTGGAGCCTACTCCTTCCGCATACTTTGCTCTAGAAACACCATTCAAACGTCAAAACGTTCAGCTTTTTTTGCTTTAGGTTGCTTGTATTCAGCTTTTTGATATCTTTTATACTTTTTATAAAATTTAACTTTATTTAAAATATTTTTTCCCATTGAAATGAATGGGAAACACTTCAAATCTCTTTCAATCTTCAGCTTTTTTTCAACCTTCATATCTTCAGCATACTTTCAGCTACAGCAATCATTCAAATTTTAAACAATTAAACACATTTTCAGCTTTTAAAATATGTTTTCAGCTTTTTCATATCTTTTACCGATTTTTATAAATCACAGTTTAAGTTTAATGAAGAATTTGGATTTTGACCTAATTCTGCTCCACTCTAGCTTCCACTCTAAATTTTCACATCTCAAACTTCTTTATCAATTCCTCTCTCCTAAACTAAACTTTACCCTTTATGCACAAAATTTATATTAAAGTAGTAGAAAAATTTGTCCTCTTTCCAAAGATGCAGTTGGTTCTTTCATATGACCTACGGTTTTTAAACTAGGAGGGCTAAACCTTAACGAAGGAAGCAAATTGCTCCATTAAGATCAATGCATTTCACCCAGAAAATAATGCTTGAAGGTTTTAAATTAAGGCTTTTTCTATCTCGCCATAACTAATAGAATTTTCCACATATCTTAAAAAAAATTACACCATAATCTTCATTGAGGCCTTCTGCTTCTCACAAAGAAAGTATCATCTCGATATGTCTTACGGTTCTTCTTTAATGTTTATTTGTTTGAGGCATGGTTAACATCTGAGAAATGTCTCCTCGATTCAAAAAGTGGCAGTTGGAGGCAGCTGTTAATCAACTAATTTGAATAACGAAATTTGATTGGCTTAGCCTTCTCATAGACTCACAATGGGCCATAGATATGCATTGCTGCCATTCATTTCAATGGGGCAATTGATTCCCATAGATCCTATTGTAAAAGTGCTTTTTGTAATTGGTTCACAATGGAGATTCAAAGCAACATTAAGTATACATATAACTAATCCAGCCAATCATTGCTTATGAATTAACATAAATTCATCAAGCCACGCCCACTTTTCAACATCATTTTTGAATGTCAAATATCTTCTAAGTGGAACATCGTAGAAACATGGGAGTTGTTTTATATTGATCTAAGTTGAATGTAGATTACAACATGATGTCACCAACTCATCCTTAGCAACCAGATTAATTTCCATAGCAACCCAATTGACACATCTCTATCTCAGCCCAGGAAAATTCTAGAAACACAGGAGTTGGTCTAATTGACTTATAGT
>SRMA01026376.1:10136-34789 GCA_007224835.1 Danionella cerebrum
CATTTTCCTAAGCTGAGCTAGAGATGTGTCAATTTGGTTACTATGGTAACCAGTATGGTTGCTATGGAGGGGTCAGTGACATTATATAATGTTCCCTGTGTGACTACAAGTCATTTAGACCAACTCCTGTGTCTCTCATTTTTCTAAGCTGAGATAGAGATGTGTCAATTTGGTTGCTATGGTAACCAATATGGTTGCTATGGAGGGGTCAGTGACATTATTTAATGTTCCCTGTGTGACTTCAAGTCATTCAGACCAACTCCTGTGTCTCTCTCATTTTCCAAAGTTGAGATAGAGATGTGTCAATTTGGTTGCTATGGTAACCAGTATGGTTGCTATGGAGGGGTAAGTGACATTATATAATGTTCCCTTTCTGACTACAAGTCATTTAAACCAACTCCAATGTCTCTCTCATTTCCTAAGCTGAGATAGACATGTGTCAATTTGGTTGCTATGGTAACCAGTATGGTTGCTATGGAGGGGTCAGTGACATTATTTAATGTTCCGTGTGTAACTAAAAGTCATTTAGACCAACTCCCGTGTCTCTCACATTTTCCTAAGCTGAGATAGAGATGTGTCAATTTGGTTGCTATGGTAACCAGTATGGTTGCTATGGAGGGGTCAGTGGCATTACATAATGTTCCCTGTGTTACTACAAGTCATTTAGACCAACTCCCATGTCTCTCTCATTTTCCTAGGCTGAGATAGAGATGTGTCAATTGGGTTGCTATGGTAACCAGTATGGTTGCTATGGAGGGGTCAGTGACATTATATAATGTTCCCTGTGTGACTACAAGTCATTTAGACCTGCTCTCGTGTCTCTCATTTTACTAAGCTGAGATAGAGATGTGTCATTTTGGTTGCTATGGTAACCAGTATGGTTGCTATGGAGGAGTCAGTGACATTATATAATGTTCCCTGTGTGACTACAAGTCATTTAGACCAACTCCCTTGTCTCTCTCATTTTCCTAAGCTGAGATAGAGATGTGTCAATTTGGTTGCTATGGTAACCAGTATGGTTGCTATGGAGGGGTCAGTGACATTATATAATGTTCCCTGTGTGACTACAAGTCAATTAGACCAACTCCTGTGTCTCTGGCATTTTCCTAGGCTGAGATAGAGAAGTGTCAATTTGGTTGCTATGGTATATAATTTGGTTGCTATGGATGAGTTGGTGACATCCTGTTTAATCTACATTCAACTTAGAGCAATATAAAAGAACTCCCATGTCTCTACGATGTTCCACTTAGAAGATATTTGACATTCAAAAATGATGTTGAAAAGTGGGCGTGGCTTGATGAATTTATGTTAAATCATAAGCAATGATTGGCTGGTATAGTTATATGCATCCTCAATCTTGCTATGACTCTCCATTGTGAACCAATTACAAAAGCACTTTTACTATAGGATCATTAGGGAATTAATTGCCCCATTGAAATGAATGGGAGCAATGCATCTCTATGGCCCATTCTAAGTCTATGGGGCAGCCTTAGCCAATCAAATTTCAGTATTCAAATTAGGCCCAGCTGGCTCCAACTGCCACTTTTTGAATCGAGGAGACATTTCTCAGATTTTGACCATGCCTCAAACAAATAAACATTACAGAAGAACCGTAAGACATATCGAGATGATTCTTTCTTTGTGAGAAGCGGAAGACTTCAATGAAGACTATAATGTAAATTTGATAACGATATGTGAAAAATTTTAGGAGTTATGGCGAGTTAAAAAAAGCCTTAATGTATAATTTTCAAGCAGTATCATTTGGGTGAAATGCATTGATCTTAATGGAGCAATTTTCTTCCCTCGTTAAGGTTTAGCACTCCTAGTTTAAAAACCGTAGGTCATATGAAAGGAACAACTGCATCTATGGAAAGAGGACAAATTTCTCTACTACTTTAATATAAATTTTGTGCATAAATGTTAAAGTTTAGTTTAGGAGAGAGGAATTGATGAAGAAGTTTGAGATGTGAAAAATTAGAGTGGAAGCTAGAGTGGAGCAGAATTAGGTCAAAATCCAAATTCTTCATTAAACTTAAACTGTGATTTATAAAAATCTGTAAAAGATATGAAAAAGCTGAAAACATATTTTAAAAGCTGAAAATGTGTTGAATTGTTTAAAATTTAAATGATTGCTCTAGCTGAAAGTATGCTGAAGTTATGAAGGTTAAAAAAAAGCTGAATTTTGAAAGAGATTTGAAGAGTCTCCCCATTCATTTCAATGGGAAAATATTTTAAATAAAGTTGAATTTTATAAAAAGTATAAAACATTTTAATAAGAAAAATACAAGCAACCTATTCCAAAAGAAGCTGAACATTTTGACGTTTGAATGGTGTTTCTAGCTTAAAGTATGCGGAAGTAGTTAGCCGTCGAAAAGTGGGAGAATAATAAAAAAAAAAAAAATAATAAATACGTAGGATAACAATAGTGTGAATGCCTCTGCATTCACACTAATAAAAAAAAATAATAATAAATACGTAGGATAACAATAGTGTGAATGCCTCTGCATACACACTAATAAGAAGAAGCGGAACTGGAATATGCATTTCCTAGCGGAAAATGCGCGTGAATGCAGTAAGCTTAAAATGAAAGCAGGCTGAAAGTATCTGAAAAAAATCTAAAGTTGAAAGGTGAAGCTGAAAAGTAAAAGATTTGAAAGTTTCAAAAGTTGAAAAGTGAAGCTGAAAGGTGAAAGATTTGAAAGTCGGAAGTTTCAAAAGTTGAAAAGTGAAGCTGAAAGGTGAAAGATTTGAAAGTTGAAAGTGTCAAAAGTAGAAAGTGGAAGCTTAAGGTGAAACATTTGAAAGTTGAAAGTGTCAAAAGTTGAAAGTGGAAGCTGAACGGTTATAATATTAGTAAGTTGAAATTCTGTCTCGGATTTTCCTAACCTAAGATAAAGATATGCCAATTGCGTTGCTATGGTAAAAAGTCTGGTTGCTCTGGACAGGTCATTTACATAATAGAATGTTCCCAGTGTCACTCTGAGGAAAATGAATCAACCCCCATGTCTATAGCATTTCCCTGAGCTGAGTTAAAGATATGCCAATTGGGTTGCTATGATAACTATTATGGTTGCTATGGAAATGTCATTGACATTATCTAATGTTTCCTGTGTCACTATGAGTGAAACAAAACAACCCCCATGTCTCTAGCATTTTCCAAAGCTGAGATAGAGATATGCCAATTTGGTTGCTATGGTAACCAGTATGGTTGCTATGGAGGTGTAATTGACATTATATAATGTTCCCTGTGTGACTAAAAGTCATTTAGACCACCTCCCGTGTCTCTCTCATTTTCCTAAGCTGAAATGGAGATGTGTCATTTTGGTTGCTATGGTAACCAGTATGGTTGCTATGGAGGGGTCAGTGACATTATATAATGTTCCCTGTGTGACTAAAAGTCATTTAGACCAACTCCCATGTCTCTCTCATTTTCCTAGGCTGAGAAAGAGATGTGCCTATTTGGTTGCTATGGTAACCAGTATGGTTGCTATGGAGGGGTCAGTGACATCATGTTTAATCTATATTCAACTTAGATCAATATAAAACAGCTCCCATGTCTCTACGATGTTCCACTTAGAAGATATTTGATATTCAAAAATGATGTTGAAAAGTGGGCGTGGCTTGGTGAATTTATGTTGAAATCATAAACAATGATTGGCTGGATTAGTTATATGCATCCTCAATGTAGCTATGACTCTCCATTGTAAACCAATTACAAAAGCTCTTTTACAATAGGATTGTATGGGAATCAATGGCCCATTGAAATGAATGGGAGCAATGCATCTCTATGGCCCATTCTAAGTCAATGGAAAGGTAAGCCAATCAAATTTCGTTTTTCAAATTAGTTAATCAAGCAGCTGCCTCCAACTGCCACTTTTCGAATCGAGGAGACATTTCTCAGATTTTGACTATGCCTAAACAATTAAACATTGTAGAAGAACCGTGAGACATATCGAGATGATTCTTTCTTTGTGAGAAGCAGAAGGCCTCAATGAAGATTATGATGTAAAATTTTTAACGATATGTGGTATATTCTAGGAGTTATGGCGAGTTAGAAAAAGCCTTAATTTAAACTTTCAAGCATCATTTTCTGGGTGAAATGCATTGATCTTAATGGAGCAATTTGCTTCCCTCGTTAAGGATTAGCCCTCCTAGTTTAAAAACCGTAGGTCATATCAAATGAACAACTGCATCTTCAAAAAGAGGACAAATTTCTCTACTACTTTAATATAAATTTTGTGCATAAAGAGTAAAGTTTAGTTTAGGAGAGAGGAATAGATGAAGAAGTTTGAGATGCGAAAAATTAGAGTGTAAGCTAGAGTGGAGCAGAAATAGGTGAAAATCTAAAATCTTCATTAAACTTAAACTGTGATTAATAAAAATCTATAAAAGATATAAAAAAAAAGTTTAAAAAAGTGTGTAGATTTATTTAAAGTTTGAATGGTTTCTCTAGTGGAAAGTATGCTAAAGTTATAAAGGTTGAAAGAAGTTTAAAGTTCCCATTCATTTCAATGGGAAGAATAATTTTAAATAAAGTTAAATATTATAAAAAGTATAAAAGTTTAGTTATGTGCACTTCTTGTGGTTTAGGCCACCTGGAGTAAAAACCGTGTGTTTTTAAAAAATGGAAACAACACCAACTGAAAGAAGACAAAAATAAAATGGGTGTGTAAAGGTTAATTTGTAGTTAAGAAAACTAAAGTATTTTAGCAAGTATCAACAAGACTGAGCTTACTCGAGGTTTGAGCAGGTGATGACATCACCACTCTAGGGGCCCCCATCGAGAAAATTTTAAGATTTTTTTGGGGAGATTTACACGATTTTTAGGGAAACCGCTGGTCAAATCGGTCCGAAAAGACATAGCAACTAGAGTGGGAACAGCTTCGACTGTGTGCAAGGAAGCCAACATAAATATGCCAACTTGCCAACATAAGTTGGCAAGATATCGGTGTAATCGATTGATGGCTGTTTAAGTAAAACAGATTCCAGCTACTGAAATTAGAAAAACGTAACATAATTTAAGGTGCGGGTGCATGCTGCATGAATGTCCAGTTTTGTCCAGAATGTCCATTTATCGATGACATAGGAGCTGTGTTTAGCTGTACAGTTGTGCATGTACAGGAAGTACAGGAGAGGGCTAAGAATGCACCCCTGTGGAGCACCAGTGTTGAGGGTTAGCTAGGATGAGGTGATGTTGCCTAATCTTACCACCTGGTGTCTGGCCGTCAGGAAGTCCAACATCCACAGTGAGGTGTTTAAACCCTGAGACTGGAGCTTCGAGATGAGCTGTAATCAACAAATACCACTCTCACATATGTGTTGTTATTGTCCAGGTGAGA
This sequence comes from Danionella cerebrum, assembly GCA_007224835.1. Lineage (NCBI taxonomy): Eukaryota > Metazoa > Chordata > Actinopteri > Cypriniformes > Danionidae > Danionella > Danionella cerebrum. Next base: position 15,476 of record SRMA01026376.1, read on the forward strand.
GAGAGCAGTGTGGAGAGTAAACGCGATCGCATCATCAGTAGAGTGGTTACTCCTGTATGCAAATTGCAGAGGGTTGAGTGAGGCAGGTAGTTATTAACCTCTTAAGCCCGAGAGTCCCCGGTACCGGGGACTTGCCCCCTTGTGCGTTACATTTTCACTCATAGCTCACTAACCCTGAGAATAACCCACACATATTAAATACTGTTGTGTTCAGCGGAAACTCCTCTAAAAACGTATCTAATTCAATTTCATATTCGTTAACCACAGCTCGAACGCCATGCAAATAAACAACAACATGTCCGGAGTATAATTCATGACCACGCTTTTGTTTATGTGCGATATGTATCCACAATATAAACGGAAACACCAAAACCATGGCATCAAATGAAAGCTAACAACCAGCTGAATCCAGCGATATGCAACTCATTTACATTGCATGAAGTATTTCAGAGCAGGGAGCGAAAGTTCCCCGAAAAAACGCCAGCAAAAACCAAGCAAGTATGTAAATCTTGTCTTACCTTTGCCGTTTTTTCAACAAAAAGTTATTTCCATAGCGATAAAAGTCCGTTTGTTGTTATGTCCGGTCGATAGCTTCGCGAAAAGTCCATTTTGTGTTTTTTCTGTTGCTCCAGTGCTCCTCTTACGCCACCAAATATGGAATGACTCCCCGTGCGTAAGAGCACGTCTCTCCACGCTGCGCGTCGTGTGATTCGTCGGCGATCCAGTCAGTCTCAAAATGGTTGAGCTGATTGGTTTCCTCAGAATCAGAGCTTTCCAGCGATGTATAGAGCTCCCGGATTGGACAGATGGTCGGGGGGTAGGGACACGCGGAAGCTCGACGTCGAAAGCGTTTGTGAATGAAATGTTCCCAAAAGCGCAGCAAGATGGCGTAAATGAGCTTCTACCCCCCTTTTACAGTGTTTCTTTAGGAGGTTTTTTTGCTGAAATCATGTCCCATAAGCAAGAAAACAAGACTATGAACGTAGCTGAAGCTTTGGACAAGATTTTTTCCATATTTCAATTATTGTGCCAAATTGTGCCAAACTGTGCCAACATGGATTACGCCTGAACTTTGTTCAATCAAAACCTTTACAGAATATTAGTTTCTTGTAGTATGAACACCAAACTTGCTACAGATGTTCTTGACATGTAGTTGTTACAATTGATTGTGTTTATTTGCTTCGTTATAAGTAAAATAAGGAGATATTGGAGGAAACATGTTTTTTTTTAGGCGGAGTTCATTTTTTGGCCATTCCAACATCAATTACTCTTACCCAGTGTTCTTGACTGTCAAATTAACTCATCCACACCACTCCCCAAGAACCTATCTTCATTTTGATACCAAGATTTGCAGTTTAGCCCTTGTAAAAGCTGAGAAATGCCTTAAAAAGTAAAAGTATAGGATTTTCGGAAAATAGGCCTCAGGGCTTAAGAGGTTAATACCCTGCAACATGCTTCTTGCATTTTTGTGCTAAACTGTCTTTCGACCCTGTCCTTTTATTTCCGTTTCGCGTTTTTATTGTTTTAGCTGGCGTTTTTTTGCTCTTCCGCATTTCCGGACTTTAAAGTGGAATCCAGAATGGTCGACACAGAAACATGAGGTATTCCAAATCGGGAGAGCAGAAATGATTAATACGGTGAATGTTCCTCTCATCACACCACGAGTTGTTAATAAAGAAACAAACACCCCCACCTCTGCTTTTCCCTGTGAGCTCTCTCCATCTGTCCGCGTGGTGCACGGAAAACTTTGAGAGTTCAATGGCCGAGTGTGGAACCTACACGGATTACCATGTTTCTGTGATGCAGAAAATGAAGCAATCCCGTGTTTTCTGTTGGTTCTAAAGTCCGAGCACGCAGTTCACAAAGTTTGTTGTCCAGTGAATTAACGTTGGCCAGCAGGATAGTGGGGAAGCGGAGGGCGGGAGACACGGCCCTGTTTGCAAATAATGCACCGGCATTAAGAAACTCTGGTTTCCAATGTGCGACGAACGAGCCAATCTCCAACAGTGTGTCTCTGTCATATGTGATGACTGAGTTTCCTTCCAGTACAAAAAAAACAGCAGAAACAAGTAAAACAAACAAAAGTCTGCAAAGTTTAGTCAGAGCTCATAACAGGGCAGCCATCCTCGGTTTTCAAATATGAAAACACACCTCATAGAGCTTTTTTTTTGTCCACGAGTGGGTGTGTCTAAAACCTGTAAAAAGTCACCAAAAAAATCCTTTAAAACCTTACACAATAATAACATAATCCAGACTGCAGGAACACATCCGAATAAGGATATTTCATCATTACATTTAAACGTGATCAATTCCCGCAATATTACCCACAAATTACGATCTAAATGTAACTAAAGCATCTTCCCCGGACTCTTATGGGGTGAAAAATTTTGGCTTCCTCAAATGTATTAGTGCAGGGGTGCTGATTACGTCGATCGACCGGTCAATCGCGGAGAAGCTACCGGTCGATCGCGGCGTGATATTGAAACAATATCAGCCGATCATCCACAGATTCGGTTTTCTCTGCTCAATAGCTCGAGATCAGAATGTTCTTAGAAAACAAATAATACCTTTTTTTAATCTGTGTTATGTAGTAGACAAACTACAAAGCGTTTTTTATCAAAACAAGTTTCCCTCTGCATTCGCAGAAACACATTACCCTCTAAGCGCAACCCGCTGGCATGGAATCGCTTAGGGATGTCTGCAAATTACCAGATCCAAAATATGTTTTACCCAGAATATGCTTCATAACTTCATTCTAAATTGCTCTATTACAACCAAAATCAAGCAACACGCCACTCCTCACCTGCCTATCGTACTGCACGACTCAGTTTCAATAAAAATGTAAAAATTTATTAGAGCATCATTTTTATTCTTGATTATTTGGATCAAAGCTCAATTGCTCTCATAAAAATCACTCTATTACCACCAAATTCAGGTCACACACAACTGTTCTAATGATTCAATTCAGTGCAAGTCATCAAATTAAACTCAGTTTATTACAAAAAATGTAAATAATTAATTAATATGTGTGTTTTGTCAATTCTCAATAAAGTTGAAAATAATTGTTTGTTGATTGATGTTTTACATTTTTGTAGCGGGTAGATCACTTTGACTTGGTCTTTTTAAAAGTAGCTTGCAAGCTGAAAAAGTGTGAGCACCCCTGTATTAATGTATAGCAAATGCTCCAAAAAATAGCACCATAGCAGGTAAAAATGTAAAATATGCTCTGGCAGACTTGGTTCTATGGCAGGTGATAAATGAATCAATTAAAAAAAATAATGAAAACCATTACTCTCATGCATCCCTCTACAGGTTTTCTCATCTATTTTGGCTATGGGATATGGCACAGTGATGAACGCAAACGTCATCTTCAGAAATCTGCTTTACCTATTGAGAAAAAGACACTAAAAGGACATGATACAGATGCAGATAATGTGACACATACTGAGAATTCCTTGCTTCCTTGTTAAGATGTACTGCAACTCCGGAGTGGAGGGAAACTCTGTCCACTTCAGCTTGTGTGATCACTGCCAACATGAACAACAGTCATGAGTCTCCCACTGCCTCATCTCATCAGGTTCCATAGGCAATCTGTTTTCAGTATAGCTGTAGCCAATGTTTCAATATGTTCCAGTTAACAGTCTTAACAGTTCAAAACAAAAATGAAAAGAGACCAAATCGTTCTCCTAGTTTAAAGGTCACTTCATTATTAGTACAACAGTTTTCATTTTTGAATGAGATGTGGCATTTGAAATGAAAAAGGGAAACCATATGCTTATGTTCTGTTGCATCAAAGTATTTTCAATCTTTTGATTTCTTACATGGTTATTCTGAAAAGCATAGCTAAGGTTAGACACAGTAAGTGACCTCATAAACACTTTTTGGAATGCCATAACTAATACTGGTGAGTGTAAAAAGAAATCATATAGATGTTTAGTCTGCTTAAGCTGGTCAAATATAATCCATTTCTTGTATCTTGTGAAGCATTCTTTATAGATTCATGTAACATGTTCTGATATCATCAGTCACTTTGAATATTGGCCAGGAAAATTTACCTGTGCATTTATGCATCAATAATGTGTGAATCATCTTTTCTGTTTATAGAGTCATGTTAGATAAAAAGATCCAATGCTGGTGAAGAAAGCACACTGACACCACAAAGTCAATAAAAGATCATTTTAATTGTTTTTAAATCACATTTTTGGTACCTATTTTTAGTCAAGGAGATCCGTAGAAGAAGATGAAAATACAGAACTACACCATTGTGTAATAATCAAATTGTTACAGTGTCGTGATTCTGAGAGTAACAGAGAAGAGTAAATGGAGCCATGAGACAGTTATAGTGCTAGCTTTAGTCAAAACATGATATGAAGGTGTCTGAAGGACTAGTCTTTCTCAGCACATTCACAGCATAAACAAGAATAAACTATTGCGCACATGTCTTGTAAACAAGTTCAATTTGTACATCAGAAGGTCAATGCCATAAACCCTGTAAGGAAACCATAAGAATCAACACAAGGTTCTCAATATGTACAACAGAAGAATAATTAATACATTCCCCACTGTGATAAGGGCAGGAGCCTCCATCCCCTACGTTCTATTTTTTTTAGCTGTGTCCCAACCCAGAAGTGTTTATTTTAAGGCCACTTATGTCAAAACTCGAAGAGTCCTTAACCTCTTAAGCCCTGAGGCCTATTTTCCGAAAATCCTATACTTTTACTTTTTAAGGCATTTCTCAGCTTTTACAAGGTCTAAACTGCAAATCTTGGTATCAAAATGAAGATAGGTTCTTGGGGAGTGGTGTGGATGAGTTAATTTGACAGTCAAGAACACTGAGTAAGAGTAATTGATGTTGGAATGGCCAAAAAATGAACTCCGCCTAAAAAAAACCCACATGTTTCCTCCAATATCTCCTTATTTTACTTATAACGAAGCAAATAAACACAATCAATTGTAACAACTACATGTCAAGGACATCTGTAGCAAGTTTGGTGTTCATACTACAAGAAACTAATATTCTGTAAAGGTTTTGATTGAACAAAGTTCAGGCGTAATCCATGTTGGCACAGTTTGGCACAATTTGGCACAATAATTGAAATATGGAAAAATCTTGTCCAAAGCTTCAGCTACGTTCATAGTCTTGTTTTCTTGCTTATGGGACATGATTTCAGCAAAAAAACCTCCTAAAGAAACACTGTAAAGGGGGGTAGAAGCTCATTTACGCCATCTTGCTGCGCTTTTGGGAACATTTCATTCACAAACGCTTTCGACGTCGAGCTTCTGCTTGTCCCTACCCCCCGACCATCTGTCCAATCCGGGAGCTCTATACATCGCTGAAAAGCTCTGATTCTGAGGAAACCAATCAGCTCAACCATTTTGAGACTGACTGGATCGCCGCCGAATCACACGACGCGCAGCGTGGAGAGACGTGCTCTTACGCACGGGGAGTCATTCCATATTTGGTGACGTAAGAGGAGCACTGGAGCAACAGAAAAAACACAAAATGGACTTTTCGCGAAGCTATCGACCGGACATATCAACAAACGGACTTTTATCGCTATGGAAATAACTTTTTGTTGAAAAAACGGCAAAGGTAAGACCAGATTTACATGCTTGCTTGGTTTTTGCTGGCGTTTTTTCGGGGAACTTGCGCTCCCTGGTCTGAAATACTTTGTGCCATGTAAATGAGTTGCATATCGCTGGATTCAGCTGGTTGTTAGCTTTCATTTGATGCCATGGTTTTGGTGTTTCCGTTTATATTGTGGATACATATCGCACATAAACAAAAACATGGTCATGAATTATACTCCGGACATGTTGTTGTTTATTTGCATGGCGTTCGAGCTGTGGTTAACGGATACGAAATTGAATTAGATACGTTTTTAGAAGAGTTTCCGCTGAACACAACAGTATTTAATATGTGTGGGTTATTCTCAGGGTTAGTGAGCTATGATTGAAAATGTAACGCACAAGGGGGCAAGTCCCCGGTACCTGGGACTCTCGGGTTTAGGAGGTTAAAATGTGTCCTACTTTCCCCTGAATTCGGATGATGCATTGCCTCAGATATCTCTCAAAGCTTTGCTTTTTTTCATTAGAATCAACAAACATGAATTTGTATATTCATGTAACATGTTTTTTTTTATACAAGCTTTAAATGCTGGTAGGATAAGCAAATTGTAAAACATATTTATTATTGTAAACATTTACACACACAGCCAACTAAATAGTAACTAAGTATTGGTGGATACCATTATGTTTTAAGAAGCAGACGAAGGAGTTTATAAAACATATGAAAACAGAATGAAGCTAGACCGTCATACTGGTTTAACCTCTTAAGCCCGAGAGTCCCCGGTACCGGGGACTTGCCCCCTTGTGCGTTACATTTTCACTCATAGCTCACTAACCCTGAGAATAACCCACACATATTAAATACTGTTGTGTTCAGCGGAAACTCCTCTAAAAACGTATCTAATTCAATTTCGTATCCGTTAACCACAGCTCGAACGCCATGCAAATAAACAACAACATGTCCGGAGTATAATTCATGACCATGTTTTTGTTTATGTGCGATATGTATCCACAATATAAACGGAAACACCAAAACCATGGCATCAAATGAAAGCTAACAACCAGCTGAATCCAGCGATATGCAACTCATTTACATTGCATGAAGTATTTCAGAGCAGGGAGCGAAAGTTCCCCAAAAAAACGGCAGCAAAAACCAAGCAAGCATGTAAATCTTGTCTTACCTTTGCCGTTTTTTCAACAAAAAGTTATTTCCATAGCGATAAAAGTCCGTTTGTTGTTATGTCCGGTCGATAGCTTCGCGGAAACTCCATTTTGGATCTTTTGTGTTGCTCCTTGGTCTCATAACGTCACCAAATATGGAAACACTCCCCGTGCGTAAGAGGTGGTCTCTCCACGCTGCGCGTCGTGTGATTCGTCGGCGATCCCGTCAGTCTCAAAATAGTTGAGCTCATTGGCTTCCATAGAATCAGAGCTTTTCAGCGATATATAGAGCTCCCGGATTGGACAGATGGTCGGGGGGTAGGGACACGCAGAAGCTCGACGTCGAAAGCGTTTGTGAATGAAATGTTCCCAAAAGCGCAGCAAGATGGGGTAAATGAGCTTCCACCCCCCTTTTACAGCACTTCTTTAGGAGTTTTTTTTGCTGAAATCATGTCCCGTAAGCAAGAAAAGAAGACTATGAACGTAGCTGAAGCTTTGGACAAGATTTTTTTCCATATTTCAGTTATTGTGCCAAATTGTGCCAAACTGTGCCAACATGGATTACGCCTGAACTTTGTTCAATCAAAACCTGTACAGAATATTAGTTTCTTGTAGTATGGACACCAAACTTGCTACAGATGTCCTTGACATGTAGTGGTTACAATTGATTGTGTTTATTTGCTTCGTTATAAGTAAAATAAGGAGATATTGTAGGAAACGTGTTTTTTTTTAGGCGGAGTTCATTTTTTGGCCATTCCAACATCAATTACTCTTACCCAGTGTTTTTGACTGTAAAATTAACTCATCCACACCACTCCCCAAGAACCTATCTTCATTTTGATACCAAGATTTGCAGTTTAGGCCTTGTAAAAGCTGAGAAATACCTTAAAAAGTAAAAGTATAGGATTTTCGGAAAATAGGCCTCAGGGCTTAAGAGGTTAAATTATACACAGCATAAAACAGAAAATAATCCCTGAGGGAAATGTGACCAATGCAACCAAAACAAAAATACAGAGCATGTTTTAATACAATGTATCCAAAATAAAAAAGGCAAAAAATAAAGAAAGAAATATAAAAAACTAAATAAAAAAACTAAAACACTAGAAAATAAATTAAGCAACAAAAGAACTTACATTCATTCCTTAATTTTTCAACCCGCTTATTCCCATTTTGGGGGCACGGGGATCTATTGTTGCTTATATCCAGCGCACATTGGGCAAGAAACGGGGGTACACCCAGAACAGGTCGCCAGTGCATCGCAGGGCAACATTCACTTATGCATTCGCACCTAAGGGGATTTTAGATTATTAACATAACCGCATGATTTTGGGATTGTGGGGGAAACCGGAGTAAACCCGTAGGAAACCCACACAAGCACAGGGAGAAAGTGCAAACTCCTTTCAGGAAGGTCATCGGCGAGCTTCGAACTAACAATCTTCTAACAGTGCTACCCACTGCGCCACCGTGCCGCTCAAAGAATTTACTGTGTTCTTAAAAATGTATCACACACAAAACATAAAGCTTAAAGAATTCATTCATTTCGGGATCCAAACTACTAATCCAGATGGTGGCACTAATGCACCATAAGAAAACACAGCTACTGACTATTTCAAGGAAATTATGAGATTGGAAGACTGAGTAGATCATGTGACCATAGACTCTACCACTGTAGAGGAATTGCAGGGGGATTTCTTCGAGCAAGTTGTTTTGTTTTATTTTTTATTTTATTTTGTTTTTTAATATAATTGAATCTTCTAAGTGGATGCTTTATGTTGTTAATTTAATTCAATTTTGTTGTGTATTTACATTTGATAATGTATTGTATGTAAATTATTTTTGATTGTTAACTTTGCAATTTTCCCCTAGTTCGTCTAGGCCTATTCCATTGTGAGAAGTAAAGGAGCACTAAATAGTGCTCAGGAGGGGTAAATTGGGGCAAAAAGAGGACTGAGAGGAGGAATTTTTCTCTAATGGTATGGCAAGCTGATTCAAAGCTGCTTTGAACCACTAGAAGTGAACTGTTGGGGAAAACTGTTTAGTTAGGTAGATTTTGATGATGATCATTTTTTTCTGTTTGTTTTGTTTGCTTCAGTGTTTCTTTTCTGTGACTACTTTAGTTTCTTAATTTTTTGGTTATGGTTTTGTTTATTTCATGGTGTGGAATCAAATAAAACAGCTCTAGTACCGGATTCTCATGTGTTCCTGACCTCTCGTTTCCAGGCCTGATGATCCTTGAAGACATCTACCTTACACCCACCTTAGATACTAAATAATTCAAAGTAAATAGCTTTTTCAAATATGAATTCGTCAATCAAATCGTTAATAATTATAAGTCCAAGTCAACAGCTCTCATGTCAATTTATCATTAGTCTCTCTCCAATGACAATGGTGCCTCTCTTTGGTCCATCTTCTCTTTATCTTTGAGTATTTACAAGACTTGTGCTCGGCTACGGATCTCGCCCTTCGGGCTACGAAATCCGCAGCACAGAGTATTGGCCACAGAGGATCGGCATCTTTGGTTGGAAGAGGGGTCGATGCTCACCGAGGACCGTAACAGGTTCTTCGACGCGCCTGTTTGCCCAGATGCCTCTTTGGTGTCGCCGAGGACGACTTCGAAGGTCTCCACGATCTGGAAGCAAGGAGGTTCTCATGGTTCCGCGCCGTAACAAGCGGGGTTCCACTACGCTCGGCGTGGAGCCCCCTCCGCCTGCAAGACGCCAAAGAGAGTGTCCTTCGTCATGGTCCAAAACTCCGGCCAAAAGCCTGAGGGGGACCCCTGCACGGCGGAGAGCACAGTCAACCTCAGAGGGTTCTCGGTGGCAGCCTTTAGCTTCTTCTCGTAAAAAGCGATCCTGAGGTTGGCAACTCAGGAAGATGTGAGATCTGCCAGGGTCTATCCATCGACCCGACTCCCCCTGGAGGTGGGGGGAGGCCACCACACACACCTCGCTGCCGACCTTCGGGTTGGCGGCACCCATCGTGTTAAAGACAGATCTTGCTCCCTTCCCGAGTATAACGGACGCGCCTGCCCCCCCGTCAGGGACACACCAATACTTTAATGAGGGCCCTTACACCGGCGCGCACTCAGTCAGACTTGTCCCCTGGACTCTGCCCTGGTGATTTCGCCACTAAGCCCACATCTGTGTGGCCCCGCCATGGGGTTCATCGGCACGTCTGTCGCAGGACCACTGTCAGCTTGCCTGGGAGCCTGGTGGAACCTCTGGGGTCAGCCGGTGGATCCTCCGGACAATCCGGCTGCGTTACACGATTCAGTTCGTGAAATCCCCCAGGTTTTGAGGCGTTTTAGAGACCCCTGTCCCCCAGTTTGGCGCCTCACTCCAGAGAGAGGAGATCGCTGCCCTTTTGAACAAAGGTGCAGTCGAGCCGGTCCCTCCTGCTGATGCAGAAAGAGGCTTCTACAGCTGTTACATTCTGGTCCACAAAAAATCAGGTGGGTTGCGACCAAGCCTCGATCTGAGGCATCTAAATCGGGGCCCGGCCAAGTTCCGATTCAAGATGTTGACGATCCGCAGCCTTCTGCCGTGCGTTCATCTTGGGGATTGGTTCGCCACGATAGACCTGAAGGATGCGTACTTCCATGTGGCTATTGCGCAGTATCACAGACCCTTCCTCAGGTTCTGTTACGAAGCCCAAGCCTGTCAGTACTGTGTCCTGCCCTTCGGCAGGCATCCAGGTCCTGGATTACCTGAACGACTAGCTACTGCTAGCTGACTCCAGGGGCCAGTTGATCCTCAAGACTGCGTGCTCTCGCATCTTGCCCACCTAGGGTTTCAGTTCAACTGGGAGAAAGCAACTGTAAGCCAATAAAAAACGAAACCAAATAGGTAGCACAATAATTCTTTTTGCAAACAAAATCAGAGGCGTTACACATTCAGATCAAGCCTACAATATGCTACTGTTGCGTTGTTTTCACCCTTTAATGTGTCTGCACAAATCGCATAATATTCGTTTACAACAAAAAAATACTAAAATGCTTTGCACGTCTTTGTACACAAGTTTTATAGATTTGCGGGGGCTGGCAGTGGCTATTTACCTTTTCCTATGACTCATAGACGTAATTACGTTCTGTGCACTATAACCCCAAGGTATGTCGCGTGTGGTGACGTCACAAGGTGCGACATTTCAATTGAATGACGTACATACTACTCAGGTGCGTCATTTCTCTTTCACACATAATGCACATTTATATATATGCCTCCACAAACACACACCCGCGGGCGTAACGTTTGCACGTCCTCAAAACGTGCAGAGAAAAAAAAAAGTTCACGGATGCTGAGGTTTTTATTCGCCTCTGATGAAGAAGAACTGTCCGACTGCTCGTCTGCTCCGGATTCAGTTTCAAGTGGGGACGAAGCTGACTTTTTTGAAGGGATAGATCCGATCCAGGACATGTAAGTACATATTCATCAAATATTCTTTGCTTTTGAGTTAGAAAATAAATGAAACAAACATAAAATAAACATGAGTGCGTGACGCGTCATGTAACGTTACTGTTATCTGTTCTATATTGGTTTTGTGCTAAAAACATCTAACTTATATATTCATGAAATATGCTTTATTTTTGATTTATAGAATAAATAAAACAAACACAGAATGAGCCTGAGAACATGTTGCACTTTTTTTCTCTCGTCATGTCTATATTGCTTTTGTGCCAAAACATCTAACTTATTTACCATTTACTTATTTTCTTTTTCGTAGTGCTGAAGATGTTAGAGGGCCAGCAGAGCCCTCAGAGCCACCCTGCACCTCAGAGTCATCTGTGGCAATTTGTAGAGGGAGAGGTTCTAGAGGGGACTAAGCCAACTTTTTTGAAGAAATCGATCTATCACAGGGCACGTAAGTATAATATTATAATAATTAGAGAATAAACAAAACAAATATAGAATGAACCTGAGCACATCTCTATATTTTTGACATCTCTATATCTTTTGTGCCAAAAACATCTAACTTGTATATTCATGAAATATGCTTTTGCATTAGAAAAGAAACAAAACAAATATAGAATAAACCTGAGCACATGATGCATTTACTCTTGTCATTTCTGTATTGCTTTTGTGCCAAAAACATCTAACTTCTTTACGGTTTTACTTATCTTCTCTTTCGTAGCGCTGAAGATGTTAGCGAGCCCTCAGAGCCACCCTGCACCTCAGTGTCATCCGTGCCAGTTCATAGAGGGAGAGGGTATGGTCGGAGGACTAACACCAGAGGCTACAGAAGTCGGAGCCAAAGGTCCCGTGGCAATGGCCGCACATTAGAGACAGCCCCTAATAATTCCGATGGGTGGAAAACAGAAAAGGACCCTGACCATTTGCCTCAATCCCCCCATCTTTTCCTGCCCAAAAGAAAGCCAGGTGTGCAGCCACCTCTGTCAACTTCTCTAGACAACCCAACACCCATTGAGCTTTTCGAAATGTACTTTGACAAGTCCGCTATCAAAACACTGTGTGCCAACACTAATAAAAAAGCAGCAAGAAATATTGCTGCAGGAAAAAAATTCAAATGGACTGAAGTGACAGAAAAAAAAATGTGCAAATACATTGGCCTCACGCTATACATGGGCATTCTAAAGCTTCCAAAGCTCAGAGATTACTGGCGTGTCAAATCTATCTTTCATGTTCCCTATCCTCAAAAGGTCATGTCCAGAGACCGGTTCCTCAGCATCACATGGAACACGCATTTGAGTGACCGTGCAGAAGATGCTGCCAGTGACAGAAAAAAAGGCACAAATGTGTACGACTGTCTGCATAGAATACGCCCTCTGTATGACTGTTTACGTGTAGCCTGCAAAGCTGTCTACCACCCTGACAAAAACCTTTCTGTGGATGAGCGTATGGTAGCCACCAAAGCCAGAATAACCCTCAAGCAGTACATAAAAAATAAACCAACAAAGTGGGGAATAAAACTGTTTGTGTTGTGTGAAAGTAGTGGCTACACAGTGGATTTCAACATTTACACAGGAAAGTCCAGTGTTGTAAGTGGGAAGGGACTTTCATTCGATGCTGTGATGTCCCTGGTCAGAAAGGAGTTCTTGGGATCTGGGTATCACATTTACTGTGATAATTTTTATACCAGCCCAGTACTTTTCCAGCACCTCTATAACTTGGGCTTTGGAGCCTGTGGAACCATCAGGGACACAAGAATTGGTGTCCCAAAAACCAAAGTGAATGCACTGTGTTGGATTTTTTATATTATTGGGTCAAAACCCATAATCCATTGCGTGTTCAAAAACCGAAGAGGAGAATGTGTATTAATAAAAAGGTAGATTTAATAAGTATTATTGCAAGAGAAAAACAAGAAATCAACACGATGCATCGGAGAACCTTCCCAGTCTGTTCATAGGATGATTCTGATTCTTGTCCGTTCGTCCTCAGCTTTTAGTATCACAGTTCAGTTGCATTTCCTTTGAAACAAAACTGGAATATTCTGGAGGAATATCCTTATCTCTTTCTGCCTGGGAAGAGAAAAGACAGTCTTCCTCTCCAAGGCCAGGTATAATGAAACCATTCATTCTCGTTATAGTGAGATATGACTTTACAAGAAACCATAGAAAGTTAATAAAATTTCCCACAAATCCCTCTCTTGACCTCTGAAAGAGGTCACACCTCATACTAACAGACACCACATGGTCCATTAAGACAGTTACATCGAACCACTAACTAGTTATAACACATCACATTGATTTAAGAGTATATTGATCAAGTTTCAACATAAAAGAAATCATCTTTAAAAATATATAAAGTATGTGATTCGGTATTAAGCTTAAAACAAATCATGTTCGATAGCATTCAAAACACAGTTTACAAATATTTTTGAAAAATCTTATTATTATTTTTTTCTTTCCCTTACAAACATGGATCCCAGCACGATCTACTATGCCGAGCCCAAACTCGGAGCAACCCCCGAGGACAATACAACCACACCCACCCAAGAACAACCCACAGTCCATCTACCAACACCCCAATAAAAGATTTGAAAGTACTTAGTGTATTTTTCCAGACAGCAGTGTCTCTGTTCGTCTCTATTCATGCACAAGAGCCCCTCAAACCCTTCAATGTTATAGTTCATTGTAGTTGTTAGAGACGACATTTGTATATTCAGTGCCTTTAGACGGTCTGGTATTTCTGCAGACCCTCTTAAGTCCGGGGTGTGGTGAGGCCATTGGGAATGCCCAAGGGCAAGTGCAGCTGCACATCCACAGAAGATCCCCGCATGCGAACCAAGCACAGCATCACGGCCAGTATCCATCCGAGTAAGGTTTCCCTCAAACAAAGAAATCCATAATTAATAATCATTTTCAACCAAAAACTTTTTTTTAAGATATATACGGCAATTTGACTGACATGAATCCCAAAAATATGCCATACTGCACAAAACCAAAACACAGAAACCCCCCAACGACAGTACAATCCCACACATCCAAGAATAACACACAGCTTATTATCCAACACCTTGATAATGATAAGACCAAGAATCCATCTTCCATCCGACAAAAAACTCCCCTTTTGTGTAGTAGAATGGGAGCGAAAGCAAAGTTCTTTGTGGTATGCACAGGAGGTTTCGCCCATGATTAATGGGCGAAACCACATCTGCCCATTAATCATTGATAACAGTGGGAAATTCCTTCTGGAGACCCCTTGGGCACCAGAAGTCAGATGTTTCGCTGAATTGCTCCAAACTTTAGAACTTTTTAGGGTCCAGTCTGTACCTTAGAAACTGTTGGTTTGAAGAGTGAGCCAGTTGACAATGGAGTGTCAGCACGATGACTGCTGTGGTACTATTCAATTATTAAAATATGCTTTCGTTGTGGTATTATTCAGTAGTATGCTTTTGTGAAAGAGATTGCCTGAGCAAGCCTCGTGGGAGGCCATGTGATTTTTGTGTCATTTGCTGTAGTCATGGGATATCCTGCCACATGGTGTCATATGATTTTGGTATCATGGGTTTGAGACAGAAATTCTCTTGTTCTTTGGAAATTCCCTGATTTTAGAAAATGTATAAAACAGTCGCTCTGGATCCTTAAGTCAGAAGATCAGACTTCTCCAGCGCGCGCTGTACCTGTGCTCTTGGTTTCTCTTCAAAGAACTCAAATAAAACTTCAGTATGTTTGCAGATCGTCTCCTAAATCATTTTGAACACGCATTGGACCCTCAAACAAAATTGGAACACTCATCAGGCTCAATGGTGTTGGCTCATAGGATGTGGTGAAGCCGTAGTGTTACCCAGGGATTGGCGCAATTACATGTCCCACGAGAGGCCCCCGCCCCCCGGTCCAGCGCAGCACAGTGATAGGATTCATTTCAGCACGGCCAACCTCAGAGTAAGAGAACAAATCATTAAAAAAATATCAGATATTAAACAACTTCATATTATATATTGTCAGAAATCAAAAATACTAATAATAAAAAAAAAACTTGCAAAATAAAATCAATACAATAGTATAATGCAATAAAAGACAATGAAAACTAACACCGTAAGGATGAATGCAGTTTAAGATGAACAGTTGGATGGTGGATGTTGTAAGGATTGATCATTGGAGCATCCTCTCAGGTCAAAGGCTCTTTTTAAAAAAAAAAAAAAAATCTCAATAGTGGGAACAGAAGGAATATTAGGAATGCTTGTTCTGAAAAAGCCAGCAAACAACAGACATAAGTAACTATGATAAAGTAAGCTTTCGTTTTTTTCAAACATTCATTCATCATTAATGACCATTCATACATTAATAAATATAATGCATTCGTGCTTTTCTCTTTGAATCACTCATTTACTCTTCTCCATTCCAGGTCCACCTTGCACACAGGCATCACAGTCTCTCTGACTATGGAATAAGTTCCTGTCATACAAACAAAACAAACATTCATGCATCCTAGATCGAAATATTTTACTTCCTTGCATTCAGTTTTCTCATCAATCAATGAGACAGGATTAACGACAGAATCAACTGAGGCAGGAGTTATGTTAACAGCATTAGAATCTACAGCAACATTATTTTATTTTGAAGACCAGCCAGTAAACACGCTTTAAGATCTCTCTTGAGTAACGTCCCAGAAACTGAGATATCATAATGTTAAGCCACATTAAACATATCATCTTTACAGTTGTCTAATTTAAACAACGTTGCCATTTAGTAAATAAAATGTTTAATATGTTTAAAATGTTAAAAAGAAAACAACACATCGGACCTAACTACCTACCCACAACACTGAATACAACCTTCCTAGTCTTCGGAGGGTTACCAATTTGGGAAACAGAGTCTCCCCCCCGGGGTGCCTCCAAAAATAAAAAACTAAAATAACAAACTAAAACAACAAACAGTGACCCGATGGAAGGTTCGGCGCTAGGCGTGGTCAGCTGTATCACTCTAACTAACCGGAGCGTAATTTACTCTGTCCAAAAAATGCAACTAAAGATCTCAGATGAAAAAACTGCTTTTCCCAATGTCCCAATCGGGAGCCGACAAAGGGCATATGTGACAAAACCAAGAGCAAGAAAGACAGAAAGTGCTTCTCAAGAGCGTGTACGCAAGAGAGCAAAAATATGCGAGAACGCGCACCAGAAGATAAGTGTGTGTGAGAGAGAAAAAGCAAAAGACTCCAAGACTCTCACACATTCACAGACACAGCACACATTTTAGCAAGAAAGGTATAAAGAAAAAAACAAACAAAAAATTTAAATAACACTTTAACCACCGACCGTAACAATCAAGTCTTCCTCAATTATCATTGCTTTAGACCAAATTCTAATCTTTCAGTCATTAAATTATTATATCTATCAACAAATGTTATTTCTGAAATTTGGATAGTTGTTTGTTTAAAAATGAAATTATGAATCTAAAACACATCTGTTTATGCTCTCATTCATCGATAAAGAAATAATTTTTAGATTAAGTCCAAATAAATTTGGATAGCATGTGGATCCCCATATGCATGGGATACAACAACAAGGTCACTATTATAGCTATAAAGGTAGGGATAGAAATTAGAATTGAGGTAATCATTACTTTATATTTGCCAAATGTGTTTGTCAGCCAGTCATCTAAGGGGTTGTTGACACCAGATTGCTCTGCCATTTTTTTTTTGACAGGACTTTTAATCCCTCTAATGCTCGTGTTACAGATCCATCCGGGGCAGTGTTATTGGGAATGAATGTACAACAATAACCTTTGATCATTGCACAAACTCCTCCTTTTTCTGCGAGGAGCATATCCAATGCCATCCTATTCTGAATAGCCATCAGGGAAGTCGGCGCAAGCTGTTCTGCAAGTACCTATGGCATCTCTAGTTAAATTAGCTAATCCCATAACATTATAATGAACATAATTTATCCTGTCAACATTTTTATTTGGAGTTACTGGGAAGAGTGCCGCAAGAATGGGAACATTCTCGAAACCTGCTTTTATTTGATCTGCTAACTTCAGGAGAATTCAGGGTCAAGTCAAAAGTTCCTACGTCTCTCTTTGTTCTACTCTTTTGGTCATAGGTCGAAGGTGAATAATGTGGTCGAGCCCTTAACATAGTGGAACGTTAGTCCCCCAAATTCCTTTAAGCAATTATCTTGTTTTGTTCCCAAATGTCCCACATCCCTTTTGGATCTTACCAGCAACATTTTTTTTATTTTTTTTTTCTCTTTGTTTTCCTTTTGCCCCCTGGCTTGCTCAGCCTCGCATATCATCAGTCCCTCCACAACTGTGGCAGCCACTATACCTATGAAAATGAACACTTTCCAGTTTTCCCATAGTTGGATTCTGACCTGGCCCCCCATTGCTCTATAACGGTTCATTACTGGTACTGGTTTTCTATCTATTGGGATCCACACTTCGGACTCTTCGGTTGCTACTGTGGTAGTAGTTTCTTCAATTATAGTTATTATCAAGATCTCTTTAGGTCATCTTTCTTCTGGATACCCACTTGTCTTAAAAATCAATTAACACTTAAAAATTCAGAAACTAATACTCAAAAAATCTACAAAAAGCTTCAAGCTAAAAATGTGATATAAAATATGACAAATTTAAAAATGTCAAAAATGAGACATACAATATGGCAAATTAAAAAAATGTAAATAAGAAGTATTAGTATAAGAAGAAATACATATGCGCTATCACAAAAGTTTTGTAATAATTTGTAAAATAAGAGGATACTAAGCAATTAAAAACATAAGCGGAAGAAAATGTTAAAAAGATGCAAAAAAAAATAAAAATCCAGTGAGCAAAAATCATAAATACAACTTTCAAAAATTCGCAAAAACCTGTAAGAAAACTTGTAAGCATACAACACTCAAGACACTCAAAGTAAATGAATCATTAACCTCTTAAGCCCTGAGTCCTATTTTCCGAAAATCCTATACTTTTACTTTTTAAGGCATTTCTCAGCTTTTACAAGGCCTAAACTGCAAATCTGGTATCAAAATGAAGATAGGTTCTTGGGGAGTGGTGTGGATGAGTTAATTTGACAGTCAAGAACACAGGGTAAGAGTAATTGATATTGGAATGGCCAAAAAATGAACTCCGCCTAAAAAAAAAACACATGTTTCCTCCAATATCTCCTTATTTTACTTATAACGAAGCAAATAAACACAATCAATTGTAACCACTACATGTCAAGAACATCTGTAGCAAGTTTGTTGTTCATACTACAAGAAACTAATATTCTGTACAGGTTTTGATTGAACAAAGTTCAGGTGTAATCCATGTTGGCACAGTTTGGCACAATTTGGCACAATAATTGAAATATGGAAAAATCTTGTCCAAAGCTTCAGCTACGTTCATAAACTTCTTTTCTTGCTTATGGGACATGATTTCAGCAAAAAAAACTCCTAAAGAAACGCTGTAAAAGGGGGGAAGAAGCTCATTTACACCATCTTGCTGCGCTTTTGGGAACGTTTCACTCACAAACGCTTTGACGTCGAGCTTCTGCGTGTCCCTACCCCCCCGACCATCTGTCCAATCCGGGAGATCTATACATCGCTTGAAAGCTCTGATTCTATGGAAACCAATCAGCTCAACCATTTTGAGACTGACGGGATCGCCGACGAATCACACGACGCGCAGTGTGGAGAGACCACCTCTTACGCACGGGGAGTCATTCCATATTTGGTGACGTAATGACGCCACAAAGCTACAGAAATAATCAAAATGGCGTTTGCGCGAAGCTATCGACCGGACATAACAACAAACGGACTTTTATCGCTATGGAAATAACTTTTTGTTGAAAAAACGGCAAAGGTAAGACAAGATTTACAGGCTTGCTTGGTTTTCGCTGGCGTTTTTTCGTGGAACTTTCGCTCCCTGCTCTGAAATACTTCATGCAATGTTAATGAGTTGCATATCACTGGATTCAGCTGGTTGTTGGCTTTCATTTAATGTAATGGTTTTGGCGTTTCCGTTTATATTGTGGATACATATCGCACATAAACAAAAACGTGGTCATGAATTATACTCCGGACATGTTGTTGTTTATTTGCATGGCGTTCGAGCTGTGGTTCACGGATATGAAATTGAATTAGATACATTTTTAGAGGAGTTTCCGCTGAACACAACAGTATTTAATATGTGTGGGTTATTCTCGGGGT
>SRMA01026377.1:0-13703 GCA_007224835.1 Danionella cerebrum
GAAGATTATAGTCCTTTTAAGATTGCCAAACATCACATCAAGACTTAAAGAACATGATGTGCATGCTTTTACTGTTCTGTCGTCAAACTTTTCAAGTTAAGATGTAACATGTGCTAAAAAAGTCCCCAGAGTCAAAAAAGAAAGAACTGAGTAAAATTGTACTTTATTACTAAAACAAACAAGATCTAATGCAGCTATACACTCTCTAAGATGACTAACTTGCCAATAAGAACAGTAAGCATGATGCCCTAGCTTTTATTGTCCTGTTTTAACACTTTTCTTCTGTGTGGAATCAGTTTCTCATTTCCAAGCGCTTAAAGACAACAGATGACACTGAACTTCCATACTGCAGTGCATGAGTTCTAGGAAGATTATAGTCCTTTTAAGATCGCCAAACATCACATCAAGACTTTAAGAACATGATGTGCATGCTTTTACTGTTCTGTCGTTAAACTTTTCAAGTTAAGATGTAACATGTGCTAAAAAAAGTCCCCAGAGTCAAAAAGAAAGAACTGATTAAAATTGACTTTATTACTAAAACAAACAAGATCTAATGCAGCTATACACTCTCTAAGATGACTAACTTGCCAATAAGAAAAGTAAGCTTGATGCTCTAGCTTTTACTGTCCTGTTTTAACACTTTTCTTCTGTGTGGAATCAGTTTCTCATTTCCAAGCGTTTAAAGACAACAGATGACACTGAACTTCCATACTGCTGTGCATGAGTTCTAGGAAGATTATAGTCCTTTTAAGATTGCCAAACATCACATCAAGACTCAAAGAACATGATTGTGCATGCTTTTACTGTTCTGTCGTTAAACTTTTCAAGTTAAGATGTAACATGTGATAAAAAAAGTCCCCAGAGTCAAAAAGAAAGAACTGATTAAAATTGTACTTTATTACTAAAACAAACAAGATCTAATGCAGCTTTACACTCTCTAAGATGACTAACTTGCCAATAAGAGAAGTAAGCTTGATGCTCTAGCTTTTACTGTCCTGTTTTAACACTTTTCTTCTGTGTGGAATCAGTTTATCATTTCCAAGCTTTTAAAGACAATAGATGACACTGAACTTCCATACTGCAGTGCATGAGTTCTAGGAAGATTATAGTCCTTTTAAGATTGCCAAACATCACATCAAGACTTTAAGAACATGATGTGCATGCTTTTACTGTTCTGTCGTTAAACTTTTCAAGTTAACATGTAACATGTGCTAAAAAAGTCCCCAGAGTCAAAAAGAAAGAACTGATTAAAATTGTACTTTATTACTACAACAAACAACATCTAATGCAGCTATACAGTCTCTAAGATGACTAACTTGCCAATAAGAACAGTAAGCTTGATGCTCTAGCTTTTACTGTCCTGTTTTAACACTTGTCTTCTGTGTGTAATCAGTTTCTCATTTCCAAGCGTTTAAAGACAACAGATGACACTGAACTTCCATACTGCAGTGCATGAGTTCTAGGAAGATTATAGTCCTTTTAAGATTGCCAAACATCACATCAAGACTTAATGAACATGAGGTGCATGCTTTTACTGTTCTGTCGTTAAACTTTTCAAGTTACGATGTAACATGTGCTAAAAAAGTCCCCAGAGTCAAAAAGAAAGAACTGATTAAAATTGTACTTTATTACTAAAACAAACAAGATCTAATGCAGCTATACAGTCTCTAAGATGACTAACTTGCCAATAAGAACAGTAAGCTTGATGCTCTAGCTCTTACTGTCCTGTTTTAACACTTTTCTTCTGTGTGGAATCAGTTTCTCATTTCCAAACGTTTAAAGACAATAGATGACAATGAACTTCCATACTGCAGTGCATGAGTTCTAGGAAGATTATAGTCCTTTTAAGATTGCCAAACATCACATCAAGATTTAAAGAACATGATGTGCATGCTTTTACTGTTCTGTCGTTAAACTTTTCAAGTTAAGATAAAACACATGCTAAAAAAGTCCCCAGAGTCAAAAAGAAAGAAATGATTAAAATTGTACTTTATTACTCAAACAAACAAGATCTAATGCAGCTATACACTCTCTAAGATGACTAACTTGCCAATAAGAACAGTAAGCTTGATGCTCTAGCTTTTACTGTCCTGTTTTTACACTTTTCTTCTGTGTGGAATCAGTTTCTCATTTCCAAGCGTTTAAAGACAACAGATGACACTGAACTTCCATACTGCAGTGCATGAGTTCTAGGAAGATTATAGTCCTTTTAAGATTGCCAAACATCACATCAAGACTTAAAGAACATGATGTGCATGCTTTTACTGTTCTGTCGTTAAACTTTTCAAGTTAAGATAAAACACATGTAAAAAAGTCCCCAGAGTAAAAAAGAAAGAAATGATTAAAATTGTACTTTATTACTAAAACAAACAAGATCTAATGCAGCTATACACTCTCTAAGATGACTAACTTGCCAATAAGAAAGTAAGCTTGATGCTCTAGCTTTTACTGTCCTGTTTTAACACTTTTCTTCTGTGTGGAATCAGTTTCTCATTTCCAAGCGTTTAGATGACACTGAACTTCCATACTGCAGTAAATGAGTTCTAGGAAGATTATAGTCCTTTTAAGATTGCCAAACATCACATCAAGACTTAAAGAACAAGATGTGCATGCTTTTACTGTTCTGTCGTTAAACTTTTCAAGTTAAGATGTAACATGTGCTAAAAAAGTCCCCAGAATCAAAAAGAAAGAACTGATTAAAATTGTACTTTATTACTAAAACAAACAAGATCTAATGCAGCTATACAGTCTCTAAGATGACTAACTTGCCAATAAGAACAGTAAGCTTGATGCTCTAGCTTTTACTGTCCTGTTTTAACACTTTTCTTCTGTGTGGAATCAGTTTCTCATTTCCAAGCGTTTAAAGACAATAGATGACACTGAACTTCCATACTGCAGTGCATAAGTTGTAGGAAGATTATAGTCCTTTTAAGATTGCCAAACATCACATCAAGACTTAATGAACATATGATGTGCATGCTTTTACTGTTCTGTCGTTAAACTTTTCAAGTTAAGATAAAACACATGCTAAAAAAGTCCCCAGAGTCAAAAAGAAAGAAATGATTAAATTTGTACTTTATTACTAAAACAAACAAGATCTAATGCAGCTATACACTCTCTAAGATGACTAACTTGGCAATAAGAAAAGTAAGCTCGATGCTCTAGCTTTTACTGTCCTGTTTTAACACTTTTCTTCTGTGTGGAATCAGTTTATCATTTCCAAGCGTTTAAAGACAATAGATGACACTGAACTTCCATACTGCAGTGCATGAGTTCTTGGAAGATTATAGTCCTTTTAAGATTGCCAAACATCACTTCAAGACTTAAAGAACATGATGTGCATGCTTTTACTGTTCTGTCGTTAAACTTTTCAAGTTAAGATAAAAACACATGCTAAAAAAGTCCCCAGAGTCAAAAAGAAAGAAATGATTAAAATTGTACTTTATTACTAAAGCAAACAAGATCTAATGCAGCTATACACTCTCTAAGATGACTAACTTGCCAATAAGAAAAGTAAGCTTGATGCTCTAGCTTTTACTGTCCTGTTTTAACACTTGTCTTCTGTGTGGAATCTGTTTCTCATTTCCAAGCGTTTAAAGACAACAGATGACACTGAACTCCCATACTGCAGTGCATGAGTTCTACTAAGATTATAGTCCTTTTAAGATTGCCAAACATCACATCAAGACTTAATGAACATGATGTGCATGCTTTTACTGTTCTTTCGTTAAACTTTTCAAGTTAAGATTTAACATGTGCTAAAAAAGTCCCCAGAGTCAAAAAAAAGAACTGATTAAAATTGTACTTTATTACTAAAACAAACAAGATCTAATGCAGCTATACAGTCTCTAAGATGACTAACTTGCCAATAAGAACAGTAAGCTTGATGCTCTAGCTTTTACTGTCCTGTTTTAACACTTTTCTTCTGTGTGGAATCAGTTTCTCATTTCCAAGCGTTTAAAGACAATAGATGACACTGAACTTCCATACTGCAGTGCATGAGTTCTAGGAAGATTATAGTCCTTTTAAGATTGCCAAACATCACATCAAGACTTAAAGAACATGATGTGCATGCTTTTACTGTTCTGTCGCTAAACTTTTCAAGTTAAGATGTAACATGTGCTAAAAAAAGTCCCCAGAGTCAAAAAGAAAGAACTGATTAAAATTGTACTTTATTACTAAAACAAACAAGATCTAATGCAGTTATACACTCTCTAAGATGACTAATTTGCTAATAAAAACAGTAAGCATGATGCTCTAGCTTTTATTGTCCTGTTTTAACACTTTTCTTCTGTTTGGAATCAGTTTCTCATTTCCAAGCGTTTAAAGACAACAGATGACACTGAACTTCCATACTGCAGTGCATGAGTTCTAGGGAGATTATAGTCCTTTTAAGATTGCCAAACATCACATCAAGACTTAATGAACATGATGTGCATGCTTTTACTGTTCTGTCGTTAAACTTTTCAAGTTAAGATGTAACATGTGCTAAAAAAGTCCCCAGAGTCAAAAAGAAAGAACTGATTAAAATTGTACTTTATTACTAAAACAAACAAGATCTAATGCAGTTATACAGTCTCTAAGATGACTAACTTGCCAATAAGAACAGTAAGCTTTATGCTCTAGCTTTTACTGTCCTGTTTTAACACTTTTCTTCTGTGTGGAATCAGTTTCTCATTTCCAAGCGTTAAAAGACAACAGATGACACTGAACTTCCATACTGCATTGCATGAGTTCAAGGAAGATTATAGTCCTTTTAAGATTGCCAAACATCACATCAAGACTTAAAGAACATGATGTGCATGCTTTTACTGTTCTGTCGTTAAACTTTTCAAGTTAAGATGTAACATGTGCTAAAAAAGTCCCCAGAGTCAAAAAGAAAGAACTGATTAAAATTGTACTTTATTACTAAAACAAACAAGATCTAATGCAGCTATACAGTCTCTAAGATGACTAACTTGCCAATAAGAACATTGAGCTTGATGCTCTAGCTTTTACTGTCCTGTTTTAACACTTTTCTTCTGTGTGGAATCAGTTTCTCATTTCCAAGCGTTTAAAGACAACAGATGACACTGAACTTCCATACTGCATTGCATGAGTTCTAGGGAGATTATAGTCCTTTTAAGATTGCTAAACATCACATCAAGACTTAAAAAACATGATGTGCATGCTTTTACTGTTCTGTCGTTAAACTTTTCAAGTTAAGATGTAACGTGCTAAAAAAGTCCCCAGAGTCAAAAAGAAAGAAATGATTAAAATTGTACTTTTCTACTAAAACAAACAAGATCTAATGCAGCTATACACTCTCTAAGATGACTAACTTGCCAATAAGAACAGTAAGCTTGATGCTCTAGCTTTTACTGTCCTGTTTTAACACTTGTCTTCTGTGTGGAATCAGTTTCTCATTTCCAAGCGTTTAAAGACAACAGATGACACTGACCTTCCATACTGCATTGCATGAGTTCTAGGAAGATTATAGTCCTTTTAAGATTGCCAAACATCACATCAAGACTTAAAGAACATGATGTGCATGCTTTTACTGTTCTGTCGTTAAACTTTTCAAGTTAAGATGTAACATGTGCTAAAAAAAGTCCCCAGAGTCAAAAGAAAGAACTGATTAAAATTGTACTTTATTACTAAAACAAACAAGATCTAATGCAGTTATACACTCTCTAAGATGACTAACTTGCTAAAAAGAACAGTAAGCTTGAAGTTCTAGCTTTTATTGTCCTGTTTTAACACTTTTCTTCTGTGTGGAATCAGTTTCTCATTTCCAAGCGCGTAAAGACAACAGATGACACTGAACTTCCATACTGCAGTGCATGAGTTCTAGGAAGATTATAGTCCTTTTAAGATTGCCAAACATCACATCAAGACTTAAAGAACATGATGTGCATGCTTTTACTGTTCTGTCGTTACACTTTTCAAGTTAAGATGTAACATGTGCTAAAAAAAGTCCCCAGAGTCAAAAAGAAAGAACTGATTAAAATTGTACTTTATTACTAAATTAAACAAGATCTAATGCAGTTATACACTCTCTAAGATGACTAACTTGCTAATAAGAACAGTAAGCTTGAAGTTCTAGCTTTTACTGTCCTGTTTTAACACTTTTCTTCTGTGTAGAATCAGTTTCTCATTTCCAAGCGTTTAAAGACAACAGATGACACTGAACTTCCATACTGCAGTGCATGAGTTCTAGGAAGATTATAGTCCTTTTAAGATTGCCAAACATCACTTCAAGACTTAAAGAACATGATGTGCATGCTTTTACTGTTCTGTCGTTAAACTTTTCAAGATAAGATAAAACACATGCTAAAAAAGTCCTCAGAGTCAAAAGAAAGAAATGATTAAAATTGTACTTTATTACTAAAACAAACAAGATCTAATGCAGCTATACACTCTCTAAGATGACTAACTTGCCAATAAGAACAGTGAGCTTGATGCTCTAGCTTTTACTGTCCTGTTTTAACACTTTTCTCCTGTGTGGAATCAGTTTATCATTTTCCAAGCGTTTAAAGACAATAGATGACACTGAACTTCCATACTGCAGTGCATGAGTTCTAGGAAGATTATAGTCCTTTTAAGATTGCCAACATCACACCAAGACTTAAAGAACATGATGTGCATGCTTTTACTGTTCTGTCGTTAAACTTTTCAAGTTAAGATAAAACACATGCTAAAAAAGTCCCCAGAGTCAAAAAGAAAGAAACGATTAAAATTGTACTTTATTACTAAAACAAACAAGATCTAATGCAGCTATACACTCTCTAAGATGACTAACTTGCCAATAAGAAAAGTAAGCTTGATGCTCTAGCTTTTACTGTCCTGTTTTAACACTTTTCTTCTGTGTGAAATCAGTTTCTCATTTCCAAGCGTTTAAAGACAATAGATGACACTGAATTTCCATACTGCAGTGCATGAGTTCTAGGAAGATTATAGTCCTTTTAAGATTGCCAAACATTACATCAAGACTTAATGAACATGATGTGCATGCTTTTACTGTTCTGTCGTTAAACTTTTCAAGTTAAGATGTAACATGTGCTAAAAAAGTCCCCAGAGTCAAAAAGAACTGATTAAAATTGTACTTTATTACAAAAACAAACAAGATCTAATGCAGCTATACACTCTCTAAGATGACTAACTTGCCAATAAGAACAGTAAGCTTGGTGCTCTAGCTTTTACTGTCCTGTTTTAACACTTTTCTTCTGTGTGGAATCAGTCTCTCATTTCCAAGCGTTTAAAGACAACAGATGACACTGAACTTCCATACTGCAGTGCATGAGTTCTAAGAAGATTATAGTCCTTTTAAGATTGCCAATCATCACATCAAGACTTAATGAACATGATGTGCATGCTTTTACTGTTCTGTCGTTTAAACTTTTCAAGTTAAGATGTAACATGTGCTAAAAAAGTCCCCAGAGTCAAAAAGAAAGAAATGGTTAAAATTGTACTTTATTACTAAAACAAACAAGATCTAATGCAGCTATACACTCTCTAAGATGACTAACTTGCCAATAAGAACAGTAAGCTTGATGCTCTAGCTTTTACTGTCCTGTTTTAAACACTTGTCTTCTGTGCAGAATCAGTTTCTCATTTCCAAGCGTTTAAAGACAACAGATGACACTGAACTTCCATACTGCAGTGCATGAGTTCTAGGAAGATTATAGTCCTATTAAGATTGCTAAACATCACATCAAGACTTAAAGAACATGATGTGCATGCTTTTACTGTTCTGTCGTTAAACTTTTCAAGTTAAGATAAAACACATGCTAAAAAAGCCCCCAGAGTCAAAAAGAAAGAAATGATTAAAATTGTACTTTATTACTAAAACAAACAAGATCTAATGCAGCTATACACTCTCTTAGATGACTAACTTGCCAATAAGAAAAGTAAGCTTGATGCTCTAGCTTTTACTGTCCTGTTATAACACCTTTCTTCTGTGTGGAATCAGTTTCTCATTTCCAAGCGTTTAAAGACAATAGATGACACTGAACTTCCATACTGCAGTGCATAAGTTGTAGCAAGATTATAGTCCTTTTAAGATTGCCAAACATCACATCAAGACTTAATGAACATGATGTGCATGCTCTTACTGTTCTGTCGTTAAACTTTTCAAGTTAAAATGTAACATGTGCTAAAAAAGTCCCCAGAGTCAAAAAGAAAGAACTCATTAAAATTGTACTTTATTACTAAAACAAACAAGATCTAATGCAGCTATACAGTCTCTAAGACGACTAACTTGCCAATAAGAACAGTAAGCTGATGCTCTAGCTTTTACTGTCCTGTTTTAACACTTTTCTTCTGTGTGGAATCAGTTTCTCATTTCCAAGCGTTTAAAGACAATAGATGACACTGAACTTCCATACTGCAGTGCATAAGTTGTAGGAAGATTATAGCCCTTTTAAGATTGCCAAACATCACATCAAGACTTAATGAACATGATGTGCATGCTTTTACTGTTCTGTCGTTAAACTTTTCAAGTTAAGATGTAACATGTGCTAAAAAAGTCCCCAGAGTCAAAAAGAAAGAACTGATTAAAATTGTACTTTATTACTAAAACAAACAAGATCTAATGCAGCTATACATTCTCTAAGATGACTAACTTGCCAATAAGAAAAGTAAGCTTGATGCTCTAGCTTTTACTGTCCTGTTTTAACACTTTTCTTCTGTGTGGAATCAGTTTCTCATTTCCAAGGGTTTAAAGACAATAGATGACACTGAACTTCCATACTGCAGTGCATGAGTTCTAGGAAGATTATAGTCCTTTTAAGATTGCCAATCATCACATCAAGAATTAATGAACATGATGTGCATGCTTTTACTGTTCTGTCGTTAAACTTTTCAAGTTAAGATAAAACACGTGCTAAAAAAAGTCCCCAGAGTCAAAAAGAAAGAACTGATTAAAATTGTACTTTATTACTAAATTAAACAAGATCTAATGCAGCTATACAGTCTCTAAGATGACTAACTTGCTAATAAGAACAGTAAGCTTGAAGTTCTAGCTTTTATTGTCCTGTTTTAACACTTTTCTTCTGTGTGGAATCAGTTTCTCATTTCCAAGCGTTTAAAGACAACAGATGACACTGAACTTCCATACTGCAGTGCATGAGTTCTAGGAAGATTATAGTCCTTTTAAGATTGCCAAACATCACCTCAAGACTTTAAGAACATGATGTGCATGCTTTTACTGTTCTGTCGTTAAACTTTTCAAGTTAAGATGTAACATGTAAAAAAAAAGTCCCCAGAGTCAAAAAGAAAGAACTGATTAAAATTGTACTTTATTACTAAAACAAACAAGATCTAATGCAGCTATACAGTCTCTAAGATGACTAACTTACCAATAAGAACAGTAAGCTTGATGCTCTAGCTTTTACTGTCCTGTTTTAACACTTTTCTTCTGTGTGGAATCAGTTTCTCAATTCCAAGTGTTTAAAGACAACAGATGACACTGAACTTCCATACTGCAGTGCATGAGTTCTAGGAAGATTATAATCCTTTTAAATTTGCCAAACATCACATCAAGACCTAAAGAACATGATGTGCATGCTTTTACTGTTCTGTCGTTAAACTTTTCAAGTTAAGATAAAACACATGCTAAAAAAGTCCCCAGAGTCAAAAAGAAAGAACTGATTAAAATTGTACTTTATTACAAAACAAACAAGATCTAATGCAGCTATACACTCTCTAAGATGACTAACTTGCCAATAAGAACAGTAAGCTCGATGCTTTAGCTTTTGCTGTCCTGTTTTAACACTTTTCTTCTGTGTGGAATCAGTTTCTCATTTCCAAGCGTTTAGAGACAACAGATGACACTGAACTTCCATACTGCAGTGCATGAGTTCTAGGAAGATTATAGTCCTTTTAAGATTGCCAAACATCACATCAAGACTTAAAGAACATGATTGTGCATGCTTTTACTGTTCTGTCGTTAACCTTTCAAGTTAAGATAAAACACATGCTAAAAAAGTCCCCAGAGTCAAAAAGAAAGAAATAATTAAAATTGTACTTTATTACTAAAACAAACAAGATCTAATGCAGCTATACACTCTCTAAGATGACTAACTCACCAATAAGAACAGTAAGCTTGATGCTCTAGCTTTTACTGTCCTGTTTTAACACTTTTCTTCTGTGTGGAATCAGTTTCTCGTTTCCAAGCGTTTAAAGACAATAGATGACACTGAACTTCCATACTGCAGTGCATGGGTTCTAGGAAGATTATAGTCCTTTTAAGATTGCCAAACATCACATCAAGACTTTAAGAACATGATGTGCATGCTTTTACTGTTCTGTCGTTCAACTTTTCAAGTTAAGATGTAACATGTGCTAAAAAAGTCCCCAGAGTCAAAAAGAAAGAACTGATTAAAATTGTACTTTATTACAAAAACAAACAAGATCTAATGCAGCTATGCACTCTCTAAGATGACTAACTTGCCAATAAGAACAGTAAGCTTGATGCTCTAGCTTTTACTGTCCTGTTTTAACACTTTTCTTCTGTGTGGAATCAGTTTCTCATTTCCAAGCGTTTAAAGACAACAGATGACACTGAACTTCCATACTGCAGTGCATGAGTTCTAGGAAGATTATAGTCCTTTTAAGATTGCCAAACATCACATCAAGACTAAAAGAACATGATGTGCATGCTTTTACTGTTCTGTCGTTAAACTTTTCAAGTGAAGATGTGACATGTGCTAAAAAAGTCCCCAGAGTCAAAAAGAAAGAACTGATTAAAATTGTACTTTATTACTAAAACAAACAAGATCTAATGCAGCTATACAGTCTCTAAGATGACTAACTTACCAATAAGAACAGTGAGCTTGATGCTCTAGCTTTTACTGTCCTGTTTTAACACTTTTCTTCTGTGTGGAATCAGTTTCTCATTTCCAAGCGTTTAAAGACAACAGATGACACTGAACTTCCATGCTGCGGTGCATGAGTTCTAGGAAGATTATAGTCCTTTTAAGATTGCCAAACATCACATCAAGACTTAAAGAACATGATGTGCATGCTTTTACTGTTCTGTCGTTAAACTTTTCAAGTTAAGATAAAACACATGCTAAAGTCCCCAGAGTCAAAAAGAAAGAAATGATTAAAATTGTACTTTATTACTAAAACAAACAAGATCCAATGCAGCTATACACTCTCTAAGATGACTAACTTGCCAATAAGAACAGTAAGCTTGATGCTCTAGCTTTTACTGTCTTGTTTTAACACTTGTCTTCTGTGCGGAATCAGTTTCTCATTTCCAAGCGTTTAAAGACAACAGATGACACTGAACTTCCACACTGCATTGCATGAGTTCAAGGAAGATTATAGTCCTTTTAAGATTGCCAAACATCACATCAAGACTTTAAGAACATGATGTGCATGCTTTTACTGTTCTGTCGTTAAACTTTTCAAGTTAAGATGTAACATGTGCTAAAAAAGTCCCCAGAGTGCAAAGAAAAAACAGATTAAGATTGTACTTTATTAATGTAAGAAACAAAATCTTATGCAGTTATACAGTCTCTAAGATGACTAACTTGCCAATAAGAACAGTAAGCTTGATGCTCTAGCTTTTACTGTCCTGTTTTAACACTTTTCTTCTGTGTGGAATCAGTTTCTCATTTCCAAGCGTTTAAAGACAACAGATGACGCTGAACTTCTATACTGCAGTGCATGAGTTCTAGGAAGATTATAGTCCTTTTAAGATTGCCAAACATCACATCAAGACTTAAAGAACATGATGTGCATGCTTTTACTGTTCTGTCGTTAAACTTTTCAAGTTAAGATGTAACATGTGCTAAAAAAGTCCCCAGAGTCAAAAAGAAAGAACTGATTAAATTGTACTTTATTACTAAAACAAACAAGATCTAATGCAGCTATACAGTCTCTAAGATGACTACCTTGCCAATAAGAACAGTAAGCTTGCTCTAGCTTTTACTGTCCTGTTTTAACACTTTTCTTCTGTGTGGAATCAGTTTCTCATT
Source organism: Danionella cerebrum (assembly GCA_007224835.1). Lineage (NCBI taxonomy): Eukaryota > Metazoa > Chordata > Actinopteri > Cypriniformes > Danionidae > Danionella > Danionella cerebrum. The sequence continues at coordinate 11,967 of SRMA01026377.1, forward strand.
TCCAAAGCGTTTAAAGACAATAGATGACACTGAACTTCCATACTGCAGTGCATGAGTTCTAGGAAGATTATAGTCCTTTTAAGATTGCCAAACATCACATCAAGACTTAATGAACCTGATGTGCATGCTTTTACTGTTCTGTCGTTAAACTTTTCAAGTTAAGATGTAACATGTGCTAAAAGTCCCCAGAGTCAAAAAGAAAGAACTGATTAAAATTGTACGTTATTACTAAAACAAACAAGATCTAATGCAGCTATACAGTCTCTAAGATGACTAACTTGCCAATAAGAACAGTAAGCTTGATGCTCTAGCTTTTACTGTCCTGTTTAACACTTTTCTTCTGTGTGGAATCAGTTTCTCATTTCCAAGCGTTTAAAGACAACAAGATGACACTGAACTTCCATACTGCAGTGCATGAGTTCTAGGAAGATTATAGTCCTTTTAAGATTGCCAATCATCACATCAAGACTTAATGAACATGATGTGCATGCTTTTACTGTTCTGTCGTTAAACTTTTCAAGTTAAGATGTAACATGTGCTAAAAAAGTCCCCAGAGTCAAAAAGAAAGAATTGATTAAAATTGTACTTTATTACTAAATCAAACAAGATCTAATGCAGCTATACACTCTCTAAGATGACTAACTTGCCAATAAGAACAGTAAGCTTGATGCTCTAAGCTTTTACTGTCCTGTTTTAACACTTTTCTTCTGTGTGGAATCAGTTTCTCATTTCCAAGCGTTTAAAGACAATAGATGACACTGAACTTACATACTGCAGTGCATGAGTTCTAGGAAGATTATAGTCCTTTTAAGATTGCCAACCATCGCATCAAGACTTAAAGAACATGATGTGCATGCTTTTACTGTTCTGTCGTTAAACTTTTCAAGTTAAGATGTAACATGTGCTAAAAAAGTCCCCAGAGTCAAAAAGAAAGAACTGATTAAAATTGTACTTTATTACAAAAACAAACAAGATCTAATGCAGCTATACACTCTCTAAGATGACTAACTTGCCAATAAGAACAGTAATCTTGATGCTCTAGGTTTTACTGTCCTGTTTTAACACTTTTCTTCTGTGTGGAATCAGTTTCTCATTTCCAAGCGTTTAAAGACAACAGATGACACTGAACTTCCATACTACAGTGCATGAGTTCTAGGAAGATTATAGTCCTTTTAAGATTGCCAAACATCACATCAAGACTTAAAGACATGATGTGCATGCTTTTACTGTTCTGTCGTTAAACTTTTCAAGTTAAGATAAAACACATGCTAAAAAAGTCCCCGGAGTCAAAAAGAAAGAACTGATTAAAATTGTACTTTATTACTAAAACAAACAAGAACTAGTGCAGCTATACACTCTCTAAGATGACTAACTTGCCAATAAGAAAAGTAAGCTTGATGCTCTAGCTTTTACTGTCCTGTTTTAACACTTGGCTTCTGTGTGGAATCTGTTTCTCATTTCCAAGCGTTTAAAGACAACAGATGACACTGAACTTCCATACTCCAGTGCATGAGTTCTACTAAGATTATAGTCCTTTTAAGATTGCCAAACATCACATCAAGACTTAAAAAACATGATGTGCATGCTTTTACTGTTCTGTCGTTAAACTTTTCAAGTTAAGATAAAACATGCTAAAAAAATCCCCAGAGTCAAAAAGAAAGAAATGATTAAAATTGTACTTTATTACTAAAACAAACAAGATCTAATGCAGCTATACACTCTCTAAGATGACTAACT
>SRMA01026378.1:0-24750 GCA_007224835.1 Danionella cerebrum
CAATATCAATATGTTGGCTTTGCAAGCAAGCCAACATAACTAGATTTTAAAGTTTGCACGCAAACTTCGATGTTGGCTTGCGTTGGTACCGTTAATACCTTTTTTTAAATGTTGTCAATTCCGCAACAATAACATAATCCAACCCTCATGTCTCTATGATTCTCATAGGCTGAGATAGGTACATGCAATATTGGTTGCTATGGTAACAAGTCTGGTTGCTATGGAGGGGTCAGTAACCTAACATGTTGTTCCCCATGTCAACACGAGTAAAATACACCAACCCCCATGTCTCTATGACTTTCGTAAGCTGAGATAGAGATACGCCATATTGGTTGCTATGGTAACAGTGTGGTTGCTATGGAGGGGTCGCTGACCTAATATATTGTTCCCCATATGAATACGAGGAAATTACAGCAACCCCCATGTCTCTATGATTTTCCTGAGCTGAGATAGGTGCATGCAAAATTGGTTGCTATGGTAACCAGTCTGGTTGCTATGGAGGGGTCAGTGACCTAACACATTGTTTCCCATGTCAATACATCAACCCCATGTCTCTATGACTTTCCAAAGCTGAGATAGAGCTGCGCCATATTGGTTGCTATGGTAACCAGTCTGGTTGCTATGGAGGGGTCGCTGACCTAATATATTGCTCCCCATATCTATAAGGGTAAAATACAGCAACCCCCATCTCTCTATGATTTTCCTAAGCTGAGATAGAGACATGCCATGTTGGTTGCCATGGTAACCAGTCTGGTTGCCATGGAGGTGTCATTAACATAATATAATGTTTCAGCTGTCAGTATGGTTGAAGCTTACCAGCCCCCAAGTCTCTAGCATTTTTATAAGCTAAGATAGAGATGTGGCAATATAGTTGCTATGGTAAACAATTTGGTTGCTATGGAGGAGTTAGTGACATCATGTTGTAATCCACTTTCCATTTAGACTAATATAAAGCAACCCCCCATGTCTCTACTGTGTTCCGTTTAGAAGATATTTGACATTGAAAGTTATGTCAAAAAGTGGGTGTGGCTTAATTAATTTATGTTAATTCACAAGCAGTGATGGGCTGGATAACTAATTTGCTTCCTTAATGCTTGTATGACTTTCCAGTGTCAATCAATTACAGAAGCTCTTTTACATTAGGATCTATGAGGTTCATGCTCCATTCATTTCAATGGGCCATTGAAAGTCAATGAGACACCTTTGACCTACTTATTTGAAATCAGCTTGCACCTGGAGTTATCAGCTGCCAGATTTTCAAACGAGTCAGCTGACTCAACTGTCAGATTTTCAAACGATGGCAAATCTGCTGGAGAAAATCCGTTTTCCATGCCTCAAACAAATAAAGATTATAGAAGAACCGTAAGACATATCGAAATGATTCTTTCTTTGTAAGAAGCAGAAGACCCTAACGAAGAGAATGCTGTAATTTTTGTGAAGGTGTGATTAGAATTAAAAAAATTATGGCGAGCTACAAATAGCCTTCATTTGATTCTGTGCAACTGCTCATTTTAGAGAAATCCATACCCTCAAACAAATAAACATTCTGAAAGAATGAACAGAGGTATTGAAATATTTCTTTTACTGTTAGAATCCCAAGATTTTAAGGAAGAGAATGGTGTAAATTTTGTGAAGCTGTGATAAAGTTTGAATGATTTATGGCGAGTTAAAAATAGCCTGCGATTGAGATTTTAAACAGAATCCACTAGAATTTTTGAATGGAGGTGAATGGAGCAATTAAGTGCACTCCTTGTGGTTTAGGCCACCTGGAGTAAAAACCGTGTGTTTTTTAAAAATGAAAACAGCACCAACTGAAAGAGGACAAAAATCTCTACCATTTAGGTATAAAATGTGTGTGTAAAGGTTAATTTTTAGTTGAGAAAACAGTGCAAGTAGCAACAAGACTGAGCTTGCTCAAAGTTAGAGTGGGCGATGACATCACCACTCTAGGGCCCCCATAGGGAATGACTTGAGCGATTTTTGGCCCGAAATTCGCGATTTTTACGGAAACCGCTGGTCGAATCGGTCCGATGAGATGGGAACTCGAGTGGGAACAGCTTGGACGACCGTGGAAAGTTTCGTGGCTGTAGCTTGAACGGGCTAGGAGGAGTAGGGTTAAGAATTTTCGTCAGAAGAAAAGAGAAGAATAATAAGTTTACGAGAGATAACAATATGTTGGCTTTGCAAGCCAACATAACTAGATTTTAAAGTTTGCACGCAAACTTCGATGTTGGCTTGCGTTGGTACCGTTAATACCTATTTTTTTTAAATGTTGTCAATTCCGCAACAATAACATAATCCAACCCCCATGTCTCTATGATTCTCATAAGCTGAGATAGGGACATGCAATATTGGTTGCTATGGTAACCAGTCTGGTTGCTATGGAGGTGTCAGTGACCTAACATATTGTTCCCCATGTCAACACGAGTAAAATACACCAACCCCATGTCTCTATGACTTTCGTAGCTGAGATAGAGATACGCCATATTGGTTGCTATGGTAACAGTGTGGTTGCTATGGAGGGGTCGCTGACCTAATATATTGTTCCCCATATGAATACGAGTAAATTACAGCACCCCCCATGTCTCTATGATTTTCCTGAGCTGAGATAGGTACATGTAAAATTGGTTGCTATGGTAACCAGTCTGGTTGCTATGGAGGGGTCAGTGACCTAACACATTGTTCCCCATGTCAATACATCAACCCCCATGTCTCTATGACTTTCCAAAGCTGAGATAGAGCTGTGCCATATTAGTTGCTATGGTAACCAGTTTGGTTGCTATGGAGGGGTCGCTGACCTAATATATTGCTCCCCATATCTATACGGGTAAAATACAGCAACCCCCATCTCTCTATGATTTTCCTAAGCTGAGATAGAGACATGCCATATTGGTTGCCATGGTAACCAGTCTGGTTACCATGGAGGTGTCATTAACATAATATAATGTTTCAGCTGTCAGTATGGGTGCCGCTTACCAGCCCCCAAGTCTCTAGCATTTTCCTAAGCTAAGATAGAGATGTGGCAATATAGTTGCTATGGTAAACAATTTGGTTGCTATGGAGGAGTCAGTGACATCATGTTGTAATCTACTTTACATTTAGAATAATATAAAGCAACCCCATGTCTGTACTGTGTTCTGTTTAGAAGATATTTGACATCGAAAGTTATGTCAAAAAGTGGGTGTGGCTTAATTATTTTATGTTAATTCACAAGCAATGATGGGCTGGATAAGTGATTTGCTTCCTTAATGCTGGTATGACTTTCCAGTGTCAATCAATTACAGAAGCTCTTTTACATTAGGATCTATGGGATTCATGCTCCATTCATTTCAATGAGCCATTGAAAGTCTATGAGACACCTTTGACCTACTTATTTGAAATCAGCTGCACCTCCTGGAGTTATCAACTGCCAGATTTTCAAACGAGTCAGCTGCAGCTGGAAATTCAACTGTCAGATATTCAAACGATGGCAAATCTGCTGGAGAAAATCCGATTTCCATGCCTCAAACAAATAAAGATTATAGAAGAACCGTAAGACATATCGAAATAATTCTTTCTTTGTCAGAAGCAGAAGACCCTAACGAAGAGAATGCTGTAAATTTTGTGAAGGTGTGATTAGAAATAAAAAAATTATGGCGAGCTAAAAATAGCCTTCATTTGATTCTGTGCAACTGCTCATTTCTGAGATTTCGATACCTCCAAGCAAATAAGGATTACGAAAGAAGGATACGACACATTAAAATATTTCCTTCACTGTGAGAATCACAAGATTTTAAGGAAGAGAATGGTGTAAATTTTGTGAAGCGGTGATAAAGTTTGAATGATTTATGGCGAGTTACAAATAGCCTACGATTGAGATTTTAAACAGAATCCACCAGAATTTTTGAATGGAGGGGAATGGAGCAATTATGTGCACTCGTTGTGGTTTAGGCCACCTGGCGTAAAAACCGTGTGTTTTTTAAAAATGAAAACAGCACCAACTGAAAGAGGACAAAAATCTCTACCATTTAGATATAAAATGTGTGTGTAAAGGATAATTTTTAGTGAAGAAAACAGTGCAAGAATCAACAAGACTGAGCTTGCTCAAAGTTAGAGTGAGCGATGACATCACCACTCTAGGGCCCCCATAGGGAATGACTTGGGCGATTTTTGGGCCGAAATTCGCGATTTTTACGGAAACCGCTGGTCGAATCGGTCCGATGAGATATAGCAACTCGAGTGGGAACAGCTTGGACGACCGTGGAAAGTTTCGTGGCTGTAGCTCGAGCGGGCTAGGAGGAGAAGCGTCGTAAAATTTTGACGTAGGAAAAGAGAAGAAGAAGAAGAAGAAGAAGAAGAAGAAGCGGAATAATAACTAGATTTTAAAGTTTGCACGCAAACTTCGATGTTGGCTTGCGTTGGTACCGTTAATACCTATTTTTTTTTAATGTTGGCAATTCTGCAACAATAACATAATCCAGCCCCCATGTCTCTATGATTCTCATAAGCTGAGATAGGTACATGCAATATTGGTTGCTATGGTAACCAGTCTGGTTGCTATGGAGGTGTCAGTGACCTAACATATTGTTCCCCATGTCAACACGAGTAAAATACACCAACCCCCATGTCTCTATGACTTTCGTAAGCTGAGATAGAGATACGCCATATTGTTTGCTATGGTAACAGTGTGGTTGCTATGGAGGGGTCGCTGACCTAATATATTGTTCCCCATATGAATACGAGTAAATTACAGCAACCCCCATGTCTCTATGATTTTCCTGGGCTGAGATAGGTACATGCAAAATTGGTTGCTATGGTAACCAATCTGGTTGCTATGGAGGGGTCAGTGACCTAACACATTGTTCCCCATGTCAGTACATCAACCCCCATGTCTCTATGACTTTCCAAAGCTGAGATAGAGCTGCGCCATATTGGTTGCTATGGTAACCAGTTTGGTTGCTATGGAGAAGTCGCTGACCTAATATATTGCTCCCCATATCTATACGGGTAAAATACAGCAGCCCCCATCTCTTTATGATTTTCCTAAGCTGAGATAGAGACATGCCATATTGGTTGCTATGGTAACCAGTCTGGTTGCTATGGAGGTGTCATTAACATAATATGTTTCAGCTGTCGGTATGGGTGAAGCTTACCAGCCCCCAAGTCTCTAGCATTTTCCTAAGCTAAGATAGAGATGTGGCTATATAGTTGCTATGGTAAACAATTTGTTTGCTATGGAGGAGTTAGTGACATCATGTTGTAATCTACTTTCCATTTAGACTAATATAAAGCAACCCCCTTGTCTCTACTGTGTTCCGTTTAGAAGATATTTGACATTGAAAGTTATGTCAAAAAGTGGGTGTGGCTTAATTAATTTATGTTAATTCACAAGCAATGATGGGCTGGATAAGTAATTTGCTTCCTTAATGCTTGTATGACTTTCAGTGTCAATCAATTACAGAAGCTCTTTTACATTAGGATCTATGGGATTCATGCTCCATTCATTTCAATGGGCCATTTAAAGTCAATGAGACACCTTTGACCTACTTATTTGAAATCAGCTTGCACCTGGAGTTATCAACTGCCAGATTTTCAAACAAGTCAGCTGACTCAACTGTCAGATTTTCAAACGATGGCAAATCTGCTGGAGAAAATCCGATTTCCATGCCTCAAACAGATAAAGATTATAGAAGAACCGTAAGACATATCGAAATGATTCTTTCTTTGTCAGAAGCAGAAGACCCTATCGAAGAGAATGCTGTAATTTTTGTGAAGGTGTGATTAGAAATAAAAAAAATTATGGCGAGCTACAAATAGCCTTCATTTGATTCTGTGCAACTGCTCATTTTAGAGAAATCATACCCTCAAACAAATAAACATTACGAAAGAATGAACAGAGGTATTGAAATATTTCTTTTACTGTTAGAATCCCCAGATTTTAAGGAAGAGAATGGTGTAAATTTTGTGAAGCTGTGATAAAGTGTGAATGATTTATGGCGAGTTAAAAATAGCCTGCGACTGAGATTTTAAACAGAATGCACCAGAATTTTTGAATGGAGGTGAATGGAGCAATTAAGTGCACTCCTTGTGGTTTAGGCCACCTGGAGTAAAAAACGTGTGTTTTTTAAAAATGAAAACAGCACCAACTGAAAGAGGACAAAAATCTCTACCATTTAGGTATAAAATGTGTGTGTAAAGGTTATTTTTTAGTTGAGAAAACAGTGCAAGTATCAACAAGACTGAGCTTGCTCAAAGTTAGAGTGAGCGATGACATCACCACTCTAGGGCTCCCATAGGGAATGACTTGGGCGATTTTTGGGCCGAAATTCGCGATTTTTACGGAAACCGCTGATCAAATCGGTCCGAAGAGATATGGCAACAAACTACATAACAGCTTTGAGGTGTGTTGAAAGTTTCGTGGCTGTAGCTCGAACGGGCTAGGAGGAGTAGTGTTGAGAATTTTTGTCAGAAGAAAAGAGAAGAAGAAGAAGAAGAACTAGATTTTAAAGTTTGCACGCAAACTTCGATGTTGGCTTGCGTTGGTGCCGTTAATACCTTTTTTTTAAATGTTGTCAATTCGCAACAATAACATAATCCAACCCTCATGTCTCTATGATTCTCATAAGCTGAGAAAGGTACATGCAAAATTGGTTGCTATGGTAACCAGTCTGGTTGCTATGGAGGGGTCAGTGACCTAACATATTGTTCCCCATGTCAACACGAGTAAAATACACCAACCCCATGTCTCTATGACTTTCGTAAGCTGAGATAGAGATACGCCATATTGGTTGCTATGGTAACAGTGTGGTTGCTATGGAGGGGTTGCTGACCTAATATATTGTTCCCTATAAGAATACGAGTAAATTACAGCAACCCCCATGTCTCTATGATTTTCCTGAGCTGAGATAGGTACATGCAAAATTGGTTGCTATGGTAACCAGTCTGGTTGCTATGGAGGGGTCAGTGACCTAACACATTGTTCCCCATGTCAATACATCAACCCCCATGTCTCTATGACTTTCCAAAGCTGAGATAGGGCTGCGCCATATTGGTTGCTATGGTAACCAGTTTGGTTGCTATGGAGGGGTCGCTGACCTAATATATTGCTCCCCATATCTATACGGGTAAAATACAGCAACCCCCATCTCTTTATGATTTTCCTAAGCTGAGATATAGACATGCCATATTGGTTGCTATGGTAACCAGTCTGGTTGCTATGGAGGTGTCATTAACATAATATAATGTTTCAGCTGTCAGTATGGGTGAAGCTTACCAGCCCCCAAGTCTCTAGCATTTTCCTAAGCTAAGATAGAGATGAGGCTATATAGTTGCTATGGTAAACAATTTGGTTGCTATGGTGGAGTTAGTGACATCATGTTGTAATCTACTTTTCATTTAGAATAATATAAAGCAACCCCCATGTCTCTACTGTGTTCCGTTTAGAAGATATTTGACATTGAAAGTTATGTCAAAAAGTGGGTGTGGCTTAATTATTTTATGTTAAATCACAAGCAATGATTGGTTGGATAAGTAATTTGCTTCCTTAATGCTTGTATGACTTTCCAGTGTCAATCAATTACAGAAGCTCTTTACATTAGGATCTATGGGGTTCATGCTCCATTCATTTCAATGGGCCATTGAAAGTCAATGAGACACCTTTGACCTACTTATTTGAAATCAGCTTGCACCTGGAGTTATCAGCTGCCAGATTTTCAAACGAGTCAGCTGACTCAACTGTCAGATTTTCAAACGATGGCAAATCTGCTGGAGAAAATCCGATTTTCATGCCTCAAACAATTAAAGATTATAGAAGAACCGTAAGACATATCGAAATGATTCTTTCTTTGTCAGAAGCAGAAGACCCTAACGAAGAGAATGCTGTAATTTTGTGAAGGTGTGATTAGAAATAAAAAAGTTATGGCGAGCTACAAATAGCCTTCATTTGATTCTGTGCAACTGCTCATTTCAGAGAAATCCATACCCTCAAACAAATAAGGATTACAAAAGAATGACCAGAGGTATTGAAATATTTCTTTTACTGTTAGAATCCCAAGATTTTAAGGAAGGGAATGGTGTAAATTTTGTGAAGCTGTGATAAAGTGTGAATGATTTATGGCGAGTTAAAAATAGCCTGCGATAGAGATTTTAAACAGAATCCACCAGAATTTTTGAATGGAGGTGAATGGAGCAATTAAGTGCACTCCTTGTGGTTTAGGCCACCTGGAGTAAAAACCGTGTGTTTTTTAAAAATGAAAACAGCACCAACTGAAAGAGGACAAAAATCTCTACCATTTAGGTATAAAATGTGTGTGTAAAGGTTAATTTTTAGTTGAGAAAACAGTGCAAGTAGCAACAAGACTGAGCTTGCTCAAAGTTAGAGTGGGCGATGACATCACCACTCTAGGTCTCCCATAGGGAATGACTTGAGCGATTTTTGGGCCGAAATTCGCGATTTATACGGAAACCGCTGGTCCAATCGGTCCGAAGAGATATAGCAACTCGAGTGGGAACAGTCTGGACGACCGTGGAAAGTTTCGTGGTTGTAGCTCGAACGGGCTAGGAGGAGTAGTGCGTAGAATTTTTGTCAGAAGAAAAGAGAAGAAGAAGAATAATAATAAGTTTAAATCAGATAACAATATGTTGGCTTTTGCAAGCAAGCCAACATAATAATAAGTTTAGGTGCAATAACAATATGTTGGCTTTGCAAGCAAGCCAACATAATAATAAGTTTAGGAGAGATAACAATATGTTGGCTCTGCAAGCCAACATAATAAGTTTAAGAGAGATAACAATATGTTGGCTCTGCAAGCCAACATAATAATAAGTTTAAGAGCAATATCAATATGTTGGCTTTGCAAGCCAACATAATAAGTTTAAGAGAGATAACAATATGTTGGCTCTGCAAGCCAACATAATAAGTTTAAGAGAGATAACAATATGTTGGCTCTGCAAGCCAACATAATAAGTTTAAACACAATATCAATATGTTGGCTTTGCAAGCAAGCCAACATAATGAATGTAAAATTTCTCTGCAATTTCACAGTATTCCTCTAGTGGTACCAGTCTGAAAAGATACAGCCAGTGTGTACTTGGAATACAGAATATTTTTTTTCATTTCCCATTGGGAAAAGTTTGAGTTTCACGGCATAAAAATGTCTACACAGTGCATCCTGAACAACATGTGGCTTTCCACCCACAAATCCCAAGAGCTTGGGGTTTTTGCTGGGTTGGTTTGGATGCATTTTAATATACTGAAGATTGTAAGAATTGCTGTTGGGTGCTTGAGTCATGCCAGGGGATGTTATTGTATTACATAATGTTCAGAGAAGCAAAGAGCTTTTCATTGATAATTCAAGCTTGTGCAGAGGAGCAGACGGGGCGGTGCTTTGGCTTTCACCATCAGCGCTGTTTCTTTTTCCTCATTTAATTTTGTGAATCATTTAAGTAATGTAGTGCTTCTGAGATCAAGGGAGAAATCTGTAGGGATTGGGATGTATTTGGATCTGCACATTTGTATTTGTATTCAGGGGATGTAATATGCTTGCAGGCACAAGTCTTCAGAGGACCACAAACTGGGGATGAAATCAACATCTGCTAACAGTCAAATCTTGGCATTTTTTGTTATGGTAGTATCTATAGCTTTAGCTTGATAGTTTATAGGTTATCTTTTTGATTGTTCTTCCTGTTTCCTGCTCTTTAGCACCTCTCACAACCATCAGAGCATTTCTTGGTTGATGTGCAGGAGAAGAAGCTCTTAACATCTGGAACATGTTGTGAATAATAGTTTTCATTACCACAGTATTTAAGTGTTGGTCTTTTTAAAAGTGGTAAATGATCAGAGTAGAACGCCACAGTGTAAGAATTTTTCAATTCCACCATCCCCTCCATGTATTCCTTTGCCTCGGCCTCCAACAACCACCACAGCCGACATGACTCTAGGATTTGTTATGCTCCAGTCGCTGTGATTGTTAAAGAAGCTCTGCAGAAACATGCCAAACATACATTCATTTCCTTGCTCTGCTGTCAACAGGAATCAACAAAACAGTGCTCCTGGAGATACTGAACAGCTAAGATCCATGGGCCCATGACTGAGCCAAACGTCTGAATAATGATGCCACAGTGTGACAAGTCTGGTTGCTCATTCAAGAGCAGAATTTAGTCATAGTGGAAGAAAACTAAAGAGAAGCACAAAATTGAACATTGAGGATATTATAATGGGATTAGTTCATGGCGGGTTTGTGATTTCCGTTTGTAAATACAAACAAGCCAGAATTTAAATTTGTTTTGAGAAGGTGAATGAAGGGAAAAAGAACTTACAACTCTGTTTCCATCACATCTCAAAAGTCTTGTTTCTTGAGTAGCTGATTGGTCCAACTGTTGGCCGTATAGGAATAAATTAAACTCATTTAGTCTCTGGGAAAAAAGCTTGGTGAACACATCTGAGCTCTCAAAGCTCAGGGCTTCGTTTTAAATGACAAAAGCTTGTGAAAATTCCAGTGAAAATGCTTACAAATGAAATGAGGAATTTCTTGCAGGCTAAACGGAATGTGCCCACCTTCATCCTGGCCACTGAAGATATGCAAAAAAATGCAATCAGTGGTAAGATGATTGGTTCCACCTCCTTGATTCCCTCACCTAAAGCCTGAGTGGAGCTGGGAAAGAAAAGTCTTGCACAGATGACTCCCTTCAATCAGTGGAGAGGAGGCGAACTTGTCATTGTCAGCGCGTATCTGCTGAGACACCTCAGATCCACATGAAAACGTGTGACTGGCCACTGTCAGAGATCTGCAGACCTTTCACAAGGATTATCACAAGATAAAAGCAGGTGCTGTCCATCCTATTTCTGCCAACCCCCAAAATTCTGGGTGCCATAAACCAGTTTGTGGAGTAGAGTGTCTTGTTTTGAAAGAAACCTTCTCTTTATTGCTTGACGAGATGTTATGACACAACTGAGAGTCACCGACTGTCTTTGCGAAGCTCTTTGCCCTCTAGGATCTAACCTCTACAAGCTTTGAAAGAATGCTGCCCCTCCGTCAGCAGCTCTTAATCAAACTGACACCAAAAATTCTACCAAATTCCAAAGAGACTCTGCTACTAGCCAAAATCAACCAGTTTCTCTCTTGGTCCTTCCTTTCCTTTACTTTCTCTCTTTGTCTCTCTCTCAGAGAGCACACTTTTACTCACCGCAAGGTTTCACCATGTTTATGTTAAAATAAAGCCACATTACTGTTAATCTTTTAAACTCTGGCTTCACAGTCCTCTTTATTTGGTTTAAAACAAACATACTGTTTAGCGAAGATCACTCCAAGGTTCTGGACTGAGGGGGTGGTTGTTAAGGACTCCAGCTGAATGGTGAAATCATCCTGTGAGATTGGCAGGATAACTAGCATAACTAACCATGTTAAGTGATGTTTAGTGATTAACTTCCCTCCATCTTGAGATAAGTCCAACCAAAGAGTCATCCGGATGAAGGACAGGTGGAGTTAAGGCGCACAGTCTATAGATGATGTTAACCAAGAAATGATGTAGGTCAAGAATAAAAGAGGACCAAGAACCGAACCCCATGGAACTCCAGAGAGCAGCTGCAGAGTCTCAGAGAGCTCACCCCTCCAGTCGACTCTGAAGGGTCTTGTAAGATAGAACCAGTCTGAGGCAGTGACTGCAGTGAGGGCGGACAAAAGCATCTGATTTCTCACAGACAGAAGTTACCATAATTCACAGAGTTGCACTGCTGTATTTTAACAGCAGAATCAACAAAGACAGTTGAATACTGCCTCACCGTTTCACACCGGGTATTGTTTATTAAACATTCCACTGTGAGTTTGATGACAGATTTTCTGTTAAAGTGGAAAAAGAAAAAAAACAACCAAAGAGCAGATTTCTTCAGTAGTAGAAACTGTGTTTACATGTGTTTATATAAATCAAGTTCTCTAAGGTTTCCAAGCACAGCCTGCCTCAACTTGGCATTGGGGTAGAAAACACTGCACATTTAATAAAAGCACTGGAGTTGAAGCAGTGCTCTCTCGTAGTAAAAGCAGTTCAGAAGGTTGATGACCAATGCCATTTCTGGTGTGAACTCTGCAATGGTGCAAGCATTTGTTGATTCGCCTGAAACTTGATTTGTCAAAGCAAACACAAAGCTTGGGACATAGACCTCTATACCTGATGAAATCAGAGCTTCCCATCTTCCTGAGCAGCCTCCAGAAGCTTTCTTAAAGATAGCTCATTGCTGCCACCTAGTGCCATGGTTCCGCACAAAGTAGGTTTGATGGTTTGCAACCACACGTGAAAATTCTTGAAAGCCATCGAGAGTCGACCAGTGGAACATAGTGAACCAGGCCCACCAACTGCTCCATGGTCAGCTAGGTGCCCAGGCTTTAAACCGCCTCTCAGGCCACATTTCTGGCCCCTTGGTTCCATGGCTGCAAACATTTGTTTAGAAACCAATGAGTGACATCACAGACACTACTTTCATAGTTTTAAACAGTTTATAAAACATAATGTTGATATTTTTCTAAAAATGATGTTTAATTCAAGTAATAACCAACATGTTCCTCAGTGGAATTGCTTATTAGCCCAAACAATTCCCGTACGGTCTGGTTTAACACCGCCACGTGTTCCCTATCAGGGGATACCTGCTGTTTAAATGGAAAGCCTTCCGTCTGTCAGCTTCTGCACCACAGGTTGCTCTTGTGATGGTATATGATGATCCAGATGCCATCTGACAGCCTCTGCTGGAGCATTGAGGTTATTTCTGTTCAAGGTGTATAGGTCTCAAAGCTCCGTTGTTACTGAGAAGGAGGTGACACGGCACAGGTTTAACCTATATTTCAGAGGGCACTCTGTTGAATAAGCAAGTTTCCTCATGATGAATATATGCAGCTGTTCCAAAAACCCTGCAGAATTTCAATGAAACAAGTCTTCCGAATAACTTAAGGGCAGTCGATTCCAGGGTCGTGGGATTTAAATGCTTTGGCATGAAAAAATCATTTAGGCTTTATTCAATTAGCTCTCGGAAATGGTTTGTGAAGGTCAATGGGGGATAAAAACAAACACTGTTCTGTTTAATCTAAGAGAAGGCCCTCAGCTCCGCCTTCTAACCTGCATTTAAATCAAGAGGCATCAAAATGAACCAAAGTGGTGCCAGTTTTCATAGGTTGAAGTTGTGCCAGGTTCTCTCTCTCTTTCTCTCTCTCTCTCTCTGTCTCATTATAATGTTTAAAATATAACGATGCCAATGATCAAAGAGTTGAGAATCTTTTCTAATTCATCTGAACATCTAACCCATGACACAGCAAGAGTTCTATACAAAAATTAACAAAATCAAAATAAAAAGCTTCCAAAAAAGCATCCAAATGAGTAAAATTACAGTTTACCCTAAAAGTCCTCTCTTAACAGAAATGTTTTAAAATCCATTGTTCTAAAATGCCTCTGTCTCCAGACTGCAGATGGATTAAGCCCCACCCACTGAACATGCAGCTCCACCTACTAAGCTTAGAGCCTCGGCCACGTCATCTCATTGGTTGTACACCCTAACCCTAATAAGCATGGAAGCGACATCTCAATTCGTCAACATCATTAACATACAACCAATGATGAAGCACATGGATGTTCAGTGGGTGGGGCTACAAGTTCAATGGGTGTGGTTTAACTCATCTGCATTGAGGGGTACTTGATTGTTCCAGTGAGTGGGTGTGCAAGTCGAATCTTTGAATCGACTCCTTGAACCCCTCTCTTCAGGCAGGAGGTTATTATCCATCAAACGTTTTATTACAATGTAGTTTTTACATTATTTATCACTTTTAAACGCTACTATGTTAACTCTTTAAGGTTCCCTTGAGCAATGAGAAGAGCAAATGGATTATTATTATTGTTGTTATTATGAAGGCATTTGGGGTAATGAGCGTCATGAGGTCTCAACAAAGTGTTTCCAAAAACTGACCAATCAAAGCCTCTGTTCTTTCACGGGATCTACATATAATAAATATCTGATGCAACGCACTGAAAGTCTGGCTAACAAAACTCTCTATTGGAGCTAATAAAGGGGGCATTGCGCATCATTTTTTTCTGGGTTAGCTTTTGTTTCAAAACATGAGAGGATGGGGATCTTTGTACAATGACTAATGTATCAGAGGAAGCACTATATGAAGTGAGGCTTCTTTAAAATGATTCCCCTTGATCTAGAAAGTCAAAAATCACACGGCTCTTTGTTCTGGGTGCACCAGAAAGCTGCTGTGTACGTCGTGCACACATGAAAGCATCTATTTTTACGAGCTGTTATTTTTCTGCGAGAATGTGGGATAGTGCATCCACCTCTCTCTGTGCTTTATGCACCAGAGGAACTAATTATGCCCCTTTCTTTGCATAATTCAAAACAGTTTATGTTAATGTCAGGGTGGAAGTGATCAACTTCTTTTTCTGGGACAGACTTCTTATTTTTGCACTCACGGTACAACACAACGTTTGTTCTGATTCACCTAATTGAGTCCCCCATCTTCAGTCGACCTCAATATCTCTCTTCAAGCTCTGCGTCAGCAAAACAATGCTAAACATTTTGGCTCAAGTGTACGTCAGAGCGGAAACGCAAGTAACACGATAAACTCCATCACACATCTGGAATATCAGCCTCTCAGTTAGGAAGCAGCACTGATTGTGAACCTGAAGGTGCACATATACAACATTAGTTTCACCACAAACTATGGCACAAGGTTCTATGCGTGGTATATTGAATTGTTTTAGTTTATGTACATTGTTCTGTTGTATTCTTATCTATTTTATAGCATCTATGTTATGTTACAAATATCTCATGTGTGAAGCTAAAACCCTTTCAAATTATGTTTAATGCACTGAAATAAATGAGGTTCCCCCAAAAAAGACTCATCATTTAATCCAGACACTGAGGTCAAATTTTGTCGACACAAGATTTTTTTTTTTGCCGAATTTACAGCAAGACTAAAAGTAGTAGTGAGTGGTGCCGAATTTAATATCTTATGACTTTTAGCAGCTTGAAGGACTGCATCCATGAGGTTTGGTGAGGATTCATACAATTTATTGTCCTCAGGAATAGCAAAGAAAGCAGGCTTGTGTGCCCCCCAGAGTTCATCAATATTCTTTGGTTTCATCTTCCTGCTTCCTCTTTCATCCTACCCCAGACATGCTCAGTGATGTTCATCTCTGGTCCATCCTGGAGCATCTTGATCCTCTTCACCTTGAGGAACTTGGAAGAATGCGATGGAGTACCATCCTGCTGCAGGGTTTAGCCTCTTTTATGGTTGGGAATATAGCGGTAGCTAAGATTTTTTGGTATTTTAGATTATTGACGTTGCCTCCACCCTGCAGCACTTTCACGCACCCCCAAACTGGATAGAATCCCAGACGATGATTTTTCCACCTCCAAATGTCACTGTTTTCTGGGTTAAAAACGTGTTTGTTTTAAATAAATATGAACACACAGCTCATTAGCAGCCTGGGTGTTAATATAAGGATCTACATTATTTCAATGTTATCAACTTATTTTATATAATTACTCCATGTTGAATCTGGTTTTTATTTGTACTTATTATCCAGAGATGCTCTCTGCATGTCTCTGATGGGACTTTTATCTCGCAGATGAGTTTTTAGTCATCTATGTGACCGCGGTCAACGTTCCAAAGCTACATTTAGCTTGTATTCCTTCAAAACAAAACATCTTGCATAATTAAACAATAGGCTTCAATCCTCTGCGCTGCAACTTTTCACAATCAGACATGAAGTGGTGTGAAATGTAAATTAAACGAGCACAAAAAAATGAAAACAAGATATTTGCAGCTACTCCAAAGCCAGCGTAACCTTTTGACCGCAGAAAACGACAAAATCATTCATTTTGAATGCCTATTAAAAAAGGAAGGCTTCTGTTTATCTGATATTTTCTCTGGATTTAGATGCTGCATGTTTCATTAGGTGAAATCAGAGATATGCTGAGTATTAAACCCTTGACCTCTTGCTTGCATTAGTGTTAAATTGAGTCCACGGGGTTCTGGGTAATAAAATAAAAATATGCTTGGTCAAAGACTTACATAATTTCCTTTTTTATGTATATTCACAATCTATTGATTTAGGTCTTCTTTGAACAGCGGATAAATATGTAATGCTGTACCCTCTCGGGCTCAAGTTTTTAGAGCTCAAGCCTATATTTGGACTCCAATCTAATGATCCTTCTGACAGTTTGTTTCCTTATCTCTTACACACTTGGCTTGGGTCACCATAAGTTCACTGGAAAATGAGCAATTATTTGGAAATCTTCTGTGAGAATTTTTTATCGTGCTTGGCTTGTTTATTTATTTTATTAATGAAAGTGTGTCCCAGTTTAAACTGCGTCCTATCTCCGGCTTTTCCTTCAATCTTAAGGTTTTTACAGAGCAGCTGAGACCATGGTTGAGCCAAAACATGGATGGATCCATGCTTTTCTGTTCTTGACGCCAAATTCTGTCTTTACCATTCAGACCCTGGCAATCCAGCTTTGTTGAGTTTGTGTTACTTGTGTAAATGTATTGTGTTGCTGCCAAACGGTTAGAAACCTGCATTAACGAGCAGTTGGACACGTGTGCCTAATAAAATGGCAGTAACTTTTCTTAAAAACATATTTAGAACCTCAGGGCATATTAGTGGTGATGTAGTGGTGTAAGTAGTTGTAGGAACAGGAAAAAGAAGTGGTGGTAATGCACCAAAATAGATCTCCAACAAGTCAGAAAACCTCAATAGAAGAAGAACGCCGCAGTGCGGTTGTAGACTCACCTTTCATTTTGTTTTAAAAATGCCATCAAATTGGAAAGCTTCTTATTCAATTTATGTTAATGCAATTTTTTGAAGTTTGAACTATTGAATTATTAATCAGTTAAGGCTATTGAAACATGAGAGAAATTACTTAATACGACAAAGTGCTACAGAAACTCAAATGTAAAGTTTTTTTTTGTGTGTGTGTGGTATGAGGCTGCCAATTGCCCTGAGCATCATTCGAAATCACTATTTTTGTTAAAACAATCTTCAAGTGGTGATTCAATATCCGAACTCCGGTATTAAGAAAAGGTTGTAATCAGGATAATCAAGGCGTTGACTGAAAGTGCTGTTGAGCTGAGAAAGCAGCCTACGCTCAGCAGACCTGCGTTTTCATCAAAATCATCAGAGTTCATAAAGTTAGCTCTCATTTAAGCTTACTTCAACTTTAATTCGCTGCCCTTACAGTAATCTCTCTTGGGCCTTCGGGGTGTAAAGGCTGTCTTGATGGTTCATTGCTCTCCTAATTAAAACTGCTGGTGCAGGACCCTCTGCTCCATGGAAGAAAGAGACTCAAAGATTGCTTTTGTAAGAAATTGATTATCCTAAACTTGCTGCAATTTCATTTATTATGCAGAAAGGTGCTAAATTATGCGCTGTTTGAACAGTGTACACCCATCTCTTGTATGTGCTCTGCCCCATAGTATTTCAATGGGAGCATGTGTTCATCTGGACAACATATCAGCATGGGACATGGGATAATAAACTTAGATCTCTGTCGATGCTGACTATAGAAATCCCTAAAACGGGATAATCCACACACTGGGGGAGGTTTCTCATCTAGTGGTTATTTGCTGAAACCACGGCAGGCTATTGATTAATTATAATACTGTGTTGCTTGATTGTGTTTTATTTGCTTAGAAAATAACCTATATCTCTACTAAACCTGTTGAATGGACTTATTTTCTGATCAGTAAAGTGTGTGGCTGTGTTCTGAGGCTGCTTAGGCTACTGTTACTATCCCCTCACATCCCTCTTTATTAAATGTGACATCATATGCAGGATTTTGGATGCGCATGGCAAAAAGTTCATGAGAAAGCATCACTTTGTGTTGTTGGCGCTATTGCTGGAGATAACTGTGAGTAACTCTTTTATAAAGTTTTGTAGAAATTTCCATGCAAGCGTTTGGATAAGACGACTCTTGGTATTGAAGCCTGTGATTGGATTTGTGTGTGCCGTCATAAATACAGACGGTGGTCAAGCACTATGCCTCACTGCGGTAATCCATATCATTATGTCTCTTGCTCAGTAATTGATCCGGCTCCAGGCTGCTGCTTGAATGATAACAGAGCACAGAGCAATCATAATACATTGCTTATTTCAATTACAAATCAATGTTTCCTCAGCCGTATATTCATGCTAGCGTTCAACTCCTGAGGTGTGACCAAACAAAGATCTATTAAAGGGAACAAACAAGGGAATAAAAATGTTCCTTTGGAATTGGTTTGCGGGGTCAGGTAGTGATCCACAGGAACTGGAGCAGGAGCTTCCAGAGAGAGCGGGTGATGGTCACCGGTGAGCTGCCGAACCAGAACCAATGACGAATGACAGCCTTTCAGAGGGACTCTCTGTTATACTTAAAATAAACCTGATGAAAATAATATTTTACTGTACAACGGCTTTACCTGAAATTTTTTTCAAACATTTACATGAAAAAAAAATATATTTTTTCATCATATTTTTTGTATTTTTTTGGTCAGCCGCATCTTGATAAAATTATATGATATACACAGTTACAGAAAATAAATGTACAGCTGAGCATTAAACAGCATGAACAGAGTTTTATGAAGGTGTTCACACAGGAGACAAAGAACAGGTTGAGGAATGTGTGAGATCTAAGGATGGAGGGTTCTGATCATACTGCCACTTCTCACAAAGACCAGACCTTGATGGTTCAGGACACTGGAGATGAATGGGAGTGTCTGGGTGGGCTCCACTGGACCACTGCCACCTCAAGGCTCCAGAGGCACCGGGATATTTTTTTGTAAAAAAAAAAAAAAAAAAAATGTCTTTTTGTTTGCCACCTGCATTTTCCAGATAAAAATCGCAGAATGAATGTTACTGTAAATTACGTTTAAATCTACACATATCTCATGAATAAGATTTGCCTTAAAATCTTAGACGAAAGCATCAAACTTAAGTTTTGGATCATGTTTATTATACACCGATTTTTTTTTAAAAGATGTAAAATAAAAAAACAGTAAATGCAGGTTTTAAAATGATGTTTTAATTGTTAAAGAGTTTTTTTTTATTATTATTAAATTAATTTCATAGGACTGCATGTATTTACCTTGATTTTGAAACTTTGAAAGTTTTCACATTTTATTAATAAAAAAAACGTATTTCACATTTTTACTGTGAGCAAAAGTTCTCCTCAGCTGCTTATTGAAGCTGCTCTTAATTAGTTTGTTTTTATTTTTTTACTTTTTTCTGAACAGTTTCTGGGTGGCAAATGTTGACTACAAGATTCTGATGGTTGAATCAAATTTTTTTTTTGCCATTTTGTTACTTTTTGATCCAGTAAATAAAATGAAACAGTTATTTCGGAGCCTAAAACAGAACATTTCAGAGCTTCACTTCACTTTGTTTCTGAGTTTTTACTCTTTAGAAATGTTCTTTGAGCGTTGGTGTGCGTTTATATAACTTCCCCTTTTTTGTTATTTTTAGCTTCAAAATAAACTCCTAAATCAATATCCTGTCTGCTCCGCTCCGTATTGATCTCCAGCAGAACCAGGAATCCTTCTCCTTCAGAAATGGTTGAAAAGAGCATTTTCACTTCAGCCAAGATGGCTTTGGTCACCGGGAGAGCTTTGCGAGCCCATTACTTTTTTTTAACAATGTCAGGAAGATGCTCGCAGGCTTCACTTGTATGTGTGACAGTGTCAGATGGAGTCTATGAAGTGAAGTAGACGTGCAACAGAAGCTGAAATGAAAAAACCCCATTATTGTCTTGAAATCGCAGGCAGCTGATGGACAAGCAGCTAAATTAGACGCTGGCTATCCTTTTCTGACTGTTGTCGGGGTCCAGAGCTGCACTCTCTGTCTCTGGGTGTCTGTCACTCCAGCCAAGCTCTGTCCATCTGACAATCATCACATGTTTGATTGACGACGTTATCTTCCTTTTTCTCAACTCCACGGAATGCACAGAGGATGAGAGAAGCACCCGTTATCCTATAAATACTATTTATTTCAATAATTTGTTTGTATCTTTGTTATATTAGCTCAAGACACAACAGAAGGACTCGGAGAACTCTCATGCCATTCCTTTTCCAAAAACATTAGAGTCTGAAGCTGTGTTTGTGCTGGGCTCAGGAGAAACAGTTCTGGTTTGTGTCCCAGTTTGGGACAAAAGTGAAGCTGTTTTAAATCCAGTGCAAAGTTTCCACAGTCAGTGATGGTTTTGGGAGTCATGTCATTGGCTGGTGTGGGTCCACCATCTTTTATGAAGTCCACAGTCAACACTGGTCTCTTCCAGAAGAGATCAGAGAGCACTTCAAGCATCCCACTATATCGATAATCTGATGACGATAAAATGATGATTTTATTTTCCAGCGGGATTTCCCACCTGCCCACAAAGCCAAAACTATCCCTGCACCTGATTAATAGCCAAGGAATAACTGTATTTGATCTGACGGCAAACTTTCCTGACTACGAATCTACGAAGATAAAAAAGATCACATGATCTGACGGCAGATTTCTTTTTCAATTTATTTTATCACCTGTGCTTAATTAAATTCCCCTTGGGAGTGACTGTGGCCTTGCATTGGTTTGCCAGGGTGCACCTTGCCTTTCTCCCAATGTCAGCTGGGCATACGGTCACCTGCAGAGCCCTGTGACCCGCATAGAATAATATTGATGAAGGGTGAAATGTGATGAGTAACAGATTATGTTTTTAAATGTTACATAAATGAAATGGAAAACTATTAAAGCAGTTGTAAAATCTATCCATGCACACAGCCCCCTAAACATGCTCTCAGTTATTATACGCTACTGCCACCAAGTGCTTTAAAAAGAAAGTACAGGAACAGTGTGGCTTCCGGATGCTAATGTGGTTCTGGGATCTTTAATGCAGCTAATGTTAGCTATCGTTTCAAAATGAAGGATATGCAAAGGAAAAGTGCAGTAACTTCCTCCAACACTAAAGCTGAGAAAAAGGTGTGTTCTTCCTAACCAGACAACGTAATACCAGGCAGATAATATATCTATTATCCTTTAGAGATCTAAAAAAGAGATAATATCCGGTGAGCAGCGGTTCTGTGGGTTTCTTGTTGTTGCCGGAGCTCAGAGGAGACTGGTTGGAGTTCAAAGAAAGGCAGCAGAGACTGAAATAATCACTCATTACAATCGAGGTCTGCAGAAGAGCATCTGTGATCACGTCAAACCTTGAGGCAGATGGACTACAGCAGCAGAAGACCGCACCGGTGCCACTCCTGCAGCCAACAACAGGAAACTGAGGCTCACCAAAATTAGACGATAGTTCTGAAAAATGTTGCCTGGTTTGAGGACATTCAGATGCTAGGGTCGGAACAACATGAAAACATGGACCATTGAACTTTTCAGGCTGGTGATGGTGGTGTGATGGTCCCTTGGTTCCAATCGACCATTGCATCAGTGCCACAGTTAATGTGGATAGTGTGGAATCAAAGATCATGCAGGCTTCAAATGTGTCTTTCGTTCATTTCTTCTATGATTTTACTTTACTGAGATTCAAGCTCCAGCTGCAATCTGTGCCCTGTGTTTATGTTTACTTTGATGCAGAAAACTGAGCGGATAGAAAGCTACAGTCGTGTAGATGTCTGTTGATGACCACTCATCACAGGTCTGGTACAGAAGTGACTGGAGCACATTAATTGCAGGCAGCGGATACGGTTGCCATGACGATGATGTCTGTGCTCAGAAGGCTGCAGGGATGCTGTACCTTTTCAAGACCTGCCAAATGACGATGCAAATGTAGCATTTATTTTAATTTAACTTAAAAAGGCCAGCATCCTTTCTGAATTCTTGACTTTCGGCTGAATTTAGTTTAGTCATAGAATCTCTTCATCTATACTACAAAAATGATTCCATGGCATTGCAAATATCACCAACCGAAAACACTAGATTTACTTACGTATACGCTATATTTAATAATTTATTAAAAATGTGACATTTTTGCGTGTTACATTTCTCAGTCATGTCATGAAAGAGAAAAATACAGATGCTGTCGGGGATTCACTGGCGTCCACAACCCCAATGAGCCTCGAACAGAGCTGAACATTAAGAGAGACAGTGAGCATGCTGTGAATTCTCGCACGACCGAGTGTCAGAATAAAATGGAGATGTGGGTCCCAATCCTTTTGATGATCCACAGTAGCGATGGTCAATTATTCATCTTTGGTACTGAAACGGGCCATCACTCTGTTTGTGCAACAAACTTTGTCATGTTTTGTGAATCCGCACATCTGTGAGAAAAAACTGTCTCTGCTTCCGGATCAGGGTGTCCATAGCCCTCAATCCATATCGAGAGATAGTCCATCAACGCCCATCGTGGCACCTCCGTTTCCTCTCCATCAGACAACATTCCTACAGAGAACTGTTGAAACCAGTTCACTACAATCCTCACCATTGCCTGTTTTTTGTGTGTCTTCAAAGGAGCTTGAACTGCACACCCGGTCTGCTTTTAAAATCGTTGTCTCGGAGAGACCTTGTTGATGCAGTATAACTACCTTGTGTCTAGTTGCTGTGCTCAATATTGCCATGACAGCAAACACTTTCTCAACCTCACCTTGGTAGCAGAGTTCAGCTGTCACAGTTTTAAGCCTCCTACACAGCTGTATCTGTTTCAGTTCATGACTGGGTTTCAAGCTAGAGCGGGGTGTTGGGGTGGAAGGGGTGAGACAGCTCGGTAGTAGTCATTAAATGAGAGGTTGGCTTGGGTTTTTACATGGATGATTCGATCTGTGACGCAGGTGTCATCCCCTAATAACTTCTCCCGAAACATGTTAGTCAAACAACATTTATGAGAAAACCAATGAAAGTCTATCTGTGTTTTTACATGCAGTCAGTAAACTGATTTTTTTTATAACTAAGGGCATCTAGCATTTGTGAATGTACATAGATTTCCATTTGTTTTCTGTTAATTTTTTTTTATATTACTCACTCCAACACGAAGGACACGTGGACAGGATCAGAGGTAGTACTTTGTACATCTTCAACTTCAAATAAAAGAAGTTGCGGTATCAAAGAGTGATTCTAATTTAATAAATGCTGACTTAGAATGAAGTTAGGCCTGTCTGCGTAGCAAATTGAAATGTGAAAATAAATGCGTACATAGATGAATAAAACAGATACAGTACAGATTTCTATAATAGAAATGAAGATGTCTTGACATGTAGAAATGCTTTCAATAAGTTAGATTTTTAAATATATAATTGTATTTATTTTATTTAAGCCTTTATTTATTTACAAATACATTTATTTGGGGAGTTATTAATACAGGTATTTTTAAGCATACATGTTTTGTGTATTCTTTTGTTTAAATGATTAATTAATCTTGTCTTTCTTTTAATTATATACTAATTATTTTATTTATATTCGCCTTTTTGATCCTCCATGGAAGAAAAGGGTTGAAAATAATTTAATTACGCAAAGTTTGTTTGTGGACGTTTTAACCGTTGAGGAAGCCTTTATGTGTGCGTCACGTGACGGGGGCGCGTCTTCTCGACTGAAGGGAAACGGGCCAGTGTCACGTGACAGGGGAAATACAGTAGGGAGGCTCTTGTGTTTACATCGATGCGTTCAAAAGCGGCTCCCGAGGACCGTCTGCACATCAGTGTTTTACTTTCATTTCTATGAAAACGAGCCCTCCGATCGGTATCCAGTTTAATCACCATCAGCTCGGAGCACACGAGAGCTTTGTACGGAAGAGAGCCCGCGAGTGCAGCAGCTGTGATCGTCGTGTATTAGATTACTGGCGTCATGGACGAGCTCGTGGTGGAAGTGCGAGGAGCTAGTGGCGCTTTCTACAAGGTGGGCTCCACTTTTCCTCCCCCAGCAGCCTCTTGTGTTTCTATCCGAGCGATTTATGTGGAAGTTGTTTGGGAAATAAGATTGTGTCCGTCGTGGATCTTGTTATCAGCGAGAGATGGTGCGGTAACGGTTAGCGTTAGGCCCTGTCTGCGTTTATCACAAGGCCGCTTCGCTTTCTCTGGGTAAATATTGATCAAAATAGTCTGATATCGTGTCTACTTTTCATTTCCGGCGCGTAAGTTTTGCCAAATCCAATATTGTCGTGTTGGGCAGTTGTTTGGATCCTCGTTGAGCCAATGATACGTGTTTTCATTAACTAATACGCAATGAAACGTCTCGATGACTGTAGACATCTGTCTGAATAATAAAACATCAATATATTATAATTCCAGATCCAGATTTATGACTACGTCGCATTGTTGTCTCTACATGAGCCTCTTGTTCATGGACATCACCTGCCAGTTGTTTTTAGATTTCAACATCAAACTCTGTAATATGATTATAACGCTATTCACGAGGCATTTAAATACATATAAGCTGATATTATGTATATTCACGTTTGAGTATTGAATATGAGATTGTAATAGAATGAAAACTCATTGACCTTGTTAAACTTTGTAAAATTCTTAAAGAGATGGTGACCGATTGTTAAAAATGCACAAGTCCAGAAGAAGCACCCATGCCCCGAAATGCCCTCCGTGTCCTATTCAACCGTTATACCAATAAAATAATGTTTTACCTTACAAACAAGAGTTCGGCGGGTGGGGCATAATCCTAACCCTAGTCATTTTGGCCAATCAAATGCCCCCAAACAGTCATTGACAGTTTCCACATGAGGCAAAGTAGGCACCAGAGTCTGGTTATGCATTTTATCCAAATATGAGGTACATAGAACCACCCCCCCCTCCCCCCATTATTGAATGGTAGGGGAAAGACTGTAATACAAGTTAT
>SRMA01026378.1:25170-67670 GCA_007224835.1 Danionella cerebrum
CAATAAAGGCAAAACGTTTCAAACTTAAAATGGCTATTTACCTATTTTTTTTAACCTATTCCCAACAATGAAATTGGCCTTTTTTAGTTTTTATCACAAAATTTTTTATCTCCAGCTGATGTTTTTTTTAAGAGTTTGGCTAAATCTGGTAGATATTACCAAAATGAGACAATATTACATAAACACAATGCATTTATCAAGAGGGAGATGCAGTTGTTTCCCCCCACAGTCGCTCTGCTTCAAGGCCACGCCCACTTCTTTGACTTGAGACTCAATGCGACCCAAATAAAAAAAAAAGTTTGCCCAATTCCTGACGGTCTGAACGGCTCAATTATGATTGTTCTTTCAAATGCGACCAGTGTCTGAACTGCTGAGTCGAATGTATTCGACTTTTTCATCACCAGTCCCCATTAATTTATCAAGTTGAAAGCTCTGGAGAAGACCATTTCCTGTGATTTTGTGTTGTTAAAATAGCCCCGTAATCATTCCACCATTATTCTGAAATTATTATTATTATTTTGATCTCTTTCATCACAATCTTCTTCCTTTCATAAAAGAAGTTTAATAATGATAAAGTTCTCTCGAATCACACATTATCTTCAACAAAACAACTAGCAGATTGCATATTTTCAGTATTGTGAGCAAGCACACCCAAATAAATCTGATTGAATTAAAAACCTGCAGTGTGAACGTAGACGTATGGTTCTGGGACGAAGTTTTACTCATGAACTCTTTTTCTCTCTCTGTGCTGCACTTACAGTTTTATGTGATTGAGTATGCGGCGTGTGATGCGACGCTAAATGAAATAGTCACACTAGAGAGGCTTCGACCAGTGAACCCCAACAAAGCCGCATCAAAGAACACCTTTCTCAAAACCCGGCTAGACGTTCCTGAAGATTTACGACAGATGTATGTTATTGTTTGATTGCTTTGTTTCATGGTTCAGAATTCTTAAAAGTGTGTGCACCCGATTTGAGCGCTTCATCATCTACTTTTATTTTTAAAGGTGTGCAAAAGACTCTGCACATAAAGACTTCAAAAAGGCGATCGGAGCATTTAACGTCACCTACAACTCTGAAGACAAAGAGTTGGTTATTCTGGTAATTCCAAGAGTTTACGTCAGTCTCTTCCCAATTCATGTGGCTCTTTTGTTTCAAAGTGCACCATTTCTTTCTCTTCTAGTCTGTCAATGAGGTCACAGGGAAGCGAATAGCGATGTTGAGTGATATGCACTTCAGGAGTCTGCGCACAAAGCTGGGGCTGATGCTGAGGAATGAGGAAGCTAGCCGACAGCTGGAGGTACTGCCACGAGCGTTTAGTGTCATGTTCTCGTCTCTCGCTCACATAGAGCCAGCCAATAATACTCTCTCTTGAGATGCTGCGTGTAAACCAGATGGCTTCTTTATGTTTAGCATTGCGCTGGTACAATTATTTCTATTGAATAAAGCCAAATGTATTTATTTAAAGCTCTTATGCAGATGCTTGAGAGAAAGAGGAGCCTTTTATAGATGAAAGAATATGATTACAGTGTGTGCCTGGGGTAATAAAAGTGGTAATATTAAGGCCATTAAAAGGGATTTAAATATGATCAAAAAGTATTGAGTACAATTTAAGTATTGAGGTGTTTGTCTCCTAACTAATGTGTGTATTATTTTTTAATAATCTGTTAAAATTACAGCTAAAATCTGTTTGTTCGTGGCTGTTCTGTTAGAAGTTTTTTCTTTTTTGTTGTTGAGAAAATCACTTAATTTAATGTTAAATGAATGTTTGTATAGAAATACACAGGGAAGCAAAACTGTAATTGTTTAGGGAATTCTACCGTTTAAATAACATTTGGTAATTTAATGCTGTACATTTTTAGACAATTTATTGACTGGCATTTTTTTATTTTTTGTATTTTTTGTAATCGCTGCCTTTTTTGCCCTCTGTGTGTTTGAGACACTTGTTCTATAAGGTATTTAAAAGGTAGTGGATGTTAGCTCAGGAGACTTGTGTATAGCCTGGATTAGTTCTGGTGTGAAAATGTTTGAAAATGGAAAAGTTTTCTATTTTATTGACGATGTGTTATACGTCTCTAGGTAATTTGGGCAGTTTAAGGCATGTACTTCAGACGTGTGGGGGAATAAAAGCTTAGCTTAGTGTGACCCTTTGGTTTGAGACGTCGCGTTTCCTGAATATTTACTGGATAAAGGTTGACACTTTACTGCAATATTATAAAACACACACAAAACTTTATGGATAAAAATGTGATGTGAAAATGGCAGTCGCCCTTATTGAACAGTAGGGGAAACACCAAGAGCAATCATCTCCACTGATCGTGTTACCAAGGGGCAGCATATAGATGGAGAATAATATTTCTCTGAAGACTGATCCATGGGGCACTCCATATTTCACTGCTGTTGTATCCAATGATTCCCCACTAATATTTCCAGAACGCGTCTGGTCACACAGGTTTGAGGTAAAGAGCTGGATCCTGAGCACCTGTGTAGTTCTCTAGTCTCTCTAGCAGAATCTTATAGTCTTATAGTTGTTTCCAAAGCAGCACTAAGCTCAAGCAAAACCTACAGAGAGACTTTCCCTCAGTCAGGCGCCAGGAGGAGTTTATTTAAGATGTCACTGTTGTGTATGAGCACTCTATAATGCATTGTTCTGGTGTTTGGTCCTCGTACGTGTCGTGCAGTGTGCCGATGGAGACTATATTTAACTGTAGCAGAAAGACTTTACTTGAATTCCTCAGCTGTGATGGCCCCTGCTCTGGCATAATGTGATACCCTCATGATACGTGCAGCTAAATTTACAGAAGCATTGCCTGCTTGGAGTTTTTGTTTTAGCAAATGCTGCCAGTAGATGGTGATGAGGGATCCAACAACTGCAGCAGCAGGTCTGTCACAATAACAGATATTGCAGGGTGGTAATACTGCAAGACCTAATGCTGCAAGAACAGCTTTCCTGAACTTCCATTTCTGAACAACACTTCCAGAGAGTTCCAGTAGAACAAGAGCAGATGCTCGGGTCACCGAGAGAAGAGCCGTCGCTTACGATTACGGACGAAACCTTGTGTGACTTGAGCAGAGAATGGTGGAAGGAAAAAAGCAAAACATCCAAAGTTTTATCTTTTGTGAATAATACCCAGAACATTCAAAACCAGTTTATTTCAGCAAGACATTCCCTCTTCCCAGAGTTCTCGTCAGCTGGCCTCAAGGTTCCACGAGCAGTTTGTGGTGCGTGATGACCTCATGGGGTTGGCCATCGGCACACATGGAGCAAATATCCAACAAGCCCGAAAGATTCCTGGAGTCACAAACATTGATCTTGACGAAGAGACCTGTACGTTTCACATCTATGGAGAGGTAACTGCTCCGCCGGGGACTTCTGGATCGAGTGGTGTTTTTAGTTGCTGGTATGTAACATCTAGGTTTCTTTCATTGTATCATCAGGACCAGGAGGCTGTGCGGAAGGCCAGAAGCTACCTGGAGTTTTCTGAAGATGTGATAAAAGTTCCCCGGAATTTAGTCGGTAATGAGGAATGAAATGAAGAGCTTTCTTCTTGAAGCTCTCCATCTTCTGGGCTGTGCTCGTCTGACATCTCTCCACCGTGTCCTGCAGGAAAAGTCATCGGCAAGAGTGGGAAGCTGATTCAAGAGGTGGTGGATAAATCAGGAGTCGTTCGAGTTCGAGTGGAACCTGAAAATGACAAAAAGCCTTCGGCGCTAGAAGAGGTCAGTGACGGGATAAAGAAACGCTCAGTTATGCTAAATAGATTTTTATTTCTCATTTAAGGAAATCTATAAAACCTAGACGAAACACTGAGTGCTGAAGATCGTATAATGGATTACGACAATAAGAGTTTCACTATGACTACTATATGGCAACAAAATTAAACGATTAATTTAAAAGAAATGATTTAACCAGTTTTTATTCATCTTCTGTGATTTTAAAGACACCCAACAGAGGTTTTACGAGGTCGAGTTGTTGAGTGTAGTGAATGTGGACCGGGGACGTTCTGAATCAAACCGATATTATAATAATAAAAATACAGATTATTAGATTGTTCTATTATTATTTTTTGTTGTCATAGGCCAATGTTGTTTTTTTTATCGACAATGATAGTGATTGAGACCGGAGTGGTGGGGATGGATGGGAGAGCTGAACCAGAACTAGAAATTTTTTTTTTTTTTTACTCGAGTCTCTTACCAGTTTCTCATGTGCGTGCTGCAGGGTATGGTGCCGTTCGTATTTGTGGGGACGAAGGAAAGCATCTCAAACGCACGGATTCTGCTGGACTACCATCTTAATTATCTTAAGGTAAGAACAATTAATAAATGATAATTGTTTTTAAAATCAAAATGTTTTAGTTTAATGACTTGATGTGGATTCATCCATTGTCTCATTTTTCACCAGTTTTATTTTCATTGATGTTCAAAATGTGCGAAAAAAAAACTAAATGAATGTAGTTTTTTTTATTTTTAATGAATTTTTTTCATCCATGTCATTGGAATTACATTTAGTTAGAAATCTCTGAATCTAGAGGGTTGAACGCTCCTGTTGTGTTGCTCTTGTTGCAGGAGGTAGATCAGCTGAGAATGGAGCGTCTGCAGATCGACGAGCAGCTCCGGCAGATCGGTGGAGGACCCAGAGCTCCTCCGGGACGGCCGGAGAAAGATAAACCCTTCATGGCTGATAACGGAATGGGTCCCCCACGAGGAGGTGGCAAACCGTTTGGTCGAGGAGGACGAGGAAGACGGGGGCCGACGTTGGCTTCTGGTATTACGAGATTTCTTCTGATGTTTTTTGCGTCTGTGTTTTTTTTTTTACAATATTCTGTCTGTTTTTCATAAGGCACAAACTCTGAGGCTTCTAATGCTTCTGAGAACGAATCAGAGAATAAAGAGGAGCTCATGGACTGGTCCCTAGCTCCTACTGATGAGGAGTCTATGGGCTTCCCAAAAAGGGGCCCCGATGTTCGCAAAAGGGGCGGGGGACTCCGTGGTCGTGGAGGTCGAGGAAGAGGAGGATACAAATGTAGGTTCCAAATATTTGTGGCTCCTAAATGAGCAGTTTAGTTTTGTTTTTTGTTTTTTTTTGACGTTTTGTTTTTCTTGTTTGTTCTTTTATCAAATCAGCGGAGGACATGCACTGGAACGAGTCCCGCTCCCGTAGCTCCAGAGACTCCAAGCTCAGACCCCAGGAGGAGTCACTGCAGGTCCGTGCCTTTCAATGATTCATTCAGCTCTAATCTAAACTCCTCCACCCGCTCTGGACTCTAATCTTTTTTTCTACTCTTGCTCTTTGATCATATCTCTTCTTTTCAATCCAAAACATTTATTTACATAATAGAAAAATTCACCAACTAATGGCCAAAAATACAAGATACAAGAATACAACGGTAATGTTACCAAGCAACCTCAAACTACCCACCTACCTACCCACCTACCTACCTACCCATTATGCTCAGTACTGTGGAAAAGATTCATACAAAGAATGCTTTCAGAATTATAAAAAAAAAGATTGTTTACTTTAGTGTATCTCTAAAGAATATTTGGTTGTTCTACCTTTTGCCTTCAAACCAGAATCCAGATTTTGCTGAAGTACAGACAGCTGCTGCAAATGTATGCTGAAACCCAGAGAAAGAGAGTTTCTTGTCGTGACAATATTGTGCACAGTAATAAGACACAAGGTACTTCTACTGCATCAACAAGGTCTCTCCCAAACAAAGCAGATGCTTGGTTTCCAGATATGCTCTTTTGGAGAAGCACAAAGAAACATTTGAGGATCGAAGATGCAGTAGTCGGCCATCATGCAACACCGACATGATTGGCCCCAAATTTCCCACAAACTCCCACAGAGCCCCTAACCTCAAAAGCTCCATCCACAGAAGATCTAGGCTTGGTTCTCTAAAGAACCAAGAGTTGCTGCTGTTTTGAAGCCAAAGGGTGGACACGGCCAATATTAACGTGATTCTGATTCTACATTTTTTTCTCATTGATTTGGACACTTCCATGTTTTAAATGAAATGCTTTGGTGACTAAACTTTTTGCGTATTCCTAAAATAATGTTAGTTCTGTAAATTAAGATTTGTGTTGATGTCGCTGATCGTGTAAAACAGTGGTCTCATAGACTTCTGTAGCACAGTGAGTTAAATATTTGTGATGATGTTCCATGTGCTACTCTGTATTTTACCGAATCCGATGTATTTTTGGTCTCCTCAGATCCGCATCGACAGCAATAATGAGAGGAGCATTCACAGCAGCCGAAGCGCTCAATCGCTAGCAGCAGACGGCGGAGGAAACCGACAGAGACCCATAAAGGACAGAGCGGTCAAGAGAGAAAGGCACGACGGTTCAGACGGCCAAGCCGTAGTGAATGGTGTTTCGTAGAGGAAAAACACACGCCCCCTGTCCCACAGTGTCCCGGTCAGCTCCACCAATCCAGATGCTTCTTCATTAGAGACACATTAGGCCAAAGAGAACCAGGTCAGTAGGGCTGTCGCAAGACGAGGCGTAAAGCACACTTTGTAATCGTTAGTAGGGATGAGGACGGGCTCTCTTGGTGTTTGGTGTGTTTAAGTTTGGTAGTCTCATGGATTTGAGAGACCGGTCTCTAGATCTCAAACGAAGCTACAGGTTTTCTGATTGACACTACGTAACTACCTACGAAACCTAAAGATGTGTTTTCTCCAAAATGGGATCCAGATAATTGGTTTTTCACCATGTACATAAAGAGAACGAATGGGAGGAGAGTGAGCTCGAGTGCTTTCGAGACCGCTCTGAGAAAAAAACAACAACAGTACACATGCTCCTGCGTGAATCCGTGCCTTTAACTAGTGTGGGTAGTATCAAGATCTGGGTGTTAAAATCAGGGAAGAAGACGTGAACACACCTTTCACCTTTTACTACACGCTCACCCGACGAATAAAAAGAAAAAAACAAAACAGAAGAAGAGTTTTTGTTCCTCTGCTTCGTGGATTCCACAAGCGTTCGTTTTGTACGTGTGAAAACAAGGATCATATCCTGCTAATGTTTTGCAGATTTTTAATCCTAAAAGAACCCACAGAAGTCCTGAAGTGTATCCCATCGTTCATCAACGCTAGCTCGATGAATGGCGGACGGTGGTTTTTGCGTTCCATCACGAACTGCCATCCTCCTCGCTGTTGTTCTGACGTGAAGCACTTGTATCAGAACATTGTCTTGGTCCCGACCGCGGCTCATCTCAAACGGAGCGGATGCATACTGTATATTACGTCAGCTGATGAGAAACGTTCTTTTTTTCTAGATCGAACTTTAAATGTGCACTTAACAGGTTTGTGTTTTTCTGCAAGTACTTTATATCGGAAACCTATAACAAACTAGAATGTGATCAGACTTCTTCTGCAGGTTCATCACATGTTGCTGTCCGCTAAACTGAGTCTACTGTACTTTAGCAGCTCGGAGAGGGATGTGCTCTTTGATATAAAACCGTCTGTCTTATCTGATTAGTGCTTGTCGATTACTTTAGGGTTTTTTTTTTTAAAGATGCGATGCTGTTCTTAAACACACAGATGTTTGGAGACCTACTGTGATGGTAGCCTTGCTAGTTCTTCTGCTTTCTTAGACTGTACAGCGAGAATCCCTTTTTAGCCAGTTGCATCCTAGCTTTTCCCTCCTGTTTTTATGGTTAGTCACCTTAGCAGAGACCCATTGTGCGTCGAAACCAGTCCGAAAGTGAATCTGCGAAAGCCCTGGGACCGAAGGAGGATTGGAAGAGGAGCAAACCACTTTCAATCGGGGCATGCCATCTTCTTACTTCTAAATAAAACGTGTGATGGTTTACTTTCAGTATTTTAAAAGAGAAATGGTGCACGGGAAACTGGAAAGATGGCGCGGCTCACTACAGTCTGTTAAGAAAAAAAAAAAGAGAAAAAAAACCTTTGACGTGTTGCCAAACAGACTGTTCTCTAGTTATTTATTTTGTGAAAATGACGAGTTGTAAACACATCATTGGCTATTGTGTCTGAAAATGAGCTTAAAGTTAAAACAAACAACATGAAATACTGTAGATACTGAACCAAGGCACACTGACCTTGTATGTTACTGCACTTTGGCTAATAATTTCTCTGTAAATACGGCGGAACAGACTGGGTTTTATGTTGACATTGTTTGGTTATAGTGCAATATATTTTGTATGCAAGCAGTTTCAATAAATAAAGGTTGATCTTCCTCTGCGATCTACCGTGTTTTTATCTTCCATATGTCGTGCCTCAGCGGGTTTCTCTTCCTGGGAAATATTTGTTGCTTTTTTCCCACCACTTGGTGGCACTCTGGTGCAGCCTAAATAAAGTGCACTGACTGCACAGTGGGCACTCAAAGTATTCAGACCTCCTCTAATGTTATGTATGAAGTCGTTTGCTAAAATCCTCCGAGTTTATTTTTTTTTTTTGCTCATTATTGTGCCCATAGTGACGGAAAAGCACAGATGTTTTCATGTTTTTCCAGATGTGGAGGTGTGTCTAGAAGAACTGCTGTTTTCAAAGCAAAAGATGTTCACAGCAAATATTGTTTTTGATTCTCTTTTGTTTATTCGCTGCGTTCATTAGGACACTCCCATTTTTGAAAGCATTCTTTGTTTACATCAGAGTATTTTTGTAGAACATCTCCATCCCTTTATCACCACAGTGTCCCCATCTTCTGATGCTGCTTCCAGCAGGAGATCTCTCCACTTTCATAAAGCTCGAATAATCTCAGAATAGTTTCTTGAACATGATGAGGAGTTCGCTGTACTCATCTTTGCCGTCACCAGTTCTCAATCCAGTAGAGCGCCTTTGGGATGTGGTGGAATGGAAGATTCTGTAGCAGCTTTGTGATGCTCTCACGTCGATGTGGAGCAAACTCGCTTTCCTGTTGAATCTCTGCAACGAAGGATTGAGGCAGTTCTGAAAGCAAAAGTGGTCCAACCCA
Source organism: Danionella cerebrum (assembly GCA_007224835.1). Classification (NCBI taxonomy): domain Eukaryota; kingdom Metazoa; phylum Chordata; class Actinopteri; order Cypriniformes; family Danionidae; genus Danionella; species Danionella cerebrum. The sequence continues at coordinate 34,104 of SRMA01026378.1, forward strand.
ATAGTAGAAAGGTGTACCTAATGAAGTGGCCATTTGAAATGTACTAGCCACTGTTGGCAGTAATCTATTTTAAACGTATTCTCTAAAATGTTGCAGAGTCTGACTCAACCATTGTCCTTCTAAAAACAGGTCTTCATCACTGGACTTTTTATGGGAGTTGAAGGATAAATAACCACCCTTCATCTTTCTGCTGAAGTTAGGGGCCAATTACATTTGACCTCCCAACCGTCTGTGAGAGAATCCGAGGCCTCATAAATCAGCCGATCTGACCCAGATTCCTCCTCGCCAGCAGCAGCACGAGGGGGTCCACCATCTCAATGTCAGGTTTTACTTGTTCGTTCAGACAACCCTCAAAAAGCCGTTCCCCTTCAGCTGCGAGCGTTCTTTGCTCCCCGTGTGGTCATTAATAAATGCATGGGAAATTAATGACAGCTCTTGAAACTCAGCCTGCAGTACGGTTTAATTAGTTTATAATGACAGAAGCTGTACATCCATCTCAGCTTTCTTTTAAAACTTCTCAGTTGAGCTAAAATAGTTGGAAATAAAGATTTTTACGAATGAAACGCACTGCTGTAGATTACACAGTCGGCCTTTTCCGTCTCCTATTTAAACAATTGTCTGAAAATGATCATTATGATCGTTTGTTTTATTGAGAAAGGAAGAGATATTACATTTTATCAGATGCATTAAGAATGGTCTTAAGATATTATTAATTCCGGCTTTCAAACCATGTTATCTGTGTTTTTCAGGGCATTACTGGAATAAATTAGTTCAGCTAGTCTCTTCTGAAACTTCTTCACACGTTTTCTTTGAGGCCATTGTCTTAATGTAAATGTTGCTGATGCCCCCTAGTGGCTGGTTGATGCCTTCTTAGTTTTTTCTAATGACATATAGTTTCAATAAAGGGTTAAAAATATTCTTTGAGAAGCAAAAAAAAAATTTTTGTTTTTGTAAAAAAAAACTGTGATGCACCATATAATCACAACTCTTTTTTTTTTAATCAAAGCTTTTTTTACAATTATATTTTCTTTAACATCTTCATTTTCTTTCATTTGTATAAATGTCCTCATATAAGGAAATGTAAGTGTTTCAAATGACTTTATTTTGTATATAACAGATTTTTTTTGCTCTCAAAATGTGGCAATTTGATCTGAGTTCTGCTGCCTGGTTGGCCAAGATTTGCATATTCATGACCCTAAATGAGGGAGTAAAGGGAATTCATGAAAGACTGTTTCCTATATTTGCCTGTTATTAAATATAGAAATCATAAAACCTGGTGCGGTATCAATTCAGAAAGAAAAAGGGTCGATTCAACACGGTGACTAACAGTGATTACTGGATTTATTTCTCATTTTTTGTCATTTTTACTGTTGTTTATTGTTTTTGAACTTGAAATGGATTTAAAGTTTAGTTGTTGATTCGCATCCGTGTTATTCAAATAGTTCTGAGAAGCTAAATATTAGTAATCCTCTGATGAAATTCACAACCCGACTCTATAAAAATAAACCCTAACAGATCATTTCATCAAGCTTTTTCAGAAAAACAGAATCACATTATTTTATCTACAGTTTATTAATCCTTCATTAATATCATTCACTGTTGCCTGTTATCTGTGAACAGAAGCAGGATTGACCGCAGACAGCCTGTCAATAGTGCTTCTGATGGAAAAACATATTAATTACTCTTTAAAAAACGCTAATTAAATAGATAATGGAATGAAATGCCGACCCTTGTTAACCTAAAATAAATCACCTGATCAACACGGACTGGAAGGCCCATTAAATCCACTAGATGCTATTAATTAGCTGAAGTCGCGCGATGCTCTCTAGCTATAGGCCCTGCATCTCCAGATAATCCATGACGTGTGGAGCCGGCCATTACTTTCAATGAGGGCTAATCCAGACAGATGGCGTGGTCAAGAAACAGCAGGACTAACCTCTGTTAGTTCACTTAATTGAAAAGTGAAATTAAATTATTGATTTTTGTATCTTCTCCAGACAAATGGAGGGTGGTGCTGACATCTACAGAGAGAGAGCAGAAGCAAAGTGCTCCCGCGAGCAGGACGAAGTCAAATTCAATTTGCACGCGAGGCGTTTTAATGTGCGTGTCAGATGCTTGTCTCCTAATGCAGTTTGATGAGGATGAGGTCTTTGCTTCTAATGAGGCGTCTCAGAGATCTGATCGGCTCGCGCTCAAGGAGAGACAATGCCCTTTATACAATTTTTACGTTGATTCTCACATTAAGCTCATTTCTGTGTTTGCATTACCCTCAACTTTGGTCATTTTGGTACTTCCTGTTTTACGAGCAAAGCTGCGTGCTAGAGTTTGTATCCGGTCTGTTAATATCCAACCCAATATGTGAATGTGTTAAAACAACATAAGGATTTTTCGAATGGTTGAAGGACACCTGTCTGCGTTCTAGCACCTGATCATGAAAGTGTTTCTGTTGTATAACTGGTGTAGAGATTTCAATAACAACTGTAGAAAACCTGAAAAATCCAGAAATAGGAAAGCATTGATTTACTTCCTGCAGGCAAAGGCTGGAAATTTATTTAACGTCTGGTAAATATAATTGAGCTTGGTCATCAAATCATATGCGCCTTATTTCGGGACCACAATATCTGCAGCTGTTAGATTGTGCCACAAACAATCTCATTGAATTACATGAAAGAAAAAAGTCAATGCACAGCTATTTTTACCCAAAGCACGTCATTAATTCACAAACAACTACCACCCCGACCCCAGCATACTTGTAGTGTGTATGTATGCATGTATTGCGTTCTGCTCTTTTAAACAGTGTAACGTGTCCATGAGCGACATGAACGGCGCCAACAACAAATAAAATGTGTTCTGTTACTTTTTCATATAATTTCAAGAACTATCATTCGAGTGCTCCATCTTTTCCACGCTGCATTACAACTTCCTGGTGACCTTGTGCATGGAATGGAAGTAGGGTTGCAAGTAAACTGCAGGGAGTATCACACCCGACTTATTTTAGTTGAGGTGGTTCTTTCGGCTTCCAAAAAAACAAAATGGAACATTTCTGTCGGTTAAACTTTATTAACTGTAAAATGTGAAATGTTTCTGCACCTGTCTTCTCCTTTCTTCTCTTCTCCTTGGCTGTCAGAAGCAGCAGACACTCTGTGTGATGTGGGAAGTGTCAGAGTGAAGAGTTACTGAGCGTGTGTGTGTGTGTGTGTGTGTGCGTGTGTGTGTGTGTGTGTGTAGAGAGAGCTGCTTGACCGAGAAGTGACATGTCCTGCACAAACTGTGCCGATGGTGTTGGTTTAGTGAAAGTATTACAGCGTCAGATCCAGTTTGGAAACATTGCCCCCACCGGTGGCATTTATAGCTTTGATATCAATTTATTTTCTACACATAAAGAGTAAAGCAGGAAATCTAACAAACTGTAGACTCCTTAATGTTTCGGGTGAAATGGTGTGTAGCTGCAAGGATATCGATGCTAGAGGCTTGTGAAAACTGCCGGATTCAGCTTCTTTCTCCCATTGATCGCTGTACCAAAAGTAAGAGCACATCGCTCCTCAACAAGGTGCGTGATGTCACACATGTTTTACTTCTTACCACAAAGTATTGTGTTGAAAAGGCACAAAATGTATAAAATGGCGCCTGTCACCCCATACAAAAATAACCGGTGAGTATTGTCCAATATTCTCTCCGTTAAGTTACAAAGTGAATACCTCGTTTCAAGTGTCTCCCATCTCGTGGTGTGTGCGGTTGTGGAGGTTTGATTCCCCAAAACAACACTCTCTCCCATCCCTCCTTCATATAATGTCATATCTATTAAAAAAAAAGTTAAAATAAAGGATATGGCCTACACTAATAACTCAGAATTGTAGCTCAGACCCTAACTGGGATGAAAACCTATAGAATCTTTGTGTAGTGATGGTGATATATTTGCAGAGTGGTCCTTTTCGTTCCTCCTGCTAAAGAAGAGATGTATGTGATTCACCCGTGCACGCATTAATGAGCTCTCTCCAAAAATCTGCAGCTACCGAGCTCAGCAGTCAGTCCACACCACAAAATATGAAAAAAACCTTGAAATGACTTTCCTCTCTCTCTCTGTCTCAGTCTATGATTAATCTCACTCTCCTGGCATTATCAGTTCCCTCCTTCCAGAGTCTGGAAATCTTTGATTGTTGTCTTCAAAGACCTGCTTCCGTTTGGTCATTATTCCTGCCAGAGAACTTTCTCCCTGTGCTCTACACAAACAGATGATGCTTGAGAAGAGCTTTCCGTCGATTCCTCTGCCAGATAAATGATGTTTGTCACTGGTCTGGAGTTGGCACCAGTGTACAATAATAAACACCGTGGGAACTAAACCACCCCCAGCGTCCGCCGCTCTTATGTTCATTGTTCTTAACATTGACGATAAAACAGAACCATGTTTGTGTATTTTATTTCTTATACGAAGTGTATTTTACGATTGAGATATTCTCACGTCTTGTTTATATTATGTTCATTTTATTTTACTTTTCATTTTCAACAGAAGATAATTTGATGTCTCAGGAGATCTCCCCCGGGAGGTGGTGAGCGACCAGGAACTCACATGCAAGCCCCAACTCCATCTTTGCTCCAGAATCAGGCCATATGAGAATCATATCGTGGTTATGGCGTGGTTTTTGTTTTCCATCTAGGGTTTGCCTGTGAGAGATCCTGGATACAGGTGGCTGCAGTGAGCTTCCTACACAGGGTCACCGGGTACTCCCCTGGAGAAAGGGTCCAGACGTGAGTCACTCAGTAGGAGACCGGAGTAGGTCCACTGCTCCTTGGCATCAAGAGGAGTCAGTTGATGTGGCTCCAGCATCTGTAAGACCCAGGTTCTGCTGGAGGGACTGTCGCCTCAGTCCCCTTCTGGACGAGCTCTGGGAAAAGGAATATTGGATTTCTCTTTTAAAACCATTCCCTTGGCACCAGGTATGAAGCAAATGATGGAATTGTTCTCTTCATCATTTTTTTATTGCTAAATATTCCTAAACACATCACGATTTGAGAAGAGTGAGAAAACAGCAGCAGCTGCTCTCTAGATGCACCTGAGATCAGTGAACAGTGTGCCTAGTGTTAAATTTATTTTAACTCATTTTTTGGTTTGTATTTAATGCATATGAATAAAGATGTGTTTTGTGTTAAATGTTTTTTTTTTATTATTTTTGGTTTGTTTTTAATGCATTATACACTAAGGCTGTGCTTTGTGTTTAGTTCATTTAAATAAAATAATTCCTGGTTTCTATTTTATTAATTCTATATTAATGAATAAAGTTGTGCTTTGTGTTGAGTTTAATTAATTAATTTCTGGTTTGTATTTGATGCCTTCTATTAAATGTATTTTAATGGTTTGTGATAAAAGCATATTGATCAAAGGAAGGGATGATGGGGTGAATGGAACCAGCAGTAGATGCAGGTGCATTGGTTGGGGGTTGATTGCTGGGCGGAGTTTGTGGGTCATTGCTTGGAACTGGATTCCTGACTTGAATAAAGTTTGATTTGAACAGGAGATAATTAACTCTGTATAATTAAGAGGCAATCTGGTGTATCAGGACAGCTAATGACTCTGATTCATGTCCGTGAGATTAAGTGGGATCAAGTGCCACCCGTGTGCAGGCTCTGGCTTTTCTCATGGAGCATTTCTCAATTTTTAAATCGTGCCAAATGCCACCGGAAAAGCTGAGGTGATGAGGCATGTGTCTCTGTTTTTTAAGTGTGTTTCAGCTTGAGTAATACACAGATTACTCTCTCGTGGCTTGTACTAGTTTCTAGTTTATTGTTTTCTTTCTGACTTTAACCATAAGCTCAAATACGCCATTCGTAGACATAATAGAATCAGACACAAGAGGGACTCAAACAGGATTTTAGCAAAGGCAAAATAGAGTACGAACAAAGGTATTCGCATGTTGAAATGAAATGGTAACAGAACATATTTGATGGGCCTTTAAATAGATTAGTGTAGATAAAGATATTCCGCTGATCAGAGATATTCTTAGTGAAATACAAACAATAAATATTCACTGTAATTCACCCACACACAAACATGTATTGATTTTAACCTATTTGTTCATATTATTCCAATATAGTTATTATTGCGTTAAATGTGTTAAACATTGTGAAAGCTGGCGCAGTTGCAGCGGCTTTTGCTGGAGGTCCTGCGTGCTCTCCTCTGCGCTGCGTTCCACGCGTAACCGCCTCCAGCGCGCCCTGGCTCCGCCTTCCGCGAGGCTGCACGGCGCTGAGCGGAGAGAGAAGCAGTCAGAAGCGGAGACAGCAGTCAGGGACACGCGCTCACACTGACAGAGTTCCTGCATATGCGGCCACCGGCATCTCCCTGCGACGCCGATCATGGACCTATTCGAGTTTGACTTCTTCAGGGACTGGGAGCTGGAGCAGCAATGGTGCGTTTTGTTTTTCTCACGCTTTATTGAATGAGATGTCTTTGTCATACCGGTCTGACGTGGTCACATTCCGAAATACGCGTGAAAGCCGTTCTGACGCACACGACAGCGACTGCGTCTCCAAGCCCCGCGACAGCCTTTCTGGGAATCACACGCGCTCGTGATGTCCAGAACGACTCCCTGGGAAGGCAGGAGGCTCTCGGGCTTCTGGTGATGTGGCTGCTCGTTTCTTTGCTGATGCATTTATTAAAGAGCACGAGGGAAAAGTTGAATTCGCTCACAGGAGAGGATCCATGTGCGTTTGTGTCACTTTGCAGCTTCGGGATCTTGCTTTAAAATGTGCATTTGCAAATAGAGTTTGTGTGTCTGCGCGTGGCACAGTGTAGCTTCCTAAACAAAGACAGATATAAAAACAGCTGAGCAATAATCTTTTGAGGCTGTTGGGTGATTCCTCAGTGTGTTTATTTGCTACATGTTTGGATGAATACGTTGTTTTTTTGTTATGCAAACCCTTTAATATTGATCCATATGTCAAACATGCTGTATCCACATACAGGAAAAGTGTTTTTATTTATTCACACTGCTGGTATCTAGAGCTTCTAATGTAATGGATGGAATCTTTTGTCCGCACGCACAACTTCTAGCATTTAAACTCTGGTTGCTCTGGTGGTCTTGGCACTATGGGCAGCAGTGCCCCTGGGTGGTGGTGGGTTGGGGGCATTTGTACTTACAGTTATTCCACTGTTATTTTGGAATGTGTACCAGCAAGCTGACCTGAGCTCTGTACATCCCAAGCAGCAGAGCAGGAGCCGAGTGCAAGCAGCAATACACACAAAGGCAATGAACAATGAAAATATATAGAGCAATATCCCTTCATGCACTTCTTTTTTTCTCTTGTCTTGGATTGAAGGAATCCATATTAGCATATATTATGGGGTTAGCAATGCCTGGTTTCAGGATTCTCCATTTTTCCTTTGTTGAACGGATTTCTAGGCGGCTATTCGTGTTATTTATCTGTTGCTTTGTTTCTGCTGGAATTACTGTAGTTCTTTTTTTCACAATGGATGTAAATACAAGAGGGTGTTTATTTTGCAAAGTTAACAAAAACACATGAATTCTAGCACACTTGTGAGTGAAGAACACACTGAATGGTTTGAATCAGAGCTGCTCTCTTCTTACGCACAGCAAATAAACCTGATGCAGAGCGCTGCTAGGGAATAAAACTGTCTACGCTTAAAAATAGTTATTGTGTCCAATGATATTTATTTGGACAGAATTAACATTTTAAATGTGAAAAAACGTGTTAGATTAAGTAAATTTACAAATAATAATTTAGTGTATGATTTCTGTTTTCTGTTTAAAATGTGAAAACTTTAAAACAATTAGCACTGTCTTTCAAATGATCACCCAGGGAGGCTAGAAACACTGTAGAATTCATTTCTGTTTCTTGAACAGACCAAAAAAACTAAACAATATAATATTGTTAATCATGTTTATAAAAATGACTTGATTCTATCATGGCTCAGATTTCGCTGAAGTTAGATTCGTTTATTCCAAGAAGTTGACTTAACAAAGTTAGCATGTTCATCATAAGTAGAAGTTAATCATAAAAGATTTCAGAGACTTTTATTTTGACACTGCACTTCTTTGTTTCTCTGTGATTTCCTGTGCCGCTATGTCAAAAGATAATGTTTTTATTGCTTATTAGCTGTTTTCTGCTGCGATAAGTATAATAAAAGCTGCAAGCAGCAGTCAAAGGGCTCGAGCACCTCAAGTGCCATTTGTTTGCACCAAGCAATAGTATCAGTCTTTTTAAGGAGATGCGTTAAACTAATTACATTTCAGGGAAAAAAAATACATAGTGAATTATAATATATGCATTTATCCAAATTGGTTTCAAAGCTATTTGGAGAACCAAGCTAATGCCCTCTCATAAAATGTACCCAGGACTGTATTCTTGACAATAAATAAAATATAACATTATTTTTCTGTTAGGAAATGGACTAAAATGTGTCTCCATGTTCATAACGTGGTTATTTTGTGAATTTTCTCATAAATCATGTCTGAACCTTTTTTTTTAAGAAACAGACACAGCTAAGGCTATAGCAGAGAGCGGGAAACCTCCTATTATTAGATTTTGTTTAATTTAATTACAATGGTGTACATATGACATTCGACTTGTAAAGAATCATGCGCAGTGTGAACATATCTGTATTCCTTGTGAGTGAATAGAAGGAATAAATAAATATCTGTATCTGCCTTTGTGTCGTACTCAGATAATGCAACAGCAGCTGCCTTACTTTGCAACTGGCACAGGTGCCCACGATTTGGTTTTCTCCCTAGTTTTATTTAAAGTAAATTAATAACTGATATTCATTTTTGAGCTCAAAGAATGTTGAGGCAGCAATTGGGTCTGAGCCCCCATTAAATAGCTTTGACCTTTGACCTTAGATTATTGTGCTCATTTGGTGCCGATTCAAGAGTAAATAATAATGATTAAAATTAAAAAGTATAATATTCAGATCAAATATGTTGCAATAGTATTACCTGTATTGAATTATACGATGAGTTATGTTTTCACAAAGTAAAAAGTGTCATTCCTCAAATGCAATACCAGTTGAGGCCACAAGGGGCATGGGGCAGTGTTCCACATTTAGAGCCGTAATCGCGCCTAAAACGTTCAGCCTGACTAGAGCCCGAGAGATTTTAGCCCGACCCGAACCTGATTTCGTTTACTGCCTAGTTTTTGTGTGCAACCCCGTCGCCACACCCCCAAACTCCACCTCTGGCTACAACTGGTGTGACATGAACTGTGATTTTGTTAGACGTACTGGAGGGTTTTGGGCTAACTCTAAGCAGTGAAGCGGTTTGTGAGTAATCGCAGTGTAGAGTGCGTTAGAGTCGTCCTGATTAGACATCATGAAAGCGTCCTCGAGGTCTTTACGAGACAAGAAGCAACATTAAACCAGTGTCAGCGTTGATTAAGAGTGATTCATCAAAAATGGTTTATTAATCAAATTGAGGTATTCCCAACCTCCATTCAGGTGTGAAAACGGTTTCACTGTGGTTGTTTCTTAACTTTCTCGTTGTAGTCACTGTACTGAAATGAAAACTCGAATGCTCTCCAGAACAGCTAGAGGCTAGTTGCTTATTACTTCTGCGGTGCTGGTAATTTCGCCGGTTCTTGTCACGTTCATAACCTACAGCCTCCCATTAAAACAGTGAATATTTATGAGGGTATTTAAAATGTGATTTTTATGTTTCAAACTTTAGCAATAATACGCTGCAGACGCATCGCTGGTGAAAGATCTCCGCTGATAAATCATCCTTTAATAACATCTTTTCTTTAAATAGATGCCTCTCCGCGCACACTTATCTGATCACCCAGGGCTCTACTCCAACAATCACATTGATTCGAGAAGGATCTCCCGTGTGCCGAGCAGGATGTAATCGAGTCCGATGAGGTGGTGTAAAATTCAGTGAGGTGCAAAATGACCTCAATGGAGAGCGGAGCCTTATTTGTGGACAAAGGTTGTGCATGGAGTCAGTGAGGTGCTGGCTTTCGCTGCTGACACAGCCGAGATCCGACAGCCTGCCACAATTACACGGCTCTTCTCTCTCACACAGCACTCAAGTGTGTTTTTTGATTATTCTGTGAAAGTAATGGCACCTCCCTCTGTGTGTGTGGTCATTTTCATTTGGTAAATCATTGTGAGCGAGTTGAGTATTGAGTCGTGACGTGGACTTCCGAAGCGGAGCTATGGTTAATTAGATTTTATGTGCCTGGATTTTACAGGTTTGCACCTTTAGTGGTAATAGGAGACCTCGTAATTAGCTGCAGCCAATTATTGTGAGTTTCTTTTCATTTTGTTCTTCTTTATGGCCTGGCATTATTCAATGGCTCGCTTGTGACTGTTTCCCTGTTTCTTCAGCTTTCTCAGCAGGGATTTCTGTCTCACTCACTTGCTTTTATTTCCTGGAGTTTACATTTGCAAAGCATTACCGAATCAAAAAAATCAAGAGAATGTCTGACTGAGCGGCTCTGTGTAGATAATCACTAGCGCTAACTCATGAAGCTTCTGTTGAGGAGCCAGAATTCTGGTTTAATATTCGGTTTGTGTGTATAATTAATTTTCTTTCCCGGGGATTTGAAAAGCTAAAGTAAAAAAATGTTTACTCTAAAGTAGTTTTTCTATGGAGTCGAAGCTTATTCAGTTTTGATAGAATGTCTAAATTGCTTTAATACAACTTAAGATTTTAGAAACAAAAAAACAGCATCAAGAAATGGGGGTCTGTTAATCATCACTGACAGCTCCCTAGCAACCAAAGTGTTTACCCTAACCAAATTAGCATATGTTTGGAACTAATTTGCCACATGTCTCAACTTATGATAACATGATATTCACTTACTCACATTGAGATGGGGAACATTTTATTGTCACAGACTCCTCTGTAGTAACTAAACTTTTTACCCTAGCAACCAAATCGGCAGATCTATATCTCAGCTTCAGAAGACACTAGGAGCATAGGACTTGGTATATAACACTCATAGTGAGAAGGGAAAGGATTGAATTATGGCTTATCCCAACAACCAATTTTGAAAATATCTATATCTCAGCTCAAGAAAAATGTAATTTAAATTTGATCTTTATTAAAAAAAAAAAAGTCACTTACAAATCAACATCAAAACGTGTGTCGTCTAGTTTAATATTTCACATTAAACAAACATCTAAAGTGTTGTTTTTTGGGCATTTTGTCACTGACCCAAGAGATGGACCCAATCTACGGGCAGTTTTAGTCGGCTAAAAATTTGGGCTACTTTCTTCAACAATTATCGTAAACAAAGAATGCTTTTAAAAATGTGTGTTTGTCTGGGAGAGATCTTGTTAATGCAGGACAACTACCTTGATAACTACCTGTACCTGTGCTCAACTGTCTTTCTCCGCCTACCCTTGGTAGCAGAGCTTGTCTGTTCCTCACCTTGTTTTAAGCCTCCTATACAGCTGTTTCTGTTCCAGTTCATGACTGGGTTTCCACCTGCGTTTGAATAACTGGTGGATCGTACAGCTGACCATAACCCTGTAAAATATTTCAAATCGGGAAGGGGTTCCTCTAAGAATTGATGCAGGTTTAAAGGTGAAGGATTGTCAGAGCAAGTATAAATGTGATTTATATTTTCATTTAATCCGTTCACTTTGCATTTAGTAAATTTACGGAAATGAACAATTATTTATTAAATTATTATTATTTTTTTTTAGAAACGCTCTCTGTTTACCGCATTTTCCCACTGAGTTACTGAATATCTACAATATCATTTCTTAAAATGTTGTTTCGTGGCGCTAAACCACTTTTGTCCCAAAGTACGATGTGATAAAGAACGTCCACCAGTTGCTTTGCTGGATTCTATACACATGAGTTTTTTTTTTGTCATTGGTTTTCTCAGAAACGGTGAAAAACAAGACAAACCCTGAGAAAATAAATGATCAATGGTGAAGTCGAAATGGAGAAACGAAATGGAGCACAGTGTTCTATTATTATTATTATCAAAACACACTTTCTCCTGGTTTATTGTGCCTCCATCCATCACACGCTCTGCATGGAACACCGTGTGCTCGTCCTCTTCGCTGCCCTGCTGTTTAGTCACAGGGATTGAAGATTCTCGCAGGGGTGGTGGCACAGATCGCCCACATTTCCCAGCTTCCTTTGCTCTCCTGCTTCCACCTTGTGTACAGCTGGGCACTGGATATCACACAGCCGGCTTGAGGAGCGGCTCTCGGTGCCAATCTCATTTGTGCCCGGCTTGAAAAGGCAGCCAGGCCTGGCTGTGGTAGGCATAGATGAGGGGAATCTGGAGTTGGCATAGAGCTTGATGAAAAGCAGGCTGCCAAGCCCTCTGCCCAGAGCCTCGTGTTACCACCTGCAAAAAACAGCCAAAGACAGTGGTGTGATAAGGCTGCTAGGCTGGCATGGCAGAGACAAAAGACTGGCTGGCACCCCGCGCCCCTGGGTTAGGCGCACAGTTAATAGAAGAGCAGCTTTAACTGCTGGAGGATGTGTTGCATTACCTGCTGTTATTGCTTTGTTCTATTAGTGAGCTGAGAGAGATAAAACATAGAGCGTCCCAAACACACCCAGATCACACCGCATCTAAAACTAAAATAGAATTTAAAAAAATCTGAAGATGTGTTTTAGTATCTGTCCCTCGTTCAGACAAGTCCAGCCCTCAAACGCTGCCCACTAATGCGTCCAGGAGGAGAACCTCTTCTGATTCTACGCCAGCGGAAATATTTGGGAAAATTCCGCCTTGATCCAAGTAGTCTATGTTTAATGCTAACGCTAGCAGAGATTTTCCCATTTACTCTTTGTTCTGGAACGGGTGAAGTCTAAAAAACTATAATGACTCGAACCAAACAGAACATCTATTGGGTGAAATTCTGTTAATAAACGTATAAAGAATGGAATTTAAAACAGAAAAACTTGAGCAGCAACACTTGAGGTAGGCAGGTGGCTGGATGGGCGTATATGTAGGCAGATGGGTCGAGGTAAGGTAGGAAGATGGGTGAGCGGATAGCTAGGCAGATGTTTGGGGGATGGTTGGGTTCAGGTCGACAGATGAGTGGTCAAGTAGGCAGATGGGTGGATTGGTGGCTGGGTAGGCAAATGGAGGTATGGATGGCTGGATAGGTAGTCAGATTAGTGGGAAGGCAGGTGAAGCATCAACGGAAGCAAATGAAATGAAATTATGCGATGTTGCATCTAATTCCAGTAGCACAATATTTGCAGCTGTTTGATTGTGCTCCAGCTGTTAACAATGATCACCAGAGAATGTTATCAACATCAAGAAGCAACGCTGCCTCAGTAATTCACAGATGACCACACCCTTGGGTTTTTCAAAGCTGACGAGTGAAAGCACCTGCTTAGTCTCTAGGGTGTTGTGACTCTTTAAATGTATGGATCATAACTAAAAATTGCTTCTGGCTCTGAAGTTTTTCGGACGGATGGATGCTTTTGAAGCTAAAGGAAACAGACGGCCATCATGAATATTGGCCTCGACTTCTTCCAGTTTAATGAGGGGCATCAATGCTCTCTAAACGAATCAGGGGAACGACGCAGCGAGAGCAGATGAATGTAACGTAATGAATGTCTCTCTTGATTTTTGTTTGGCTGCCGCTGTCTGAACGGTGGATTCTGTCTAAAGATCTCCAGGTTAATCAAACCTCTTGCTTTCAGCTTCCAGCTTACCTTTCTGCCTCGGAGCAATTTACTCCACCGGCGCAAAGGTCACCGCATCCATTCAAAGCACTCTGTGACAAATATGATGATTCAATACATCCGCGCAGGCATCTGTAGTGCTCCTTTTGGATCTCTTCATCTTTCACACTGACCTTTAGCTGCTGCCTTGGTGTTCGCCAAAATAAATGTTGCCTTATTTGGATGTTTTTTGTTTTCGGAAAGTGAGAAATCCGTATTGCGTTAATTACTTCAAGGATAATCGCTAGTGAAGCCATCATCACAATGCTGTGAAATAGAGTCCTCTGAGAGTGTTTAGCACTGACCCTCACATCCCTCATTAGGTTTAGCTCTGTGGTTAAAGGCATTGATGGCGTTGCCGTAGAAACACACATTTCTGATTCTGCCTTCAAACAGCTCCGGATAGATCGGCACATGGTTATTGAGAAATTGTAAAGAGCCGTTAGTTCCCGACTACTTTTTAATGAATTTTCCCATTCATTCGTTTGTTATTTCATGTTCTTTTGGTTGTGACACGTCTGCTTTGATCTTGTTCTTTGTTGCATGGTTTGTTGTGTCTCGACTGTATCTTGTTTTATTCTTTTTTATGTCTGATTATATTTTCTGATCTTTCTTTATTTATAATCATATACGCTTTGTTTTGTTTTATTCTTTTCTTTTTTGGTGATTCTTTGTGTTTTGTTCTTGTTTTAATTCTCTATCTTGTCTTGTTGAATTGTTTTTGTTTGGGCATGTCTTGATGTTGTCTTTTCTTTTCTCTTGTCTTGTCTTTTTGTTATATCTCTCTGTTTTTGTTCTGCTCTCTGTTTTGCTTTGTCTTTTTTTTGTTTGTCTTATTTTACATTTGTTATTGCTTGTTTTTTTTTGTCTGTGTTGTTCTTTAACTTCTTGTCTTGACTTTACCATTTTTTGTGTGTTGATTTACCTTGTCTTATTTCTTTTGTTAAGCATTGGTTTCATCTTGTATTGTGTTTGTTTTTGTTTAACATGTCTTGCTTGATATATATATTTTTTTAATTATTTATAGGGTTTGTCTTGTCTTTTTTTGTCTAGTGTAACCTTGTCATCTTGCCTTGCGCTGAACTTGAATTTTTTTTTCTTTAATCTTTTCTTGTCTTTCCCGTCAATTTTTTTTTGTCTTGACTTGTATTTAGTCTTTGTATTTTTTGTGAGCGTGTGGGGTCAAAGAGTACACCTAGATTCCTGACAGAATTGGTTTATTTGTGAGATGCTCCAATCACATGAATAGAATTGATGGAAATATAGTTTTCCTGAGGCTCAGCCAGTAGAGCATTACACTAGCAACACAAATGTTGTGAGATTAAACCCCAGGGAAAGCAAGAACTGGCCAAATGTGTTAATTCCTTGAAATGTAAGTCACTTTGGATAAAAGCGTCTGCCAAATGCATAAATGCAAATGTATTGTCTTCGTTTTTGTCTGTGTGTTGCTGTGCTGCCGCAGACACTTTCACCAAGTTTACTCGCCGAAAGCCACAGACCACAATCCCATGGGCTTCAGCATTTACCTCTCGCTGCCTGTTTTCTCAGAACATGTTCGTTTGTCCCATTGAACTTTCATTCTGAGGGAAGAAAGTAGAGTTGCCATTCTAGCCGCTTCACTGCCCTGAAGTTCCACCGGCTTTTATAGTCTGATCAAGATCGTAAAGTAACACATCGTTATCAGGGAAGGAGAGAGCGCTGAGATAAGAACATGAATGGAAGGGAAACTGTTCTCAATGGAAGGCTATCTCCAGCCCGTGAGAAGCTCTCGGAGCTGTTAAAGATGTGTGAGAGGAGCATTGAGTGTGAGAAGCTCCTGATCAGGGTATGTTTGGAGAGAAAGAGGCTCTATTGATAGAGGTGTGATCCAGTATAAAGTGGCCTTTCATACATTTAAATAAAAACACAAGCAATAACTACTTTTTTTCTTGAATTTCTGTTCATATTTTTTAACTGGTTTAAACACATTCCTTACTCTTACATTTTGAATTAATAATTTTTTACATTTACAATAAAAAAATAAGTTAATATATTTCATTTAAATTATTATATCATATTATGGTTAGTCGTATATAACACTTGATTCATCCAGACTTTTATTACAATGTTAGAGAAAGTTGCAGTTTTGCGAGGTCATAATTTCATGAGAAATATTCATAATTTTCAGGTTCAATTTTTGAGAATTTTCAATTTGAGCATTTTAGTTTAAAAAAAAGGTGATCCTTCTGAGAAAGTGTTAATTTTTAGGTTAAAATATTTAAGTTAAAAACAAGGTTTTTAGGAATTTCATAATTTAGTTTGCATCACACAAATAAATGATGAACAAAAGTAATTATATTGTGAAAAATATAAATATTGTGTGATCAGATGTTCTTAGAATAAATCCTTAAATCTGTTCAAACTAATTGAGGCTTGAAACCATCTCTCGTTAGTAATCAGCACTGTTGTTCTTGATGGTTTAAAACTCAAACTGATGTCTTTTTATCATAGATTTAATTTCATTTCCTAAAGAACAGAACGCATCCGTAACTTTTGTGTCTTTGCGAAACAGCGCAGTCATTTATTCAGCTGCACCTTTCATTTGGTCGTAAAGACATTGTGGCACGCAGCAATCATTTCTCCGAGCACCTCGCTGTGTGTCTGTTGCAGGTTATTGATTGCTTCTGTCTGGGGCTCTCTTCTGTAAAATCTTTCCATCAGGCTCCTTCATATCTCTCTGAATGTGCTGAAATAGCTCTATCACTGGAGTCAGCTCCGATTAGAACAGAGCAGATGTTTATAGAAGGGGCTCCATCAGGAGACAGAATGCACCTTTGTGTTCTGCTCAGGTGAGGAGCGTCAGCTGCTGCTCTTGTGTCAGGAAGGCTGTTCATGGATGTATATCGAGTGCGGAGGAGCTTTGCTTCACGGAGGGACTCACTGATGTGTGTGTGCTGGAGTCGAGAAGAGCAGGAGCGCTAATTGCAGTGTTTTCCTCACAGATCACACACTCCTCGGGCTCAATTCCTTCAAACCCAGGAGCTCCCGCTCTCTTTGCAAATGGGTTTTGAATGTATCACATTGTAAAAGGTAAGGTAAAATAAAGTGGCTAAGTTTCTGGAATTTTAAACACAAGAAACTTTCCGTAAAATGCTACAAAATACATATATTCCATGTTTTTTATGTAACTTTTTTAACCCAGCAAACATTGTTCCAGTTGAAGAAGGGCGGTCCAAATGACTCAAACTTTAAAATGGATTCAGATGCTATTGCACAAGTTCAGGTAAATTTTTGGACAAAGGTAAAGGTTTTTCAAATCTGTTCATTTTAGTCACGTCTCAAAATTTGCTTAAAATTCTTGGGGCACGTTTTTGCAGTTTTTTGAAAACTAGGGCATTGTGGGTAATGTCTGTGAATCCAAACATATCCAAACACTGGCCTAAAGGTCGTGTGCTGCCTTTGTTTAACTTTCCACTGGCCTGCAGCCTCTGCTAAAAAACCACAGTGTGAAACACACTCATGCAAAAAGCTATTTTACATCTCACCAGAAGATGGCAGTAGAGTCTGGGTGCTGCAAACTCACCAGTTGATCCTTGACTTTTCCAGGTAATTTCTAAATTGACGATTATTTCTTAAAAAGGAAAATTAGGACCACAGTCTTTTTTTAATGCTTATATATTGTTAGTTGTCCTTCGCATCAGACAAACATTCTAAACGTATTTCCTCGTACACCACTCTACAGCCACCTAACTTTGCCAAGCTTTTCAAACTGGTCTACCACTAAAGGAATTTTAGGAAATCACTGAGAATGTTGGTCAAATTTTGCAAAACTGACAAATGTCAAACTGACCAGAGTCTGCTCAAGAACAAACCAACCATTGTGCAAAAGTATTTGAACTATAAAAAAATATGTCTTCAAAATATTTTTTTTTCTTATGCTAATCACAACTGTTTACCCTAGCAACCACATTTTCTGCACTCTATCTCAGCTTTAAGTGATAATGACACAGGGGTGGGTTGTTATAGCTCATAAAGGGAACATTATTTTTATGTTACTGACTCCTTCATAGCAACCAGACTTTATCATAGCAACCATCTTGGCATATCTCTATCTGAGCTTTTGAAAATTATAGAGACACGGGTTTTGGTTTAGATCACTCCTAATGGCATGGGATACTAGGTATGATGTCGCTGACTCCTCCCTAGCAACTACAAAGTCTACCTTGGCAACCATTGCATTTTGCAAAGAAATACTTTTAAAAGACAATTTTATGAGCCACAAACTTTAACCATCGAGTTTGTTGCTGTTATTTCCTGTTTGCAGATTTTGATTTGATAAGTACTTCTTTTACTTAACAAAACTCAACAATAGATAATGTTATAACTGTGCATCATTTTTATCTTTTAATAATATTGGAATAAATGAATATATATATTATACAAAAGATGCAGCATTTTTTATATAAATGTTTTCATTCCTAACAATCCTGGAAGTGTGTTGTGGTTGTAATTCTCTGTACGTTTAATGACTAGTTTGTTTAACGGGAAGCCTGGCGGAGCTGCCGTTAAAGACTGGGTAGATTAACACGAGTCCTCTGAGTCCCCGTAATTCCCCCGCTGTGTGTGCAGCCTGTGGCCTATTCATGTCTCCTTGAACTTTTACTTACACAAGCACCGTGGGGACCTGCAGCTAAACTGCCCTGTGAAGCTGCAGATGCAGGGAGTCAACAGAGGAATGATGGAGAAGGCGGAGGAAAACGTCATCAATTCTGCTTTGACTGCGAGAGCCGTGCTCCGCTGATTTATAGCACAGAGCTGTTTTTCCCAGCGAGCTGTTCCTCTTTGGCAGTGGCAGTGAGTTATTACCCAGACTGCGAGCAACATACCTGTTCCAGATCAATCCGCCGCTTTCTCGTGTTTGCTGCTTTCCCCACATTGATATTTCGCTATCGATTTCCCTCTGTTCTTTTCTTGCCGACTACAGCGGCTGGCCTGATGGACAAGTTGGGTTTGTCCTCTTTTATGGTGATGTGACGGGGATGGATGTGACGTGTCCTCTGTGGCCGCTGGATAGTGGACGTGTTAATGAAGCTATTAGCACCAAGAGAGGAGAGCGTGGAGAAATGACCATTATTCTGTCACCATTAAGTCGTAATCTGCAAACTTCCTCTGTCTTGCTGTCTCTCTCTCCGTTTCCACCTCTTTCTTTCTCTGATACCTGCTGGTGCACTTGCGCCGTTCTGTGAAGCTTCATTAATTCATCTGTTATCAGGAGCAGTTAGAGAGATGGAGTGAAGGGGGTTTGTATTGTGTACGGTAATCTAAATCTCATTACTTCAAAACTCTGTTCTTATAGAGAGACAGAAGTCTATTTTACAGAAGTACAAAAGATATTTCCTCCAGAGCGCCCTTGGATTTATCTCAGGTTAAAGAACTCGGCTGTAATTTAGTTTCAGGGTTCTTTGGCAGCATGGAGTTGGTCATGACGTGTTCCAGCTTATTCCTCACATTTTCAGCTCGTTTAACTAAATGCAGAACTTGTCCAGTGCTGAGTACTGGAATGCTTCTTTTGTCGGGGAAATTTGGGATGATTTTATGAGGTCCTGTGGATTCCTGAAACTTTGATTTCTGGGAGTGGAAGGTGGAGTGAGGGATCAAGCCCTGACCGTGGTGGCCTTGAGGAAGGCTTCGCTGCTCCCCGGGCCAACTGTGTTTCCGGTGTGTTTGTTCACTGCTGCACGTGTGCGTGCGTGTGTGCGTGCGTGCGTGCGTGTGCGTGTGCACCCTTGGATGCAGAGCACAAGTTCCTAGTATGGGTCAATCCTTTTTTGGTCATGAAGTCACTTTCAAAGCTCTGCTGCTCATCATCTGCTGCATCGCTGTGCAGAGATCTTTTGCTAGGTTTTAAAAAGCGTATCTTGCCTATTTTGCCTTTTTGAAAACACTTATAGTAAGTATTTGAGCGCTGCACCAATGATAATCTTCTAAATACAATCATAACATTAATCACAAAAAACATCTTTGAAAGCCTCTGCAGGACATGCCATCTACCCCTAGTCCTCCCACAGTCATGCTTTTCCACGCCCCCTGCTGACCAACCATCACCTGTCCATCAGAATACGGCAAAAAGCCCCTTGGTTTTCTGACCCTTCAGGGAGATTTTGATTTGGCCACAACTTTTTCCACTGTTTCAGCAAATTGAATATTTTTGGTCAGAAATTTTATTCATATTAAAAAAAAAAGCAAATATACAACCTTTTTTTATATGAATCTCTTAATCTACCACATTTGTATTCAAATTAATTTTGAATCCTTTTTTACCCTTTAACATCCTAAAACAATATATAACGTTTAATTTACATGTCTGTTTTGGTCTAAACAATGCTATTATTTTTATTTTTGTGTAACATACAATCGCTCTCCACGCAAAATCAAGCGTCAGCTCCTCCTGAATCTGTCTCTGCTCTGCTTCTCAAATATTGATCAACTCAAACTATGCTTATGCAAACAATTAATGCTGTACATCCTCATTAAGCTCAGTGAGCACACAGCAGTTGTTATCTGAAGGCCAACAATCCAGAAAACATTGGAATCGATGTAAACCTGGGATTGTTTCCTTCCACTCTGCTTTATTCCTCCATTACAGACAAATTCTTTTGCTTAGTAAGAGAAACGGCTCACAAGAGTCAGGGGCTGGGGAGGAATTCCAATAACAGACTCTGGACACCAGCAAGAGTTTTCTGAAAGATCAGGGAAACTATTATTATCAACATCCATTAGTATGAATTATCAGCACTACAAGAAAAAAATATATATTGATGATATGTAAATATTGAAACTTTCATCCTGTCCGTGACCAATAAACCTTTCAGTTCCGCACAGGAGAAAGCCAAGTTTTTGGGTTGGCTTCTGTATAGAGTTCCAATTATTCAGTCCATGAACAAATTCTTTTCTTCATGTTGTGTTATGTTATATTTTGTCTATTGCTGAGTTGTGATTAGCTTTTTGCGGTCAATAGAATCCAAATGTTGGGGCTTAGACTCAAATTTCTAAGTTATGACAAAACTTGTCAAGAGTTTGTGTAACATTTAGTGTAAGTTTAGACATTTACCAACTACAGAAGAGTCATGTGTCTGCTGTGTCTCCATCTAACAGACCACTGACTCCATCCCCAAACCTTTCAGATGAACAGAATTTCTGACGTATTTCCACAGCAAGATTCTTTACCTCCCATCAGACCTCGTGTTATACTCTGGTGCAGTGGCTGCTCGAGCCCCTCCTTTCCCTAACTCCTGGGAGCCAGGATACTCTTATCTCCATCCACAGGGTCTGTGCTATCAGCAGCCCTCCCACCACAGTTACGCCAGCTCTTGGGCTTCAGACCTCACCTCACAGAGGCGGCTGGATCTGGCATCCCTGTCAATCATAGATACCATACCGGCTCTTCATTCAGGGAGCCCCAGGAAATAGGCTCCACACCCAACACCAGTGAGAACTATGTAAAAGTTGTGTCATGTTGATGGAAAGAGTTTTGTGTTTTAGGTGATTGACATTTCATAGATATTAATACGATAGTACTAAAAATGAGGGGGGTATCGATGCGCTCTGCTCATGATAGATACCTTGATATTATGTCTATGATGCAATATGCATCAAAATATTTTTAATATTGTTTTTTTTTTTTTTTTACTATTGAACTCTTTTCCAACTATTGAAACTGGAAAAATTGAGTTTAAAACGTTTTGAGAACACAGAGCTTGTTTGAGCACATTTGATGCCATCCGTCCACTAGGGGGCATTTTAAATGTTGGCAGTAAGGCATCTTTTTAACTCTAGTGATGGAGAGAGATCATTTTTAAATCTGTCGCCTTTAAAATGTGAGTACAGGATAGTTCTCTCCTAGAAAATAATTCATAAAAAGAATACATGGTAAGGAAGTTTCAGAAGTAACTAGAATCACAACCACTCCCGGAAGCAAATGCACTTCAGCTCCTAGACGATATCTCCACGATACGTATAGTAATGTTTTGTGCCACAACATAGTGCTACTCCCCTACTAATATTTACATTTTACATTTGTGAATTTGGCAGATGCTTTTATCCAAAGCGACTTTCATTTTAATGAAAAAAAATACATTTTTCATCAGTTCCTGTTTCCCCTTTGATTTGAACCCAGAACCTTTGCCTTGTTAGTGCAATGCTCTACCAACTGAGTCACAGTAAAGCTTACTGGCTTTACAAAAAAATTACTGGCTTAATCGAATTAATTTGAAGGGCTACCAGTTGTATACTAGATTAATTACATGCTACTGGTAATAATTAATGATAGCCATCTAGTATAGCAACAAAAAATGTGTTAGCCACAAAATGTGACAAATATAATGTGTTTAAAAATAATAACACAAAACATAATGGAGTTTCCTGTTTCGAAATTGGAGGTCTGCAGATTTCTCTCTATCTTTTTTTTACTGAACACTTCTATGTTCAAACTTCAGTTGTTGGCTGGGCAGATTGAAGGGTTACTGTGAATGTTTGTTTCTGGAAGGGTTTTAGATGTAAACCTTTTCAGGTCTCAACCTTAACTGAAATATTGTTGCTGTATTTAACAGTTTGATAAAGTTTGTGACGTTTGTATATTGAATTTAGGGAGAAGCAACCAGTCTTACCCCATCCCGAGCTCCACCCCCATTCCTCTCCAGAACTCCTCGTATAACATGGATGTAATCCTTGTCCGGACAGCTCCCCTTGTGCATTTGTACTCACTAACTCATGCTCCCACTGCGAGGCGGGCCCTGGTGGTGAACCCTGTTACTCGCCGATAGAGCATCATGCAGAAGTTTAACACTGCATAGAATTACGCACAACAGGAAGCTGTCGATGTAATCTACACCTCCTGAGGTGTGCGCCCGTGGGTGTATCTCTCAGCACACCCTTTGCTCGAGCATCCAGGGGGGTTGGAAAATGGGGCTTGAGTTTGGAGCTTGCAGAGTGTTGGTATCCCCTTTTCTTCTCTTTGACACAGTGTTCAGTCAGAAAGCACGCTGGGATCTGCCTCTTTGTCTTATCTCGGTTCTTCTGCAGCTTTAACACAGAACATACAGTTCTCACAGAGGACCACAGGCACGTGCACGGCCACACGTAAACAAACAAAACCCACATAAACAGCCGTCCGTCTCTCTCCCGATTGAGAAAATGACAGAACACATTGGCTGCTGGCCAGACCGGTTTTCTATGTATTGTTAGACAGCCGTGTGTCTCCTTTGTCACCGAATACTCTCCACATGAATGAGCATCGCACGCACTCAAACCTTCTTTTTAAGCCGACACAGACTTACATTACAGGCACATTATTGTAAAATGACTCTCATTAAACCCATTGTCATCAGATGCACTCGTGTGAATCTCTGTGATGCTGCTCATATTCTGGCGACGGAGTTATTGATTTCATTCTGTGGGGATAACGCTCCTGTGCTCAATAAGGTACATCTGAAATCTCCTTGCATTGTGTGATGGATTTCGAGCAGAGGTTTATGAACATTAGCAGAAGATTTGTAAAACCAGATGTGTATAAATATAGTTTGGGCAACTAAATAAGTGGAACTTCACTGGATTCCTAGACAGATGTGCACACTCCACAGAAACATCAAGTTCTCTCATTACAATAACAATATTATACAAGACTTTACTGTAGAAACACGTCAAAAACAATACTTTACTTTTAATGTGGCAGAGTGAAATCTATTGAATCAGTCATTAAAATTATATTTTCGTTTCCAGAAAAACCTTTTTAGCAAAATCTTTTCAGCAAAATAAACGCTGGTCTTAACGTAATATCCTGCATTTCTCTCAGCTTTTGATAACATATGTCACACACTTTTGTTTTGAACCATATAATTACATCTGAGTATTATAAATCTATATGAAATGCTTACATTTTAAGTATAACAACAGTGTGATATCCAATTTAATCCAAAATCCCAACCCTAATCCAAACCATAAATTCAACATGATCTAGATGAGGTGAAGTTTGTTCCCTCTAGTGGAAGCTATAATGGAGCAAACCAAAAAGAGAGCAAGTAATCACATGTTGGACTTTTGGAAAGTGTCTCTCTTTGCGAAAAGGGAGTTTTATATTAGCTATGCGTAATGCATACCTGCTGATTGGGTTTGGGTGCAAAACATACACGTCAATGCCAAAATCAAATATAATGAGTCTACCGTCAGCCCATGTTCAAAAGAAGGCCTGTCAAAGTGCTGCTTGCCTTCAGAAGACACCAGAGGTAAGATGCAGCACAGAGAGCTTTTTGCAGGAGGTGGACATTAGCTGCTGTGACACAAAACAACTCCAAATAATCTGCAAAGAGAAACACAGATAAAAAGCCACGATGTATTTGGGTTGGTTTTGTGAGTGGTTTCTAGTAGTTATTTGATTTTTTTTAACTTGATTGAATGAATTCCTTGTCATCCTGGACATGCGAGGTGTTGCACATCTGACGATACACAATCAGTTCCACCTGCACAAAGAAAAGAAAAACATTTAACGTCAGATTTATTCGCTGTTAGCTACACTCCAGCATTGTAGTAGCCTTACAGCTCAGCTTCAAGTTCAAATGTTCAAAGGAACATTTCCTACTTGGTTTTTCCATATAATCTTCAGTAAAATGGAGATCACAAATGTATCTATTCCATACACTGGCTTGCTCCTCGTTGAAAATTGACTTTTCCTATTTTTTTCAGAACAGTTGCTGCTGATAGATAAAACACATATCAATATATATAGATATAATTTTACTATAAACATATAATATACATTTGTTTTGGGTATGTTTGGGGTCTGTTAAGTTGTGGTGAATATTGGGAAACGATATGGTTGTGTACAATATAGATTGTACACAACCAATATGGACTGTAGATACATTTTTTGACAGAGATCAGTCAACAAACCTTTTATGATTGGTTGACATTAGCTATTTGCATGCTTCCACAGCAACAGGACATGTGTACATGGTTTTTATTTAAAGAAAGAAGTGGAAATGTAGTCCTGCTTCAGGTCTTTAGAGATGCTTGAACTTTTCAAGCTCTACCTCACAGTGTCTGCACATGATCCGTTTCGCCTGTATGATCCATTCTGTAGAGCTCGGACGGCTCGTGCATCGTGCACAGACGGTCGCCGGCTGATTCATGGCTCCTTCCATCTTGAATATAAAGCAATCCATTACCATCAGGTTTTCGATTCGATTACAACTGATTTCAAAGGTCACATGGGGCCTTCTTCCATCACAACCCTCTGCTGTGCATCACCTTCACCCTGCGCTCTACACTCAAGAGGCAGCCAGCTGTCTCAAGCAGCTGTGGAGCAGGTTCATACACTCTCTGTTCGCTCTCTTCTTGCATCTTTCGTTATCTCTTGACTTAATTCCATCTCACTATGGCTGCAGGTGCTTCATTATACATTTGGTGGTCCAACCACAGGATATAAATAGAGTAAAGCAGAATATGTCAACCAACTGTTCACCTTAGTCATGATAATTTTGGATTTTTCATTGAGTTAAAACAAATACGGAAAGAGTATTAAATGAAAAGAACTGATTTGGGATGAGTGAACACTATATGTTTTTTTTTTCAGAAGCTCACTTGATTTTCTGTATTTGCAAAGAACTCTGCTTCTCTATTTAGGGCAGCCTCTCAAAGATACTGTAAAGATAACAAAATGAGGAAAACTGAGCAGTGAAATGACCTCATTCCGAAACATACATCACAAGGAAAGAAATGGAAAGCAGGCGATGCTCCCCCAGCATAATTTTTAGGTAGGGTCACCAAACAGATTGTAATTTGCAACCTTGGAGGAAATAAAAAGCTTGTTCGCTCTGCTTCCATCACCTTCCCAGCTGAGTTTCATTTCCTCTGCACATCGAGAGGCTCAAATGCACTCAGAGCGAACACTTCTCTTACAATCACCAGAGGTTTCTCCTCCTTAAATGTGAGGTTTTCTCTTCAAACTAAATCTCAAACCTTTCAAAAGGATAAATTCTGGACGGAGAGATTTATCTTTTGCTGAGTATTCCAGGGTAAAGGAACATTAACCAAAATGAACCAATGAATGAAGGCAACAACTGGAAAAACAATGTCAATAATGTTGTGAACCAATCCAATAATTCTAGCAGTTTTACACGAGCTGCTGGCACTTGTTGTTTACGGTCGGCCTGTGAAGATGCTGTATGAGATTTGGGAGATATTTGGATAGCTACAGACAATTACAGATATCTAGAGCTGTCCTATTTGAAGATAACTGATTATTACTAAACTAAACATGTGGTTACAGATATTTTAAAATATAATGTGCACTAGTCACAGGAAGCTGAGCTTTGTGTGGATAATTGGAACATTGATCACCAGTGAGTCTCCCACTTTGTTTTCCACTTAAAGCTGCAGGCTATTATGGGAAATATGTGCATAAATGTTTAAAAACTGAAACACAATCAAAAAAACTACAAGCGTAAAACGAGACAAAACACCAACAATTTAAAACTAAATACATATCAGAAAGAACTCAAAATCTGACGATAATAAAAAAAATCCCAAACTATTATAACCAGCTCAAGGGGAGATGACTTGGCATCCTTAGCTAGTAAAACCAAACCAGCGACTTTCAGGGTCCTCTACCACCAATTAATTACAAGCAGACCCTTTGGGCCTCCAGGGGCTAAAACCTTGGGACCGAGTGACTGTCTGAGAGTGTTTCTAAAGCTCCGGTGTTCAGAACTGAGACAGATTTCCTCATTAGAGCCTCTAGAGACAGAGCCTTTGACCCATTGGCTTTAGTGACGGATGCTGCAGTGCTGCCGGTTATCATTTGGCTAGCCTCACGTCTACTTTAAACTGGCCATTCGACACCTCCAGTCACTTCCAGTTCCCTGGCATGGGATGTTTCAGCCTCTGGATGACCGCACTCTGGAGAGTTCAAGTCTTAGATCTAATTATAGTCATGTAATTTTATTTACCGCCGTCAGGTTTATCTGATTTCCCTTTGGATGGACTGTGACAATTGGAGCTAACGTAACTTGAGCTAAAATCTGCAGTGTTTCATCTGATGCCAAGTGCAATCCATCTAGCGGAGAATGACCCTGGGTTATTTATGGAGCTGTGCATGTTGGATAACATGTAAATGTGCACTATGCGGTAATATGTGCTGTTTCGCTGAGACAAGTTGATGTAGCGTTGAAGATCCAGTGTGTTTTGGATTGTTTGTGCTCAGAAAGAGGATTCTGGGATTAGCAGCTTTGTGGTGCCGGTTCATTCATCACAATTTCCTATTCAAATCCAACAGGGAGTTTTTGGAAAGCGGCCACAGTGAAAGAATTCCGAAGGAATGCTGGAAAATGTTCGCCTTATTGTGAAAGACGTGTGTTGTGAATGCGATGACACTGGAGTCAACAGATCACAGGATCTTTTCACTTTGTTTGAAATGTCTTTTGGCAGAGTCGAGCAGCAAGACTGAAATACGAGCTTGTGTTTTGAGATTTCACTGAACAGGAGATTATCGTGATTAAAACACATGTTTGAATTAGACGAGCACCACTCAGGGATGTTTTTATTTTGGGAACAAGATAAATGTCTCTATTTTAGTATATCACTTATATTTTTGACAAGGCTACACAAGGCCTACACCATAGACCCCTACGCAAGAGCCTGATGTGCATCTCCTACAAATGTAAGTTCGTGGAGCTCAGATGTGGACCGTAAGCTCTGTGATTGGAAGTTTTTGTAGCAGAACATTTCTGGAGTGACGTCATACGTATCCGTCTCGACTTGAAACAAATCTCTAAGCAGAAATAGAACCATCCGCACGAGCGTTCTTTCAGCGATTGATCTTTTAAAGATTGTAAGATGGAGCTTGTTTATAAAATCAAGGACAGGAAATCAAAACGTAAGAGATGAAGTCACAAAGCAAAACATCGCTCTCTAGTGTTAATTAAGTGAAATGACAGGGAGGGAGCAGGGAAGTTTGTGAAACATCCGAATCTTGAATGTTTACAGAGTTCTTGATCAATCCCAGCCTTGAGGTTTACCGTGATGGGAAGTCGACCCACCATTCGTTTCTCAAATGGCTTCTTTTCTTTTGGGAAGCTTCGACAGAATGAGTTCAGTCACTGGTGTGGGATAAGATGGTCTGGCTCACAGTCCTCTCTCTATATTGGTGTAGTGCATTGATTAGCATGTTTCACATGAGCACATGCACAAATTCAACTACACAACCGGAATCCAAGCACCGAAACACACCATAACCAATACTGAGTTCTCCTGTCCTGTCCCGCTCTTCTGGTTCCTCAGTGCCACTCTCCTGGTTATTTGTTCTTCTACTCAAATAACTTTGAGTAGTTAAACCTGAAAAAGTGCAGGGCTACATCCCTCCAGGATCCACTTTGGACATGGCTGGTCTATTGGCTTCTGAATTCCTGTCTTCTGTGAGTATTTCTATCAGTGGTGATCAGTTTGTTAACAGCAACAGTTTTTTTAACGTTTCTTCCCTTCATGCCATGTTTACCTGCTCACATGCTCATGTGCCTGTTTCAAAAAAGAAAATTGTGTCCACAAAGAAAAGCGAAACATTTTTAAAATGTGTATCCAGCATTGAGGCATTCAACTTGGCCTTTGTAAAAAAAGCAATGATGCCATTCACAGAGCCTCACAATGATAACAAACCCCACCCCAACACTACTCCTAACAATATTACAAATACTAAACTGCTCGTACGATTGCAGCAAAAAAATCATCAACGACTTTTTATTACTTTTAGTAGTAGTAGTAGAACAGTGTGTTACAAACACTACTTCACTACTACAAATACTACTACCACTATGTCTGCAAATACTCTGCTTGTATTACAGCAACTATTAGAGCTATGACTACAACTGTTTCAACCATTACTACTAGAATATAAAGAATTGTCACTCAAACATATTATTGTTAATTCTACATCTGGTATTGCAACGTCTACTGTTATTATCATTACTACTAGTAATACTAACTACTACTTCTGCTTCTAGCACAATAACAAATATTTCACCTCAGAAACTCTGGAAAACCTGTTTTCCTTTTTGCCGTCCGTGCGCCATCCTTCAAAATGATGTACATTGGCCGTCGTTCTCAAAATGTGCGGTTTCTGAAAACAAAGCAACGCATCCAGAAATATCCCAGCGCACAGGAACTAAACCTCTGAGTATTAGTCAAAGAGAGCTTAAAGGAACTGCATAGTTTAGTGTTTTCGTTTCTTTTAATCTACCAACCCCTCAGTGTTCTCGCCCTGATGTTCTGTCTTGCTGCAAGACACTGAGTATTTTCTGTTCTTCTCAAAGTTCTTTGACACACTTTAAAGCTGAATTGTTGGTCTGAAAGTTCCTGAAGAACATTGATTGCTGAGATCAGCAAGAGAGATGGATGATGAGTGAAATAATTTTCACCTGAAAATAAGTTCTTTATCTGTTGAGACAATTTCATTTGTTTGTGTTTAACATTTAACTTTTTTTTGTACAACAACCTTGTTTCTATAGATACAAATTGACTCGTAATATGATGTCCACCCGTCTCATCTTTGTAGAGGAGGAGGGGTTCCTGTTCTAAATCAAATGTTGTGAGCACTGAGTTCTAAACCGTTTCAGTACCACTTCATCTTGGAAAAGTTCTACGAATCCAGTTTGCCTCCTAAAGATATTGGAGATCAGCGTGACTTTAAAACAATGCTCCTTTATGAGGTTCTCAGATTGTTCAAGGAGATCATAATTCCACCATCCCGTCTTTCCTGCGTGTCTCACATCTGAGTGATTAAATCAATTCCTTGTGAAGGGAAAGTATTTTCTGCTCCGGCTTTGAAGGTCTGTGTGACTGCACTCATCAGCATGCCGAGCAGCGCTTGATGGGTTAACCCTACACACGCTGGCAGACATATCTCTGTCTCTCTCTCTCTCTCTCTCTCTCTCTCTCTCTCTCTCCTGTCCTTGGGGGCCTCCATCCCCCCTACACCCCCCTCATCACCATGTCTGGGCCTGGAGCCCGTTGCTATGGTAACCTCTGGAAGAGTTAATGCAGCAGGAGACTGAAATTGTATTATCTTCTTCTTCTTCTTTTTTGCTTCTCCTTTTTATTATTTGGGGGAGATGGGGGTGGGGGGGGGGGGGGTTGTATGAGGAATGTTGGTTCACAAATGATCAAAGAAAACATCTTGTCTTCCCGTGGGCAATGTTGGGTCAGATATTATTTTAAAGAGATGGAAGGTGCGGAAGTCGATTTATTAGTGCTGCTAATTTTATCAAATCCAAAACAGTGCACTTTATTTCACACGCAATGTGATTAATCTTCCACATTTTGAGCAATTTAGTTGTATTTGTATTAGAATTTTTGGACGGTTGGATTTCTGCTCTTCTTTGATCAATCATTCAGTGATTTCGTCCTTGTCTGTGACATAGCAAATGTCCAGAGGTCTGGTTTAATAAATGAATGAAATGAAACACTTTCAAATGAAATGCATAGAAGTACACTGGAATTCCATTAAAAGTTAAATAAGATTTACGGCAGCATGATTTTTCTTTTCTCCTCGACCTGTTTTTCCTCTCACACAATAAATGGTGGTGAGTGCGTGAGTTTCAGGTTTGTGTGTGTTTGTTGACACTGATGAGGGTTTGAGATCTTCACTCAGCATCACTGCCTTCGCTTGAAATCCCTTTATTAACTAGGATGTAATCCCACCAAGCCAACTGGGAAAATCTGTTTTAGCAACCGGAAAATTAATGGAGGATCTGAATGTAAACAAGACAACGCAGTGAGACGCCGAGGCGAGACATTCCTCTGCAGAGTTTATGTGTGTATGTACTGCTCGCAAAGAACACGTTATGTTTATTGTAAATACACCTACACCAGAATAAAAATATGTTTGAATAATATCTTCAAAATTAGCAGCACAAAAAGTTCTGTCATGAGATCAATTTACTTCTTTACTTTCAACCTCTGCTGGAGACCATTGCAACCCTAAGGATTAAGCTCTTTATAAGGTGAATAAATGGTTAAATGTATGTTAATATTGTACTGTAATGTTTCATTTAATGGAGCGAGTCTTTATATTTCTGCTTTAAACATCTTTTACTATATTGGAGCTGTGTTTGTTTAGTCATTTTGTCATAAATATCATCAGCTCCAAACAAAAGTAATTTGCTGTATTTTTCATTTACGCCTTTTTGCTTTACCCAGTTTAAAGATATGATTTCAGAATGAGCCAAAAGTGTAAATGGGAGTCCTTGAGAAAAATGAGCTTTAATTGTGCTTTAGAGTTAATTAGCTATTCACAAGTCCATCCAGCACATGTGAGCAGCACAGATAAGCAAACAAACTCAGTCAGGGAAAAATGTGGCTGCAGACAGTTGGCCGAGAGGGATTCTGAGAGAATGTGGAAAAGCCAGGAGATGTCTTCCAGGTTAGAATGGGTATATTCTTGATTAGAACGGGTATGTGCATGCAAATTACGCATTTCTGAAAAACATCTCACCCAGTTCAATTTCAGTTTCTTGATCACCCTCACAAGTGGAACTGCACAATTTGTCATTTTGTGTAAGCAGCAAAAAAGTGCAGAATATGCCATAAAAATAAATCTTGTGGGTCAGCGAGAGAATCAACATTCTGAGTCAGTTACTAATCAGTTTTCAATGACTCTTGAATGAAATGATTCTCTGTCAGATTATCACACATAGACTAGTGGCCTCTCTTCTTACTGTGTTCAATTGATAGAACCATCTCTTTTCAGGAAAGAAATTGTTCTTTGTTCCTAATAGAGATTAATTAAATAACAGACTTTTCCTATGGAGCTGAATCGAGAGAACCGGCTCATCTTAGGAACTTGAATCACTAGAACCGGCTCTTTTTAGGAGCTTGAATCAATAGAACCGGCTCTTCTTAGGGAGCTGAATCATAAGAGCCTGCTTTTCTTCAAGTGATGAATCGAGAGAACTGGTATTCACATCTTTTACCAGAAGGAAATCAAGAGAAGGGATTTCTGTATTCCAGTATGTGTGGCTGGTTACAGCAGAACCGAGAAGAGAGCTCTTCTTCTGAAAATATAGCACTGAAACAAACTAAACTTCTTGTTTTTCTTGGAGTGGCAGTGGGGGGGCCTGAAAGGAAACACTGCAGAATGAAAGCACAATCCCAGTGATACCGATGTTCGAATGAAAACAGAGAGAGGATGATGGGAAATGCAGTCCCTGAAGATTAGGGTTGTTTTATCGTTACATTTCACTCCTTTATGGTTATTTCAAATAATCATCTATCGTCATCAGCAGTCTTTGTGTCTACATCCCCAAAAACTGATCCTTTGAGATTCTGCATAAATGCAAATTGTGGAACGAAATGCTTTAATATATTTTACAGTTCCACTTCAGGAGAAGTGTCAATTGATTAACACATCGATTAAATTATTTTGCAATGCGATAAAGAATTAATCTTTTTTGTTGTTGTTGTTTTTAAATAGCAGTGTATAGGTAACGTTTCGCTTACGATTAACTTCTTTTCAAATCTGCAACCACTGCTGGGAGAAATAATCCAAGCAGAGCGTCTGATGTCATGAATAATGCGGCACACTGTGTGAAAGGTTTTTCATACGGCTCGCTTTCTGCACCAGCCTTCATTGTCTTTGCCAATAGGGGAGCATGAGCCAAAAAATCAAAAGTCTTTGCAGCAAAATGAATGCAATGTGCCTCTTTTTTTGTTCCTGGCTTCAAACTCCCAGCATTGACACATACTTTCCTCCTCAACGGCTTTCCTTACCCCATGTGGTGGACATTACCCTCCACACTGACAACTTCTCTAGTTTCCTACAAGTCGCCCACTCCGTGTGTGCTGCCAGATGACTGTTATTAGGATCGCTCTGCTGCATGAACACACATCTCTGAAAGGTCATCTGGAACGCATACACGTACAAAAAGACGTACACACAGGGCAAAATAAAGAACAGTTCTCTGCCAACAAGGCATCTGCTAATATCATAAGAAAACAACACTTTGAAGTGGTCTCTAAAGTAAAAAAGATTTGCTATTATCCTTTTCACATCCTTCAAACGTATATACCTACTCCACCTACTGCCAGCTTTAGAATGTCATCAAAACAGGGTTGGTTTCTGATCTGACGCCTCACTTTCATCATGTTTTCCTTGCGTTCATCTTCTTTCCCCTGAGCTCCGCTGATGAACAGCTTTATGGTCGGTGTATTTTGATTGAGAAACACATTGCAGTTGAAAGATAAACATGACTGATATTCTAAAATATTTGTTAGATACCTTACCCTTCTGGGAATGGAGCAAGCCGACCAATCACAGACCTTGCTGTGTAAGTGACATCGGCATTTTTGAGCCGTGTGCATCATGCTTTTTTTATAGTGGAGGTTAAATACAACATCTACACAGAGGCTGCACTGCCGGTCATTGAATCGGTCTGAATGGGGGTACAACAGAGAGGTCATGGTCAATAATAGATTACAATTTAAATGTCATTATAATAACGAGTTTTGAGAGGATCTTTTTGAGGTGACTCATCACTTTACCTGTTCATAAGCCTGTTTTAACCAGAGCTTCACTGAAGTTTGATGAAAGATAACCGCACCTTCCAACCCGTCGCCTCACTGATAAAGAGAGGTTTTCGATCCCGATAGCGCTTCTGTTCCAGGACTTTTTACCACCCTTCTTTCACACGTGTGTATGGCGAGCGTTAGGAAGCGTTTACAGTCAACCGTAAAGACCATGAAACCGTTCTCCTTGCTTCAGGGGCTTGGCATAGCATAACAGATCTGAAATAATTAGGGATACATCCTCTTTTTTCGAAGACCTCAGCTGCCAGTCTCTTTTCTATCCATCAGTGGAGAGCCATTAAGCGAATACTTGTCAGAATCAGGTTTT